>JAMZRA010000004.1:11412906-11710256 GCA_024499935.1 Tyrophagus putrescentiae
ATCAAAATGAAAGTAGAGAAGATGATCGGAAAAAGAGAAATGGGACTGGGATGTTCACCAGAATGGCGCTGGTGTTGCGCTGCTTGCCCGGAAGCGCCGAGGCGGTGCCCAGAAAGAGGACGTTCGGCTTGAACTTGGGACTTGAGGACAGTTTGGAGGTCGACTCTTTGGCTGACGTCTTTGAAATGGCAGTATGATACTCGGCCAGGTTCGCCGCAAAGTCGGCGACCTCCAGTGTAGTGCTGAGAATCTCCTCGGCCGTCTTGACGCGGCAGCTGGCCGGCGAGAAGCTGAAGGGCTGCTCCCGGGCCGGGCGAAAGGTGTAGGTGAGCATGGTGGGCGCGTCGGGGAGGACCGTCTGGCGGGCGGCCAGCTGGAAGCAGGTGACGCCGCAGGTCCTCGCCCTCGCCTTTGCTGCAGTCCTTCTTCGGCACCGTCTCAATGATCTCCGGCGGCGCCTGCTCGCTGAGCGCCCGAAAGATCGTCCCGTCGACGGCGTTCAGCTTCACCCGCGCCGAGCTGCTGGTAATCAGACAGGGCTCAGAGCGGTTGTCCGCGTCCAGGGGAATGTGCTTCACGGCGGCGTGCCTCCCGAAGCCCTCCTTCAGCCAGCGCTGGTAGTGCGGACTGGCGAAGACGTGCTGCGGCGCAATGTGCACCACCAGGCGCAGCTCGCGGCCGCCCAGCAGCCGTCCCTCCTCCTCGTCCAGCACCTCCTCGAAGCTCTCAAAGAGCGAGTGGGTGTGGTTGAGCGTGGGACACTCGAGGATGACAAAGGCGGGCCCGAAGAAGCCGGCGAAGCTCTCTGGTCGAAGACTAGTGAAGAGGACGTGCTTGATCTTGCCGACGCGAATTCTGTTTAAAAAATAGGGTTTAGTGTGCTGTCGATGTCATTTAGAAACACAGGGTCTTGTTGTCACTTACTTGTGCTCGGTGAGCAGTCGCTGAACGCCTTCGCCGCAGTTGAAGAGCAGCGTCTCGCGGTCGGTGATGACGGCCACGGCGGCCGGATTGGCATTGGCTCCATTGCCGACGATGCACAGCTGAACTCTCGCCGACAGCTGGGTCATAGTGGTGGTGGTGGTGGTGGAGGTTTTGGTGGAGCCCTTTTGCCCTTTTGGGTTGTTGCTGCTGTTCTTCTTCTTGCCCATGTTATTGATATGTCTGTACTGGTGTATTGCTGAAACTGTTGCTGCTGCTGCTGCTGCAAAGTGTGAAAGCTGAGATTCCGAGGTGATGAACAGGTGATGGTGCTGATTGCTCCCCTGCTTTATACTGCTTCTTGAGTTTTGTGGCCGCAGTAGTAGTAGTCTGTTGACTGATGACCGACCAGATGAGGTGGTGGTGATTGTGGACCTTTGGATCGTCCGTACAACAGCAGCAGCGGCGGCAACAACAACAACAGCAGCAGCAGCAGCAGCAGGTGAAGAAGCAACGATTTGGTGTCGAGAGGCGAAACGTAGGGCAAACATTCACTCCGGCACGGCGGTGATTGCTGCTGGAATGAAAGAGGAAAAGGGAGAGAGAGAGAGACGGTCGTCGTGAGTTTGGTTTTGTCTTTTACTCTCTCTCTCTCTCTCTCTCTCTCTCTCTCTCTCTCTCTCTCTCTCTCTCTCTCTCTCTCTCTCTCTCTCACTCTCCAGTTGCCAGGACCACCACGTGAGGCAAGTGTTGCAGGTTCACCCCCCGGTCACAGTCATTTTCCCTTATCTTTCCTTCTTTCTCTTTAGTGTTCCATCTTTTGCCCTTTAGTGGCCATCTCATCCTCTCACTTGCCCACTAGTGGCCAACAGTTGCAGCCTTCAGGTTTGACCACGACGACGACTAAAGAAGAGAGAGAGAGATAATGACGTCGGAGACGATGACATTAAAGTTCTCAGCGCTCAAGCCCTAAACTTGAAACAACGCTCAGCTCTGCTCTACCGAGAAGCTCGTCGCCACTTCTCTCTTCTCTCTCTCTCTCCTCTCTCTCTATCTCTCTCTCTCTCTCTCTCTCTCACTCTCCAGTTGCCAGGACCCACGTGAGGCAAGTTGCAGGTTCACCCCCGGTCACAGTCATTTTCCCTTATCTTTCCTTCTTTCTCTTTAGTGTTCCATCTTTTGCCCTTTAGTGGCCATCTCATCCTCTCACTTGCCCACTAGTGGCCAACAGTTGCAGCCTTCAGGTTTGACCACGACGACGACTAAAGAAGAGAGAGAGAGATAATGACGTCGGAGACGATGACATTAAAGTTCTCAGCGCTCAAGCCCTAAACTTGAAACAACGCTCAGCTCTGCTCTACCGAGAAGCTCGTCGCCGGAAACTGTACTTCTTTGACGCCCTCCTCAGTCGAACTCATTCGTAAGTTCTAAGAATAGTTTTCAAAATTTCAAAGTTTAAAATTTAAACTGTTTTTAGATTTTTGACCGAAAAGACCGACGAAACTCGAAACGCCCTCTCCGACATTGACACTGCCATTCGCCAGATCGAGGTCCACCACCGAGAGGCGGCCGCCCTGGAAGCACTTCGACGTACTTTCTACTTCTATCAGCAGGACTACAATCAACCTTCATATTCTTCAGGCCTTTCTTCTTCTTCGGCTTCAAGAAACCTGCCATCCTCCTCATTTACCATCCTCTCACTTGCCCACTAGTGGCCAACAGTTTCAGCCTTCAGGTTTGACCACGACGACGACGACGATGACAACGACAACGACAACGATCCAGGACCTTCCCGAGCTGACGCTGCTCGCCCTCTTCGACCAGCTGACAATGTCGGAGCTGCTGCACATTGACGAGGTCTGCAAGGACTGGGGCGGGCGGCTGAAGAGGGAGGCTCTTCTCCGGCGAAAGCAACTCTTCATCGTCAAAGGCCTCATTGACCGGATGGTCCTCGATCGGCACGCGCTCTTCACCGCCACGCTGACGCCCCACCGGGTGGACGGCATCATCCGCCACCTTCCCAACCTGACCTCACTTCGCATCTTCTCCGAGGGCAGCCTGGAGGAGCTGCAACAGATCATCCGCCTGCTGACCGCCTTCGCCCACCAGCTGCTCGAGGTGACTCTGTTCTTCTCCGGGCACTGCCCGCAGCCGCCCGCCGCCGAGGAGGAGCCGGTGGTGGAGCGCGACCAGCACTATCGCTTCCTGCGCCAGTTCACCCTTCTCTTCGGAGCGCTGAACCGCCTGCCGGCGCTGCGCAGTCTGAAGCTGGTTCTCAAGGGACCATTCACCCTCTCCGAGCCGCTGCGCTTCATCGACCTGGGCGACCTCTGCGCCCGCCTCACCACCTTCGACCTCTACGCCGGCAAGCTGGTGGACGTGGCCAGTCTGCTGAAGCAGTTTGCCGAGCCGAGCCGCCGCCTGCAGGAGCTCCGCTGCGTCGACTCCCTCGACCTGGAGACGCACCTCTCCTTCGGGCCGCGCGTCGCCGCCGCCATGCGCAAGGCCTGCGTCAAGGATGGCCTCTCCTACGAGGAGCACTTTGCCGACCTGGGCCGCTTCGGCCTGCGCTACGCCCACCTCCAGGAGCTCACCGTCCACCTCGATGGGTTAACCATCTGGCAGCTGGCCCAGGCCCTGGCGCCCTCCTGCAAGGCACTGGTCAGTCTGAACATCTGGGACGAGGAGGACGACGAGGAGGAGGAGGAGGAGGAGGAGGAGGAGGAGGAGGAGGAGGAGGAGGAGGAGGAGGAGGAGGAGGAGGAAGAGGAGGAGGAGGAGGGGAATGATGGACCACCACCACCACCACCAGCCCCGGAGAACCAGTGCCGCCAGCCGCCGGTGATGCCCAGCTTGAAGGAGCTAAAGTAAGACCACTTCGGACAATTTCTCGGTTAAAGATTCATTCCTTCTTTTTTCCTTCCTGCCTTCCCAGTCTCGACCTGTACACTCCCAGCCACCGGGTCCTGGAACACCAGCGCCTGGAGCTGCTCTTTCCCAACCTGCAGGTGGTGAGCTTCTATCCCCGACGCACCCGCTGCCTCGACTGCGCCTACCAGGTGCCCGAGGAGCTGGCGAAGGAGCCCGCCCAGGTGCAGGCCGCCTACGGCCGTCTGGTGCACGCCTGCCTCCGCCTGGCCCGGGCCCCGCTGGCCAGGCTGCCCAAGCTGACGCTGCTGACGACGTACGTTGGGATCTGGCAGCCGGGCCGATACCGCCCGGTCGCTTTCACGCGGGACACCCTCGCCGAGGAGACCGTCTACCGACTGGAGGACACGCTGCCCAGCGAGGACGAGGATGGAGATGGGGATGGGTGCGTCGCCGGTGCTAGTGTCCAGCACGCGCAAGTTGAGGTAGTACATGAGGAGGAGCTGGAGGATGAGCTGCCCCTTGTGGACATTGACGATTTCTATGTCTGGCTGGGCCGGGGCGACGAGGGTGGGGAGCCTATGGAAGAGTGAGTGTGGTGGTGGTGGTCGTGGTGGTGGTGGTGATGGTGGTGTCGGCACAACTACTTCAGCAACTTCAGCTTTACTTAATTATTTTAAATACCAACACTATTTTAATTATCTTCCGTTCACTGTCAAAACGTTTTACTTTATTCTAAATACACACACATTCATCACAACAATTATTTCGAACAATTTATCTTAGAGTGCAGCAATGCCTCCGTGCGAGCCGACTTTGGAACTGCCTGCCTGAAGAAGGCCATTGTTTCCGATACTCATCAAATTGGAAGCTCTCGAAAGAAGGTTTCACCTAAAAGTCAGATCCCCGGTCGATCGAGGTACTTTGCCGTGAAGCCGATGATGGTCCAGCAGACTACTACGAAGCAGAGGAAAAGTTCCTTTGGCGTCAAATCGCCGGCTTTGAGTGGTAGGAAAGAGGAAAAAAGTGGTTGAACTTCTTTTGATTACTAAAACCTATTTTAAAATTTTTTGTTTTAGCTCGAGAACTGTACGCAAGCAAAGGTTACCAGCCGTTTCCCGCCAAATCAGTGCGAACCGTCTCTGGAAATAGTATAAACATGTTCCAGCCTGCTTTGCCGGCAAACCGATTCTACCGAGTTGAAAATAATGATAAGTCAAATGAGGTATTTTTGAAGGGGTTTTTTGTACATAAAATCTTCTATTTATTTATTATACCAGCACAAACCATCGACTTTTCTCATCAACTTTTGTATTACTTTGAAGCAAACTCAAATGTTTAAAATAAAAAATGCTTTTATTTTAAAATCTTTTTGTTGTATGAAATCAAAATGAAAGTAGAGACGATGATCGGAAAAAGAACGATGGGACTGGGACATGACATAAATAAAATAGATAGAAGGGTGTGTGTGTGGTCTCGTACAGTTGCGGCTCGGCTGTTGTTGTTGTCTCGATTGTTGTACAAAAATAATAATGATAATCTCTGATGAAAATCGTCTGATATTATTATTATTGTGACAGGATTGTGATGGTGGTCAAACAGTAAAGAAAGAAAGGATTGGCTGGCTAAAGGCTCGATTGTACAGCAATGTTGTTTGTACAATCGTACAGAAAAAGTGTGGTAGGCTCGAGTGTTGTTGTTGTCATTGTTCGTTGGTTGCTGATTGAAAAGGAGAAGATAACTGACTTGTTTGTATCGCAGAAAATGAAGAAGAAGAAGGGGATTGGAGATACTGAAAAGACTGGATCACACTGAAGAAGAAGGAGAAGTGGACAAAGCTCACTGAAAAATTGACACAAGAAGAAGGAGTTTGTTATTATTCTGGGCTGAAATAAAATATATAATGTTTTCTCACTGTTTGATTGCTTCGGCTGATGATGGCGATGATGATGATGATCACGCTAGATCAAGTTAGTCACTTGATGGTCAAAAGATGATGATGATGAAGATGAACTGAAGAACTGAAGAGATCACAGGCAAGTTTACTCAATCAAAGTAAAAGATGTTCTGAATCAAAGAAGTACTTCACAAGTCCTTAGAGTCCTCCATCGTGTCCTTGCGCTTTCGGGCACGCTTAGGAGCAGAAGTCGAATCTTCGGAGGATACCTCGGAAGAGCATCCTTCAACAGAATCATCAACAGCAGCAACTGCTGATAGTCTGATTCCTTCTCCACGCCATTCGATTTGACTGACTTGACTGAGCTTTTCTTACTTTGTTTACGCTGTTTAGATGAGCTGTTGTTGTTGTTGTTGCTGCTGCTGCTGCCAATTTTGAGCATCTTCAGGTGGAGGATGAACTTTCGCAGCAGCTCGACGTACTCTCGGCTGGTGGTGGTGATCGGAGGTGGTGGTGAGGGTGAGGGTGAAGGTGAGGGTGAAGCAGGGGGTGACGAAGTGGGTGACGCAGGGGATGAGGTGAAATGGAATGATGATGAACCTTTGCCTCGACCAGGGGTGGCGGCGAAGCAGCGTTCAGCGAGGCGCTCTTCTGCACCAGCGGCTTCTTCGCCATCTTCTTCTTCATCAGCTTCAAGCTCGGCGGCGGCTTCACCAGCGAGGCCTCCTCCAGGGCGCCGGTGCCGCCCGGCGCCGAGGTGGCGAAGATCGCCAGCAGCTGATGATCATCCTCAAGTTGACTTTCCTGGTCGAGGTTCTCCTTGTCCGCCAGCAGCGAGTTCAGCGACTCCTTCACCTTCTTCTCCTCGTCCTCCGGTATGGAGACCGAGTAGCTGTACAGTCGATTACCTCCGCTCTGAGGACTTCGAACTCCAGCCGAGGTTCGACGGAAGCTTCCGCTCGTTGGTTGTTGGCAAATCGAAGCCGAAGAATGAGGCGGTCTACTACTCGGATAGTGAGGCGGACTTCCTGGACTGCTGCCGTTGCTGCTGTTACTTCGATGCTCCGGTGAGGTGGGCGTCGATCGAACCGAGCCAGTTCCTCCTGCCTCTGAAGTGGACTTTGAGCTTCGACGAGGAGCTCCAGGTCCACCGATTCGAGGTCCTCGACCGTTGACCGGAAGGCTGATGCTCGCTGAAGGCATTCGGTAGTAGGCCTTGCCGTTGGCGGTGACGAAGTTGGCGCCGGCGTTTCCGGGGACCTTCTTTTTACCTCCTCCATTGTTTCCATTGTTTCCATTGGTCACCACCTGACCACCGCTGAGGATAATTCGGTACTGCTTTTGACGGGAGCACCGCTCTTTCCGAGGCTGGTGGCGCTGAGAATCAGCGAGTTGGAGGCCGGGTCGTGGACGAGGTTGCCGCTCTTTCCGGTAATTCCGGTTCCGTTTGTACCGCCATTGTTCCCATTGTTGTGGTGATCAGCCGGATTGTTCCGTGCGTAGATGTCGTAATGGTTCTTGACCAGGGGGACCATAAAAGCCATCGCTGTTTTATTAGAGGTTTTGTTGGGTTGATTCGATTGGAAAGAGGGTAAAAGTGGCGGAGACAGCTTTGCTGATTTGCTGGCACTTTAGAAGTGAAATAAAGAAGACTGATTTTGACACTGACAGAGATGAGACGAAACTGTTTGTTTCACAGTTTTCTTCAAAATGTTGCAAAAGCGAGGCTGTTGTTTGTTTGAAAAAGATGAGTTCTCAGTTGGCTATTGCAGTTCCAGGCTGAAAGCTTCTCCAAAAGTCAACTGTGCTGGTTGTTTAGACAAAACGGTAAAACTGCTGCTAAAAGTGCGGTGCTTTATTTTGTTTTGCTGCTGTGATTTGACTGTTGCAAAACGAGTGCAAGCGAATGGAAAGCTGAGGCGACGGCGGCGGTCGTGACAAAGGCGAGACTGAGACTGAAAACTGCTCAGGCTTTGCAGGCAAACTTTGCTTGGAGAGAATTGGCAGCTCGGAAAGCTCTGAAAGAGAAAGAGAAGAAATACCGGCAGCTGGTGCTTTGCAGGCAACCGTCACTTTTTGCGTTCTCTACAGCTACATTTTCTCTCTTCCCTTCCTCTCTTTCATGTCTATCTATGGGTCGAATGAATGAGAGAGCGAGTGTCTCGGTTTGCTGAACTGTAGAGAAAGAATATAAAAGTGTAGAGGTAGTGAAGAAAACTATGACTGCCTGCCTGCACGTCAGCCACCACAAATGTCAATGCATTTTCCGCAGTAGAAGTGGATGACTATGAGTGTTCACATGCTATATAGCAACCGAGGCAAGGGCAGATCGGGGGAACGAGATGAACAAGAGAAGTGTACGGGTAGACTGCAAAAAAAGTCTGTGCTGAAGGCCATCAGCTTTCAAAGCCTATGAGCTTCAGTGAACACACTCACTTGCTCATAGCTTTTAGCTTTATACTACTTCTACATTGTTTGCCTCCACCAAACTTCTTTCTCCTTCTACTTCTCCTCTCTATCGAATGTTCCAGAATAGAGAGACAGTTCCTTTGCAGTGCATTCAGTTCAGTTCTCGGCAGTGTTAGTCAGAGTGAGAGAGCTTGGGTGGCGAAACCAAACCAAACGATGATGATGATGATTACTTTTACTATTATTACAGAGAAGTTGCGGGTGCGGGGCAGCAGCAGTGCAAATTGGGCTCATATTTTTCTGCTTTTCCTCCTCTTTTTTCAGCTTTTCCTTTCTAGTGATTGACCCTGTAGTAGAAGCAAAAAAAGTGAAAAATGACTCTTGTTTTCGGCAGTGTACGGGTCTTTCTTCTTTCGGCTTTGTACGGTACTGTACGGTCGATGAAAGAGAGAGAAAGAGCGTAAAGAGTTGGCGGTTATTGATTCTCGCCTCTTCCTGTCTCTACCGCCCGCCTATCTTGTTCACCCTCTCTGTGTCGGCATTGGAATTCTTCTACTGTACAAAGCAAAAAACTGTACAGCTGTACAGCAGTGAAAGTGTGTGTGTGATGCCTTCTGCTTTCTATTTTCTATCAGCTGCCGTACAATGGCTTTTCAGAAGCCGCAGTGTGAAGCCGGTCAGTTACACATTTTCCTCTTTCTCTGCGATTCTCTCTTTTTTGCTGGCACGCGGTGATTACGTCATTGAACGCACAAACACACACATGTGACAATGGACTGGAAAGAAATGGAAGGGTGATGACGGAATCAGAGAATGAAAAGAAGAAGATAATTTAGTAGTAAGGGTGATGCTAACGGAAATGAATGGGAGAAAGATGTCGTAATGAATTGAATTGAATTGAATGAATGGCTTGAAATGTCGTCATCATCATCCTCTCTGTTACAACACAACATATCACCCTCAAATTACCGCCATTTTCAAAAAGTGAAAACGGATGCTTTATAAATAATTTAGTGTTATTTGGCTACACTTTTGCTTCTTTTAGACATTTCAATGTCAATGTCGTCGTCGCTGCTGCTGCTGTTATTTGTTTGCCTTGCACCCAAAAAAAAGTGGCAGCATCAGCAGCAGCAAATTTAAAATGCAAATTGACTCAAAATAAAAAGAAGAAAGAAGAAGAAGAAGAAGATGGTAATTTGAGGCAAAATATTTACTCTGTGCTCTAAAGAAGAAAAAAGAGGCAAAAATGATGTCAAAATGATGAGCAAACACTGAGAAACTTACTTTTTTTGCTTCTAACTAAAAAGAGCACTTTGCAAAAAACAGCCCAATTTAAAAACTTAAATTTAAATTCAACCCCTCTGCGTCCTCTGTGCACTGGAAACTATCTATATTTTTTTTTTCTGTGACACTTGCACTCAACTTTGGCGGAAAAAGAATAAAAAAAACTTTACCTGTACTGCTTTCCTATCAAGTACCTTTACACTGTCTGCTTTCCCTCTCCTACCAAATTACCTCATTTTCCTCCCCTCTTTTCACCCCCTCCTCAATCTAGCAAAATAATTTGTACAGTATACGGGCGCGCACTTGCGAGTGCAAATTTGATTTGATTTGCAAGAGGGAAAACAAGCTGCTGAGACGATTCTCGAAAGCGAAGAAGAAGAGAATTACTTTTCATAGAAAAGAGAATAAAAGTCCTAGCTTGATTGGAAAACAATGGGAAAAGCTTTCTGCACTAAACTTTGTTCCCTTAGAAAGAAAAAATGTGAGTGCGTTTGGAAAACTATTTGCCTGTTTTTCTGCTGTTGCTCTGTGTCAGATTAATGGGTGTTCGGAGACTGTCCTGTCTGGCTGGCTCAAAGCAACAGCAGCAGCCACATCAGCAGCTTAATCTCTTTTCAGTGCAAGTCGCATTTGTTTGCTTGTGCACTTCTTCGCCGACAACAACAACATTTTTTAGGCGGCGGCAACAATTTGGCTCTGGGTAACGAAAAGGAGGCAGAGAAGGCAGAAGGCTGGCAGACAAAACTGCCAGACAAATGACACCGGGAACTGTGACAACGACGACGAAGCAAGTCTTGCGACTGCGAGGTTAAAACTGCTGTGAGCCAGAAAAAAACTGCTGTGCACCAAAGTTGAGGCGCCAAGCCGAGAGGTGATATGACCGAAAAGGAGGACAGCCAAATAAAATAAAAATAAGAGTAGGAAGCGAGGAAAACAGTTGAGTATATACGAATTTAACGAGTAACAGCTGCTGCTGCTGCTGCTATCTTTTACTCTAAGGCTGTTTAGTATCGCGGAAAGTACTTCCGGGCCCCTCTGTGCTTTTTTTAAATTTACAACCAGTTTGCAGTTAAAGTAAAGTGCGAGATGGTGTGCACTTGGTGTGAGGGCAAATAAGATTTGTTTTCTGTAAATAAGATTTGAAAGAGGAAATGAAAAAGCTGACTGAGATTTTAGCAGGAACTTTTTGAGCTTTCATAACGTGCAAAAAATAAAGGAAAACGAAATGGGAAAAATGTATTCAAGTAAATTAATTCAGTCAATTAATTGTTGTTATGAGGCGATGACAAACAACAAAAGTAGAAGCAGAAGAACAACAAAACCGTTAGCTTTTTGCCTTATTCTTTTGCATTCTATTATCTTCTTCTTCTTCTCTGTCTTTTAATTAATCCGATGTCCACAACTTGCACTTTAGTCTCCCTTTTATTTGCGCCGGCTGCTGCCGCCGTTTTTGCTCGTTTATTTGTTCAGCAAAGCCGTCTGTCTGACTGTCTTTTTTCCGTCTTTCTGTTTTCGACCTTAATTAGCACGTAGCGGCTGCTGCTATTTGTCTGACTAGCTGACTGACTGACTGCCTGTTTTCGCCGTACTGTACGACTTGTACTGTACGGCAGCTGAAGCTGCCGCGTCGTACACACGCAAGACACGCATCGAGTGTTTTCCTGCAGCTCGGCACGTCGCCACTTTTGCTCTTTACAGCAGAAAACTTAGCCTTTAGCTCTCCTCAATAACATAACATAACATGGAAAATGTGCAAAGCACCGCCGAAAGTAAAAGTTGAAGCCGCAGCTACGACTCTGAAAAATCTCTCCTTCTTCTTCTTCTCTTATTTTTCAAACAGTGTCTCAAGGTGAATGAACAGAAAGCAAGCTAACAGCTTGAATAACTAAATGTTCGAATGTAGGGGATTTTCTGCTGCTGCTGCTGATTCTTATCAGGGCACATTTTTTCTCTTTCTCTCTTACTGAAAGGTTAGGTAAGCGAGAAAAGGTTGGCTAACTATTTATTAGTGTAAGAGAACTTGCTGCTGAGATAACTTTGATAACTTTGCTTTTTATGTAAGAAGATGTTCACCTTTGAAGAGACGGAGCTGCTAATTTAAATTCAAGTTCAAACTTGAATTTAAAAGCTAACTTTTTTTTGGCGCTAGACAGCTTTAGATTTTTGTTGCTGTATAAACAAAGCAGCTAATGTTTGTTTGACATTTTGCGAACATTCTCTCCAGTGTAGTAATTTTGGTAATTTTCCGATCGCACTCGATTTTTCTCCCTCACAGTCACTGTGTGTGTTTTCAATCACCCTAATCCAATGGCTGGGTGTAAATGTGATGTGAGTCTGCAGACATTACAAAAACACAAAAAAGTAGTAGTCAAGCAGTTTAAATATTTCAAGAGGATTTTGTGAGCTTTTTGTTTGGCTTTTTTATTTAAAAGTACAAAAGGGGCACCTTCTAAAGAAACGTAAAGACAAAAAAAATTTCAAGTGCAAAGTCTTCTACGTCTACTTCTACTGTTTTTTAGAGACAAAAGATGTTCTATTTTAGATTTGACTACTGTTATTCTTCTTCTTTTTGTCTTCATTAGTTTGCTTTGCACATCACTACTCTTTTTTGCCATACACTGCAAAAATTTTTTCTACTCTTGATTTTATTACTATTGTCTGGAATTTTTGACTGCACTAAAAAGCTGACTGACTGCCTGAAAAACATTGTTTCTGCTTTGCGAAATGCAAACAGAGGCAGTGTGCTATACTGTTTTATATTGACAAAATTGACCTTCAAAAAGATGAGAGAGAGAGCAAATTGAAAACAAATTTTGTACACGCTGCTGCTGTAGCAACAGCAGCAAAGGTGCCGTACATGTTGTTGGCATGGTCGGCAAAGGCCAATATAAAATATAAGTTATGAGGATGGGCACAGAAAAGAAGATATATTTTTACCCTCTTCAAATATTTTTAACGATTCTTCAAAATAGATTAATTCAAGCTGAAATCAGTAGTAGAGGTAATAAAGAACGCCTTTTATTATTCGTTCATTCTATTCCCTTTCCATTCTCTGCCAATTAATAACTGCTCCTCCTGTACAGTGTGCCTGAAATAGCCATTTTCTATTATTTCATTAGCCCTAACTAATAAAAATGAAACTAAAAATAGTGTTGTACAGCAACTCAATGAAAAGCAAATGAACACACTGACACATTTCCGCCCTAGCAATTTGGTTGAGCCGTCCTGGTGAAACAAATCAAATTAGGTATTAGTTGTTGGTTCCAGAAACACAAACAAAGAGAGAAAACAGCAAACATTGGTTCACAGTGTTCCCACGCCTTTTCTCGCCTGTTCATTTTTGGTCCCGTTTTTTGCTGTGTTTTCGCTTGTTGTCTCAAATGTCAAATGGTAACAAGCTAAAAGCTTTTCGCCTTCTCTTGTTAGGTCAGGAATAGAACTAGATATTCTATTCCCCTTTGGCAAGGAAGCACTCTAGATCAAGCGGCCAACAACATCTCTTCTCACTTCTCAGTCAGTCAGATGTTTTTTCTTTGTTGCACAGCTGTGTGTGAGTGATATAATTTTGGCCCAGCTCAACTGCTCAACGAAAACAAATCTGGCAACGGATATTCTCTTTGGTGTCTATATTTAATTTCATCTTCTTTCTCTCTCTTCTTTCTTACTTAGATAATCTTAACTTAATTCTAGTGCACTTGTGACTGACTGACTGTTATGTGACGACAGAAGAATCTTTTTGGCAACAAAAAACAACAAAACAACAAAATGTTCACATTGATAGTGATCTTCATCTGAAAAACTGGAAAACAATCCGCTGATGACGTATTTAGAGAATCTGCACTCATAGAAAATCGACGCCTGAGAAAGAGAAAATCCCTTCTGGTGCCACGCGGCTTTTCTATTTTTAAATGCTGCTGCTGCTAAAATGCTTTTAATGTGCCGCTTTTAATCAGAATTTTTCGGCCGTTTTCACTAGCTGTAGAAAGGCCGAAACGGAATATTCTCTCTTTCTTTCATTCTGTGAGGAGAAGGTAGCTGTAGAGAGATATAAAAATTCTAGATTAAATGATTAAATTGGTTTAGATCTACTACTTCTACTTCTTCTGTCTTCTTCTTAAAACTGTGCTTTGTCTGTGTCTGATGTAACTTTTCTTTCTGCTGAATAATTCATTCTGTCTGCAGTAATTTGCCGGTTGCGGCAAATTATTTAGTAGTTGTAGAGGAGAAGGAGCAAGCAATTTCGGTGATTGAATTGCCTCGAAGTTTTTCCTTCTCTATATAATCTCAAGTACAAAAGTCGTACAACCCATTTTTGTCTGGTCTGATCTGATCTGGTCTGATCACTAGAAAACTTTTTCAAGATCAAACTCAAACGAGGCAGACAGAAAACTAGACACAGTTTTTTTGTGTTGTGTAAGTGAACAAGAGAACAAAAAGAGGATGAAGAACCTACCTTGCTCGTTTTGCTGTTGTTGTACGTCAGATGAAAACGATGTAGAGGAACTCGAAAATAGGAGAGTGACTTGCCAAGCGAGGTGTAATTAGATTTGTCACCTTCTTCTTCTTCTTCTTCTACCTTGTTTGAGGTAATGAGGTAATAGAGCATTGGTGAAAGAAAAGAAACACAACCACAATAAAAGCTGTCATCATTATGAGATGATGGTGTTGTTGGTGGTGAAGGTGATGAAAGTGATGATCTAAGGTGATGATGATGATGACGATGACGATGACGATGACGCCCGTGATGACTCTCTCATCTGAATCGCTAATTAGCCCCTTAATTACCGACCGATTCTTTTCTTTGTCTTGTTCTTGATTGCTCTTTGTCTTCTGATCAGGAATTTTTTTCGTACAGCAGCAGCAGCTTTTGTTTTGTTCAAGCAAACCGCTCTTCCCTCTAGCGGCCGAAAATGAAAAACAACTCAAAAAGCAGAATTTTTATTTTGATCAGTATAACTTCAATCAATTTTTATTAATTTGGCCGGATTTTCAAAAAACAAAATAACGCAGAAAAACAACAACAAACAAAATGATTACTTTTGTAACCTTAGATTATTTAGTTATTATTACACACTAATAGTTAAGCAATAGGCCGGAGAACGTTCTTCGCAAACTGCCCCGGGTAGTTTCCCGGCGGGCTGAAGTTGCACACCTGTACCTGCCCTTTAGCCACCTCATGGTAGAAGGCACAGGCGCAGCCTAGCTGGGTAGTGGACTTCCAGACGATCTGCGTGAAGTGGCCTGCCAGCATGGGATCGGCCGGCTCGCCGCCCCACGCGTGGTACCGCTTGATCTCCTCAGTGTACATGGCGTCGATCATCAGCGACATGTCGAAGGTTGCTCCGTTGCCGGCCAGGTTTTCGCCGTAGTTGGGGTTCTTCGAGTGAACCAGCTGCCCGGTGGCCGCCAGGTGGTGGGCGTAGGAACGGGCCACCGCCTCGATGGTGGCGTTCCAGGTCAACGGTGGGACGCCGTGCCTCGCCCGGAAGTGGTTGTGTCGCGCCAGCAGCACATCAGGTTTGCAGGAGCCCGACACGCCAGAGGTGAAGACCACCAGAAAAAGGCAGAAAACGGGAAAGAGTAGAGGAAGGTGTGCCATCTTCTCGCCTTGGTTTGCTAGAAAAAAGTAGTATTAAAAGTAAATTGTTTTTGGCCTAAATTGGCTTGAGTAGGAGTGAGTGAGATGCTGATTTGATGAGTTGGTTGAGGCTTGACTTTACTTTAGTTTCTTTTTATACAATTTTTTTTCTACTGAAAGCAATATCTTGTGATTTTTTTGCAATGATAATTTTTGTTTTTTTATAGCCATTGTTTTTGCTGTCAGTGCTGCTGCTGCTGCTGCTGCTGACCGTCCGGCTATTGCTTATTTTGGCCTAGATTATTAGCAATCTTAATTATGCCTGGTACCAATTGGTCCAGCTCCAAAGAATGTGTGCTATCCTGAAGTGGTAGTGGGCGCCGGATCTTCATCATGTGGTACTCTTTCACTAATTGCATTTTTGTTTCACTGTCACTGTAACTGTCACTGTCATTTTAGGTAAAAACAAAAATGTGTGTATAATCTCAACAGGTTTTTTCCTTTGTCCTGAAAACTCATGGCAACTCACAGAAGCTCTCTGTTTATCGCACACACACTCTCAGGAGGTATGTTAAAATAAAGAAAACGCCAGTGCAATCGTTTGACTTTTTTATCTATGTTAGATAATGCTGCACTTTCTAAGGTTAATCTCAATTATTTTTTTCTACAACTACTACCAAACACTAGCATTTTTTTGTGCATGAAAACAACATCAAAGTGTGTAAATGTAAAATTTAATTATTAAAACGTTAAAACACCTCTTCAAAGTCTACTCAATGGGCGCCAGAACATTCTCCCCATAGGCGCCACCAAAGTTGCCCGGCGGTTCATAGTTGCAGACCAGAACTTTTTGGTACTGACCGGTCTGATAATCGGCACAGCCACAGCCCACCCCGGTCGTCCCCTTCCACACCAGCTGCGAGTAGTGGCCCCAGGCGCCAAAGTTACCCATACTTGGCTCCGACCCGTACGGGCCCGGGTACTGACTTTTCTCGTCGTAGAAGAAGTCAATCCCAGCGACCAGGTCTCCACCGGCGTACAAATTCTCGCCGTACTTGTGATTGCCCGAGTGCTCAAACTTTCCCGAGGCGGCCAGCTTATCAGCGTACGCCTGAGCCACTGAGACCACCGAAGAGGAGGTGGAAAGGGGCGGAGAGCCGTGGCCGCCTCGGTGGAAGTTGTGCCGATCCAGGATCGCCTGCTGCTGTTCAGAGGTGCAGGCTGCTTGGACTGATGAAATGAGAGAGATCACTGAAAAAAAGATGCTAAAAAAGATGAAAGGTGACATGAGTTTTGGATTTGAAATGACGTTAATGTTTTTTTAGTAAAATAAATTTATACAAAAAAGTTTTTATTTTTAAACTCGATTTCGCAAACAATTGTTCTAATTAAAAATTCTAATTTTTTTCATTTAGGCGGAAGGACGTTCTCCTTGTAGTGCCCTCGGACATTTCCGCTCGGAAGGTAGTTGCAGACTAGAATCTCCTTGTAGGAGCCCTTTTTGTAGTCGGCACAGCCGCAGCCGACGGCAGTGGTGGACTTCCAAACGAGAGCCGTAAAGTGGCCGTAGGTCTTGAAGGTGTCCGGGTCGGAGGGCGGCTCGCCGCCGTACCACTTGTAGTTGGGGAACTCCTTGCCGTACCACTGTCCGTCCGCCAGCTGGCCGAAGTCGCCGGCGCCGGCGGCGATATTCTCGCCGTACTTCTTATTGCCCGAGTGCTTGAACTCCCCACTGGCCGCCAGCTTGTCCGCCCAGGCCTGCGCCACGGCGGCCACTTCCGGGTCGATGGAGAGCGGCGGTGAGCCGTGCCGGGCTCGGTGGCTGTTGTGCGCCTCCGAGACGGAAGCGGGACAGTTTCCGGCGCCGGTAGCTTTTCCGCCAGAAGGTGGTTGCAAGTCTAATTCGGTGGTGATAATGGTGGTATTGGTAGTGGTGGTGTTGGTGGTGGTGGTGGAGTTGTTAGCTTCTACCAGCAAACATGAAGAAGCAGTAGCTAAGAGGAGGAAGAAGAAAAAAAGCATTTTTAAAGTGGAGTTATGGTTTTTGTTTTTTAATTGGATATCTGGATTTAAATTTGCAGTTTTGCAGTTTTGCTTTTATATTTGAGTTTCTCTATTGTTTTTTTGTTTCAGCATTGCTTTTTATTTTTAGCTAGCCCTCCAAGTTCAGGGTTGCTCAAAAAAAATGTTTTTTGTTTGAATTTTATTTATTTTAGGTATTTTTTGTTGTAATTTAATTGTAATTTTTTTGTGCCTGTAGTTACTGGTGAAATGACATCTGTTCAATGTCATCTGGTGCTGTTGTTAATTTTTTTTTCAAGCTTTTTTCAAAAAACAAAAACTGGGAAGTCAAACTCGGTAATTTGCAAAAAAACTCGGTAAATAGTGGCCAATCATTTAGGATAAGTGATCTTGTTGCGCCGGTGCACTTGAACTCATTTCGGCCTGCGGGTTAAACAAAATCGGTAAGCACTTTCGCCCACGCTTAATTGATGCAAATTTTTTGTTAACACTCTAAACAATGAGCCACAAAATGAGCCACCTTTTGCTGTTGTACCAGTCACTGTAAAAAAAATACAAAATGCAAACACTGGTTTAGTGAAGTGTTACTATCAGGGAAAATGATCTGTCAACTCCTGTTCTCTTTTTCCGTTTTGTCAGAAGATAATCTCCCCACTTATTAACGTTGCGGTGTATAAAAAGGTGTGCAAAAGCGGGATTGCTTTTTTCGAACTGAAAAAGATGAAAAATGCGTCATTTTCCGCTGTTGTTTCTTTCGGTCAACTTTTTACTTTTAAGTTTTGTTGTACTTTTTGTTGAAGAAGTTTCAGCAGCTCCTGCTGTTGTTGGTGATAACAAGAGAAAAGCAGGTAAGTTTGTTTCAGCTAAAAATTAAAAAATTTAAAAACTTACAGCAATGTGTTTTTGCAGATTACCTACCCAACAAAGACAATGACAACAGCAACAAACTTCTGGAAAACAAAACTAAAAATACTGCTGAGACCAAAATTTTACAAAAAGAAAACTTGAGTGGAAGTGAAAGTGCTGCCGCGGTTTCATCGGCGCCCTCAACTGTTGACATTGCCGTCAACAGTGGTGGTGGCTACGATGATTCAGGAGTCGATGATGATGATGGTGATGATGATGATGATAACGTTGATGAAGCTTTTATCACCGGCGATGATACTGGACAGTTCACCTCTTCTTCAATTGGAAACGACTATTCAAACTCCCTAACTTCAACTAATTATCACAACAACTACCATGAACCAGTGAACATCGATCACCTTCTGTATCCGGTGCAAACACTTTATGGCGGCTTTGGAGGTGGTGGTGGTGGTGGTGGATTCGGATTTGGTGATGCTCACTATGATTACTACGGAAAAGGTGGTAGACCACGGTTATGATCACCACCACCACAGCAAACAGCCTGACTACAAATCTGACTACAAATCTGGTCACGTTTATCATCACCACCAAAATCATCAAAAGTACCACGACAAAAACCAAAAACACAAGGAGAATCATCATGATCAATACAAAGGTGGTGGTAGTGATCACCATAAAAAGGATTATCACAAAAAAGACGACAAAAACGATGATGACCAGCTGGCCAACGCCACCAGGACCGTTCTTCGGCAGCGAACGCGAAGTCTCGACGGCAGTGTCCGCTGTCGAGTCTTCGGCCGTCTTCGGGAACGCCCCTCTTCTCTGTTCTACAATCGACTAACGGGTCGCATTAGAAATCGATGTCGCCTGAGGGGCGTTCACGTGAGGAACAACTTTGGGCGGAAGAGGAGGAGAAAAGGATATCACCATCATCATCACCATCATTACGATGATACACGATGATGATCACTACCATGACCACTACGACCACGATGATGATAATTACTACCGACGATAATCTTTTTTTCGGTGCAAGCTAATTTGTTTTTCTTTCTGTAATTTATGTATCTTTTGTTTTCCATTTTTTTTTCAAACCGACTTTTACTTCCTCTTCAAGTCGGCATTTTTAAACACTGCCAACTTTTTGCTTATCTTTTGTGTCCTATCTGTTTTTGTTTTTTTGGCTGCCGCATAATTGCGGCATTTTTAAACTAGCGGTTGAGTTTTGCCTCTTTTTAACGCAAGTTAAGCTGTTTGTTTATTTGGTTGAAAAGGTATTACTAAAAAGTTAAAGCTTTTTCAATTTTATTTTTCAACTGTTTTTAACAAAATACCCAAAAAGTGGTAAACAAAGTCTACCCTCTTACTTTTTATCACTTACTTTTCCCTTTCCTTTCCATTACATCATGGTACGACGATGCTGACTGATGTTTTTTGATAGGCTATTGTATAATAAGTTTGTACCGGGGTTTAACTGTTCCTACACTACCCCTAACACCTTACAATATCTTATCGCCCATCTATTAGGGTTCTAATAATAAATAACAAAAAATTGAGAAAGATAAAGATTAAAATCTGTTGTACCACTTTTGTACGACGTGCAAGCAAAGCTCAAAACTCCTCAAAAGGTAACATTTTATCAGCTTTTTGGCTGGTTATCGGGTACCATGAACGAGTGCCAATAAAACACAGCCAGTGATAGAGAGTAATATTACAACAGTCAGTCAGTAGTTTTTTGTTGTTTGCCTGATAACAGTGGCGTGTTTGGGTGAAAGGAAAACGCGGGTGGAAAGTGCTGTTGATAAACCCGAGTAGTTGCTGCTGTCGTTGACATTTTCGTATAAAAGCTCTGTGAAGAGCGGATTTTCAGGTGAATTTTGACCCCTTATTTGTTGAAAAAGCTGTTATTTTACGGCAAAAATTTTTTCAAACTTTATTTTAATTAAATAAACAAAAATGACCATCTAATAAAAGGTAAACAGACTTTAACTTTTCAACATTTTTTAATGAAAAATCAGATTTTCAATCTCGGTGTTTCCCAATTCCGCCACCAGGGCTCCGCTTCGATCGCTTTATTTTTGTTTTTTCCTCACCTGCTGCTGTTGCACTTTGAATCTTTTTTTTGTTTTTCGAAATCATCGGAATTTACCCCTACTCACTTTCTTCTTTCTTCAGCTTCTTCTTCGTCATCGTCGTCTTGTGATCGTCGCCAGCTCGTCATCAACAACAACAACAGCAGTCTTCAGCATCGGTGGTACTCCTCAACATCATCAACAACACGACAAGAAAAGTACACAGTAGCACACTCTTTCTCATCAATCCCATCCATCCATCCATCCAGTCCTATCACTGTTGATCGACACATCCAACACAATCTCCCTCTCTTTCTCTCTCTCTCTCCTCTTCTTTCCATTATCAAATTACAACAACAGCAGCAGCAGCAACAGATATTTTTCCCATCAATCTCTTTTCCTTTCATTGAATGGCTTTTCGACAACAGAGCAAAGGTTTACTTTTCGGAGCCTCTGTGTCCTTGTCTCGAAGCTTAAGATTCCAGCGAACCTCTAACAAAATCGGACTCCCTTTTACCACCACCACCACCAAAAAAAGCTTCTCCAGCTCTTCGGCTTTGGACGCCACTAGCCTGGTAAGAAAGTGCGAGTGAGATTCTAGTGTTCTATTTCTGTTTCTAAATTCCAATTTTAGAATCCGTCGCCCTTCGAACCGGACATTGCTGCAGTTAGCCACCACGATTCTAAATTCCACGAAACCGAAGCCGACCTCACCTGGACCAATCCGAACACCTCGCTGATCACTTCCGCTGAGATCGTCTCCCGTCAACGTCGCCTTCTTCAGCTGACCACCGACTGGCTGCGCTCGAAGAACAGCAATGTCTTTACTGCTTCCTCCTCTTCATCTTCGAGTTCTACTTTAGCCAAGTCGCCGCTCATCCTCATCGCCTCCAATCCGCCGCAGTTTCAGGCGCACACCTCCATTCCGGTGGACAACTGCAAGCAAATACCGACTTTACCTACTTCACCGGGCTGCACTCGGGTGAATCGGATCAGCTGACGTCGGACTGCGTCCTGGCCCTCTTTGCCGAGAATCCCGATGATGCAGGTAAGCATTGTAAAACTCGTTTGAATCAGATAGATCCTAACTTCTAAAATCCTCTCTTTCTTTTCCAGAAATCACCCACCACCACGCCGTCCTCTTCGCTCCGACGCGCACCAAATCAGAACAACTCTGGAACGGACCCGACCTCGCCAGCTCCGCCTACCGCGACCAGGGCTTCCTCGGCGAGGTGACCACCGAGCCGCACGAAGTTCGCCCCCTCGCCGAGCTGATCGACTTTGTCAACTCCACCGTCCGGAAATCCTCCCGTCGGGACGTCTTCCTCAGCAAAAACGGCCTTCAGTACCGACCTGAGCTAGTGACCCACTCAAGTACTACCTGGTGGGGAAAGGCCACGGCCTCCAACGCTGTCTTCGGCTAAGGATACCTCCTCTCCTCCTGCTCCCGGGTCAAACCGAGAGTGGGCGGAAAAGTGGAGCACAGCTTTGGCCGGCGCCGTGGCCGCGGTCACCGTCCGCGACGCCGCCGCCTTCATCGACGCCCTCCGCTCGGTGAAGTCGCCGGCGGAGGCGGCCGCCCTGCGGCGAATCGGTCGCATCGGCGCCCGCGCCCTCCACCGGACGATGGCCTGGAGCCGGGAGCACGTCAGCTCCGTCCCCCGTAACATCGCCCCCTTCTACGAGTCCTACATTGCCGCCAAGTTTGAGTTTGAGTCACGGTTAAGCGGGGCGAAGCGGATGGCCTTTCCCAGCGTCTGCGCCAGCGGAAAGCGCAGCACCATCATCCACTACGGACGCAATGACAAGGCCGTCAAGGTGGGCGGCGATTGGGTGCTGACCGATGTAGGGGCCGAGGATCCGGACGGCTACTGCTGCGACATCTCGAGGACGTGGCCGGTCAGGTAAAAATAGTAAAATTTTTTGTTTATTTTTTATTTTTAATTTTTTTAACTTTTTTAGTTTTGACGATTCCGCCACCCCCTCCTACCAACTTCGCCTGCAGCTCTACGAGGCGCTGGTGGGCGTTCAGCGGCGGCTGATCGACGGGATCGTTCCCGGGGAGACCTCCCTCGATGAGCTGTATCGGAGGATGCAGGCGGAGCTGGGGAAGCTCCTCCTTGAGTTTGGCGTCTTTGAGGAGAGCTACAGCTCGGGCTCGACGGCGGCCGTGGCGGCCATGACGCGCAAGATTTGCCCCCACCACGTGTCGCACTATATCGGTGAGAAGAGTTCTTTTTTAGTGAACTCCTTTTTTACAAAACCTTTTTATTCTAGGACTTGACATCCACGACACGCCCACCCTTTCCCGGGCCAAGCCCCTCCAGCCGGGCATGTGCTTCAGCATCGAGCCGGGCCTCTACTTTCCCTCCTCCGCTTCAAGCTCCGGCGGGAAGAACTACCTGCAAATAAAACCGGAGTTTCGCGGCATCGGCCTGCGCATCGAGGACGACCTGCTGGTGGACCCGGCCACCGGGGCGGTGGTCAACCTCACCGCCGACTGTCCCAGTCTCTGATGCTGATAAGGGGCTGATAAGTCGCCGTTTCATCATCTCTTCATGCCAGTATTTCACCTCCTCCTCCTCCTTATCAACCAACTCAAAGCCTTGTTCTCCCGAAACCCTCCAAAACACTCCTCATCACTGTGATCCCCTCCAAAAGACAAACACCGTTGCGTGCAATACACAAAGACAAAGATTTCTATTTCAAAGCAAAAAAGGGAAAAGTGGGACTGTACAAGGATTAAAGTAGGATAGGATAGGAAAGAAGACAAGAAGATCAAGACAGGAAGACCAAGACTGAAAAGAGGAATCCAAGAATCGAGGAGTTCAAGAACCACAAAACTCTCTCTCCCCTCAAGTGGGAATGGGCAGCTCATTGGCGACCATCTCCAGAATGTCGCCCGCCTTGAGCTGCCAATTTCGAATCGCCTTGGAGACGGCGCACCACCGCTCGCCATGGCGCGGCTCCGCCGCCACGCACCTCACCTTCAGCGCCATCTGCGTCTCCGGCGTCCCGTGGAGCAGCTCAAACTTGTAGGCGTACGCCCAGGCGTCGCCGTGGTCCGCATCGAGCTTCAGCGTCTTCTCGAACCACTCCCGCGCCTTGGCGGTCTTTCGCTCGGCCCAGAAGAGCAGAGAGCAGGCGAGCAGGACGTGGGCGTTGTGCTCGCAGCGGCGGAGGGCGTCCACCGACTTGGAGCGCCGTTGCTGGCGGTTCTCCATGAAGATCGCCTGCGACCAGAGGCGGCCGCTGGTGGGGCAGTCGTTGAGGGCTAAAAAGAAGGAAGAAAAGAAGAAGATTAAAACCATGAAAATCTTAAGAAAAGAAGGTCACCACTCTTACCCGTAGCCATCATCAGCACGGCCGCCTCCTGGTTCTTCGCCCGCAGCTCCATGCGAATCGCCTCCAGCCAGAGCTCCTCATTGGCGGGGTTCTTCTGCCGGCCCTTCTCCAGGACGGACCGGGCCTTGGTCAGCCCTCCACCACCAGGACCCTCTTCAAGGCGGGCCAGGAGGATCCACAGCGGCACGGAGCCCGGGCAGTGGGAGAGGCCGGCGTTGTAGGCGGTGCGCGCCTCTTCAACTCCTTTTCCATCTTTCCCGAGCTCCTGCTCCCACAGCTGCCCCACCATCATCCACAGCTTCGGACTATCGGGCCAAGTGGTCAGCCCGTGGCTCTTCAGCAGCTCCAGCGCCCGCCTCGGCTCCCCGAGCTGCCACTCCAACCTCGCCGCCTTCATCACCACCCGCGCACTGGGCGCCGACCCAATGGCCTTCTTCAGCAGATTCCGCGCATTCTCAAACTCCCCATTCTCCGACTCGATCTTCACCGCCGCCAGCCAGATCTCCTCCGAGTTGCGGTTCGCCTGGAAGGCCGCCTGGAGGATCTTCCGCGCCTCGCCCACCTCCCCCGCCAGCCAGGCGCTCTTGGCGGCCATCAGCCAGAGGACTTCCGCTCCAGGACAGGCGACCACCGCCTCCCGGAGCAGCCGCTTCAGCGACTCTCGGTCGCCGTGGGCCCGTTCGAAGACGCCGCCGCCAGCCAGACGGACTTGCGCTCGCCAAAGCCATTCGCAATGGCGTGCGCGTAGACGGCCCGGGCGCAGGCGACCGCCCCCTCGCTGGCCAGATTCTCCGCGTCCTCCAACCAGGTATGCTTCCGGTCCTCCTCATCTACCCCATACTCAATCACCGCCTTGATGATCGCCTGGGCGGTGAGCGGCGAGCCGGCGCGCTCCGTCTCCACGGCGTCCGCCAGCCAGTGCTCGCGGTTGATCTCGACGCCGTTGGCGGCCAGCGAGCTCAGTGCTCGGTCGATGATGCGCTGCACCATGCCGCTGTTCGCCTGCGCCTCCTCGAGCTTCGCCGCCGTGAACCAAATTTGCTTGTCGGTGGGAATGTGCTCGCGAGCTCGGTTCAGCACTCGGCGGGCATTTTCGTAGCTCTCCAGCCGCGCCAGCGCCAGCCAGAGGTCCACCGAGGTGGGGCAGCACTCGACGGCCCGGCCGAGGAGGATGCGGGCGTCTTCCGGTGATTCGAGCTCCACCGCCTCCTTCCACAGGCGAACGGAGTTGGGGATGTGCTCGAGGGCCTTGCGGAAGATGCGCCGCTTCGCCTTGGGCTCCTCCTCGAGCTCAGCGGCGCGGATCCACAGGCGAACGCTGCTGGAGGCCAGTTGGCGGACGCCTTGAGCGAGGACCGATTTGGCGATGTCCGAGGGCTGGAGACGGGCCGCCTCGAGCCAGACGTCCTCCGAGGTGGCGCACATCTCGCAGCCCTTCATGATGAGGGCCCGGGCGGTCTGCAGCTTCCCGGTGACCTCCTCCATTCGGGCGGAGGCGATCCAGGCGGGGCGTGATTGGGATTGGTCTCCCGAACCGACTTGAGGAGGAGGCGGGCCTTCTTGATGTCGCTGATATCGGCCCCCACGGAGGGGATCATCGACTGGAGGTCGGTGAGGTAGCCCTTCGGGTCGACCACCGTCTGGCCGGCCACCGAGTCGGAGGCCTGATTGAGCTTGATGTCCATGAGGGTGTTGCGGGCCTGGCCGATCTTCCGGAGGTCGAGGTGGGAGGGCGCTGTTGATAATATGCCGGTCGATGTTCCTGGAAGGCTGCTTCGCAGGCCCGTCAGCGGGTCGATGCTCATCTCGGTGGTGTTGGCGAGGGAGCTGTTGTGGGCGAGGATGGAGTCAGGGACGGGGGTGAACTTTTCCGCTCGAGGGTTGCGCGCCTTCTTATTTCGCCCGTCGCCGACGTCGGGAATGGCGAGCCACTCCTGCTCGCTGACGGCGGCCAGGTCGCGCTTCAGGTCGCTGAACTGCTGCTGAATCTTGGGCGCTCCTGGCGGTACTTCTCCAGCTCGGCGCGGTGTTTTCGCTCGCGATACTCGAGCCGCTTCTCGTCCATGCGCTGGTCGATGCTGTCGTAGATGCGGTCCGCCTCCTCGTCGTCCTTGTCGTAGGGTTCGTGCTTGCTGAAGAGCGAGCCGCCGTAGCCGGCGAACTCGTCGTAGTTGGCGTCGTTCAGGTCCTCCTCCTCCTCTTCCGGCTCCTGGCGACGGTGGTGGCCAGTTTGAGGAGCTCCACCTGCCTCACCGCCGCCCCCTTCGTCGTCTTTGCCGCCCTTATTTCCCTTGGACTTGTTTTTAGAGAGGGCGTGACGGTCGTCGCTGGTTTTTGGGTGGGAAAAGAAAGAGAGGAGATTAGTGTGATTTCGAAATTGAGCTAGACTTGTACTTACGGAACGTCGGTCGCGTCGCGAGCCGGGCCAATGTCGGAACGGGTGGTAAAGCCGGTGGCACTGTGAAAGTAAAGGTTTTGGGATTTAGAATCGGGTTTATTTTTTCAAAAATAATCTCTAGTTCTAAAGACTTACCCTCGACCGGCGCCGGCGACGTAGCCCAGCGGCGCGGGCAGGCCAATGAAGTTCTTCTTCTTCTTGCTCACCAAAGCGCCCGGATGGGGAATATTGGCGAGATTGTTCATCATTGTGACTGTTTGGTGGTGGTGATGATGTCAGTGATGATGCTGATGATGATGATGATCTTCTCTTGCTCTATCCTATCCTCGAGTCGTCTTTCAGGAAAGTGCCTTCTGCTGTTCCAGGACCAAGAAAAAAGACGTTGATCTTCAAGAAACTGACGCAACTCTCAAGATTCTGAATCAAAAAACACTCGGCAGAAGAAAACAACAGTGGAACGGTCGACGCGGGTGAAAATAGTAGCGCCAGTGCACGTGACCGGCGAGAGAGGTGGAAACAGCCGGGCGCAGTGTTTTGATTTTCGAAACGCGAGAGAAGTTCTATTTTCTCTCGGGACTTCTTGAGGCTGGAGTTTCTTCTTCTTCTTCTTCAACGCCCTATGGTCATCATTACCGTTGTCAACTGATCACCATTACCATCATCATCATCTTTGGCACCGTAGCTTTGAGGCTATCATCATCTTCAGATCAAGCAGCAGCAGCAAACCTCGATCCTCATCAATGTCCATCCTCTCAAAGATGATCCTCGTCGGCTCGGTCCTTGGCACCACCGCCCTCATCTACCACGTTCACACCTCTCAAGAGGCGGAGCGAGCCCGCCTGCACGAAGGCGTCCTCCGTGACCAGGAACGGCAGCGCTTCAAGGAGGCACTCTTCAGAGAGAATGAGGAAGCTAAGAGAAGAAAAGAAGTCCAGCAAACTTCTTCTGCCTCTAACTAAAAAGTCCTTTTCCGAGCTTTGTATAGAACCCCTGTTTTTCTTGTTGTAGATATCTCCAGTCATCACCACCACCACCTTTGCCTTTTTCTCTCTGTTTGCAAGCGGACAGCCTTTGCACTTCTTCTACTTCTTCAGCTATGATTATCATCAGCAGAGATGATCACATGATGATATGCACAGCAGCAACAACCGCCGCAGCATTAGCGTACCATTAAAAAATGAAATGAAAACGGTTATGCAAGTGACTAGTCCAGTACAGCTTTTGTCCTTCTGTACGACAAGCACCGACGGTGAAGGTCGTCTCAGACATTTGCTAATGATGCTGATGATATTATAATTGACACGCATAAATTATTAAAAAAGAGACATAATAAATAGTAGAGAGGTGATAAGGTGCTGCGATGATAAAAGTGGAAGCCCAAAACTGTCTTTTAGGTTGAGCTGATAAAAAGATGATGGTAACAGTTGGAGGAGCTGGCTACAAGTGGCAATTTTATTTTGCTTTCTATTTCTTCTTAGCTCAAAAAACTAAACTAAACCTAACTTTTAAAACGTTTAAATTACAAAAAATTTGACATTTGCCAAGTCAAAGAAGATGATGCTGCTGCTGTACAGAAATCGCCGTACAATGTCTGTAGTGATAGTTTTCATTCTTCAGCTGCTGTTGATGACGGTCACTGCCCAAGTGGAAGAGGACACCGTTGAAGAGCTCCGACAACTTCACATTCTCTTCAGGTAATTTTCCTTGATGCAAAAAATCTTTTTGATGACAATATCTTCTTTCTCTCTTTTCCCAGACACGGCGACCGCACACCGACGGCCTTCTTCGGCGACGACCCTTACGCCAACTTTGACTATCCCGAGGGCGTCGGTGGACTGACGCTAGCAGGGAAGGAACGCCTGCATCGAGTGGGCGCCGCCCTGCGAGCTCACTTTCAGGCGAAGCTAGGTAACAACAAAACTTTTAGAAATCTTTAGACCAAGATTGAAAGCTAAAACTTACCCCTCTTTTCACTTTAGAATCCCTGCCACCACGAAACATCGAAGCTCAGTCCTCGCCGAAGCGACGAGTCGTCGAATCGGCGCTAGCCCTCTTGGCCGGTTTCGCCCCACCAAAGTCGGCTCAAGAGATTTGGAGCAATAAAAGCGAGCTGGGAAGCAAATGGCAACCGGTCGCAGTACAGACCGCCTCACCGGGGCGGGCGTGGCTGCTCGGAGAGGGCGGCTGCCCTGAGGTTGATCGCCTCATTCCCCTCGCCCACAACCTTCCCCTGACGGTGCAAATTTGGGACGCCGCGGTGGAGTTTCGAGCACGGCTCACCTCGCGATGAATGTCACCTTTCCCCTCTGGTCGGACCTGGCCACCCTCTACGATACCGTCATCTGTGAACAGGAGTACTTCGTCGGCTGGGGCAGTGGGCGAGGGCGTCGGTGGACTGACTAGCAGGGAAGAACGCCTGCATCGAGTGGGCGCCGCTTGAGCGTCATTTCAGGCGAGCTAGGTAACACAAAACTTTAGAATCTTAGACCAGATTGAACAAGCCTAAGCTTACCCCTCTTTCACTTGTAGAATCCCTGCCACCACGAAACATCGAAGCTCAGTCCTCGCCGAAGCGACGATGTCGAATCGGCGCTAGGCCTCTTGGCCGTTTCGCCCACCAAAGTCTGCTCAAGAATTTGGAGCATAGAGCGACCTTGGAAGCAATGGCAACCGGTGCGTCAGACCGCCTCCCTGGGGCGTGGCTGCTCGAGAGGCGCTGCCCGAGGTGACGCCTATTCCCCTCGCCACAACCTTCCCTGACGGTGCAATTGGACGCGCGGTGGAGTTTCGAGCACGGCTCACCTCGGCGATGAATGTCACCTTTCCCCTCTGTCGAGACCTGGCCACCCTCTACGATGACCGTCATCTGTGAACAGGAGTACTTCGCCGTGGGGCAGTGGCGGAGCCGGCGTGGATTCAGGGCGGGCCGGACGATGGAGCAGTTGGCCGTCTTTCAGGAGGCTGCAGTTTACATCTACGGACTGCTGCCGATGGAGTACAAGCGGCTGCAGGCGGCCCTTTCTGAAGAGTCATTGCGAATGAAAAGTCCCTGAGAGAAGGTTTGAAGGTGGTCCCCAGAAGAAGGTCTTCCTCTACGAACGCATGACACCGTCATGGGCCATTCTCACGTGTGGGCGTCCTTCCAGGCCAGCCTCCTGGAAGTGGACTCATTCTGGAGCTGCTGGCGTCTTCGAAGTCTCGAAGTCTCAAATCGACACCACTGTGAGATGTCCTTCTTCAACGTCACCCCGATGATGTCCGCTTCACGCGCTCCCTTCACGCTCGAAGACCTTCTCGGAATGTTGCTGCGGAGATGCGACTTGGGAAAGGTTGAAGAGTCGCTCAGCGTACCTCCCGTGGACTTGAGCTGGAGTGCGGCCTGAAGACGGAAATGAGATGCGAGGAACTCTCGAGACGACGGTCTGTTGTTGTGGTCGCTGTGCTGACCATCGCGAAATGTGATTCTTCGGCTCATTTGTTTGCCCTAAAAGAATGGCTACGACAATGATAAGGTAGAAAGTTTAGAGCTAGTAAATACCGAAAGTTCTGTAAACCTACTTTTGAACTGGAATGCCTGGCTTGCTGAACAGCGTGATTGGGACGGACTTTGGGTGCTCTACCGTACCATCGGATTCTATTTTGCCAGCTTCATCCGGCAGCCACCAGATGGCGCTAGGGGTTCCACAAAGTTTATTTTCCTGGTTTTCTGAACACGAGAAAAATAAAATTCACGGGCGATTTTTTTGCGCCACTTTCAAGATGGCGACGCTGGTGGCGTTCCTAGCGGACAACACCGGAAACTTCATTAATTTTTAATTAACTTCAAAATTAAAATTGACCATGTTCCCGTTGTCTCAGAACAAAAATTCTTTCAGATTTAGAGTCCTTTCGTCAAGTACTTTAAGAATCCGCCATAAAACGAGGAGGTCGGATTTTTGGCCAAATCGGCCAAATCTGCAAGGCTATAGCCTTGCAGATTTTTAAAATCTGACCAAAAAATTTTTATTGCAGATTCTTAAAGTAATTGACGGGAAAACTTCAAAAGTAAAAGAATTTTTGATCCAGGACCACGGGAACATGGTTAATTTTAATTTTAAAGTTAATTAAAAATAATTCATAGTTCCGATGTTGGCCGCTGCAAAATGTGAGGCGCTACCAGCGCAGACTGAAAATTGTGAAAAATCGCCAAAAATCGCCAAAAATCGTCTGCGCTGGTAGCGCCTCACATTTTGCAGCGGCCAACATCGGAACTATGAATTATTTTTAATTAACTTTAAAATTAAATTTGACTATGTTCTCGTCGTCCCAGAGCAAAAACTCTTTCAGATTTGGAGTTCTCTCGTCGAGTACTTTAATAATCTGCAATAAAATTTTTTGGTCACATTTTCTAAATCTGCAAGGCTATAGCCTTGCAAATTTTTGAAAATCTGATTAAAAATCCAACCTCCTCTTTTTATGGTCTTATTCGACTCAGGACGCTTAGTAAAAAGTCCCTGCGCAAACAAAACTTTGATATCCCGAGTACTTCCCGAGATATCCGCATTTGAAGTTCCCGTTTCGGTATCTTGCATTGCATCTACGACGGGCACCCCTGACAGCTGTCAGCAGACTGTGTGTCACGGTGGTGATGTACAGTGCTGCTGCTCTGACTTGCTCCTGCTGTGGCGGCTCCTCACTTGCCTCGTGGACGCCGAGGAAAGCAGACGTGTCGGGCTTTCTGCCCGCTGCTGTTCTGCTGTTGACAGCATGGCCCGCCGCTGAAGACATCGGCTGGCTCTGGCACCAGGACCAGCCATCCTCTTCTCTTGGATCACCCTCATCATCATCTTCATCCTCGTCTTCCTCTCTCGCTCCCACCGGCTCCCCAGCAGCCAGGACTCTTCCCCTTTAGATAAGTACTCAGGGCGTTTGTTGTGGTTCAGTTCTTGATACTTTGTGTAACCATTTATTTTCTCTTTGCAGGTTTGTCACCTCTCAGTCTGGTCTGGTCTTCCTTTTCTCGCTCTTTCTCTCTCTCTCTTCTCCTTCTTCCCGCAACAGCGAGCTGATGGCCGCGCTGGTCATCGTCATCATCACCCTCATCATCACCCTCATCGTCATCTGAAGTCATCTTTACTCGAGGACGACAACTGAAGAGGACAGCAACAACAGCCGACTTCGAGGATGGATGGATGGCACCGAGGATGGACGTTTCAGCACAAGTCGAGGATGGCATCGCCGCCAAAGCATCATCGTCATCATCATCATCATCATCATCACCAGCAGTCTTTGGCTATTTTAGCCGAGGACTTTGTTTCTATTTGTAAACCTTTGTATTGATAGATGATTGAGAATAAAGACAAGTTGAAATATGAGTTTGAATTGGTTTTTATTTATTGGTTTAAATAATACAAAAAAGAAAGAAAGAAAGGAAAAAGGAAAAGAAGAGGCAGCAACCCATGGCCTCCATGCCCTCTACTTACCCATCCGCTTCGCCGTCTTCAGACAGTCGACCGTCCTTGTCGACCGTCCTCTTCGGTCCCCCCACGTCCGAGGAGGGACAGTAATATCTTGAGGGACCTGATCTTTTGATTACCCAGCAAATGTGCAAGGAGGAAAGAGCGGTCGAGACGCTCCAAGCACTAGCTGCGCACCATTTACGGCTGGTGTCCCCACCTTTTCAGCAGATCGACCGCCAGTGTCGACTGCCTCTTCGGCAGGTCAACCGTCCTGTTGACTGCCTCTTCGGCCCCATCGTCGGTCTTCAGTCTTCAGTTTTCGTCGTCGTCGTCGTTGTCGTTGTCGTTGTCGTTGTCGTCGTCGTCGTCGTCCATCCCGATCGTCCATCCTGATCGTCTTCGGTCCTCGTTGTCGTCGGTCCTGGTCGTCCTCCATCCTGGTCGCCATCGATCCGGGTCGTCATCGGTCCTGGGGCTCGCTGAAAAAAGGCTAAAGGTTAGAATGGCCAAGTGCTAATCACTCTGGCCATGGGTTGCTGCCCAAAAGAAGGAAAGAGAAAGAAAGGAAAGAGAAAGAAAGATAATAATGAGCATCAGCATAGACACTGATGCTCTGGTGGTAGAGGTGATGATGATGATCTTCAGCCCGGTGTGCGGGAGCGGGTGCCATCCAATGGGCGCGAGAGTGAGGGAGTCCATGATGTCTGCAAGGAAAGAAAATGTAAGTTAGATATATCAAAACAAACAAACACTGATCCAAAACTTACCATCGTCGGCGAGACTTATGATGATTTTCGCCACCAAAACAAAGAGCGCGCGCGGGCGCTATCAGCAACAACAACGGTGGTGGCGGCACGACCGTCTTCGTCGGTGTCTGTACGGCAAATGAGGCGACTGTAGCGCCAGTGTTAGCGGCGGCCGAGACAGGCAGTCTGCTGACAGCTGTCAGGGGTGCCCGTCGTAGATGCAATGCAAGATACCGAAACGGGAACTTCAAATGCGGATATCTCGAGAAGTACTCGAAATATCGAAGTTTCGCTTGCGCAGGGACTCTTTACTAAGCGTTCTGCGTCGAATGAGACCATAAAACGAGGAGGTCGGATTTTTGGCCAGATTTTCAAAATCTGCAAGGCTATAGCCTTGCAGATTTGGCCGATTTGGCCAAAAATTTGACCTTTTCGTTTTATTGCAGATTCTTAAAGAACACGCTGAGAGGACTCCAAATTTGAAAGAATTTTTGCTCCAGGGTCACGGGAACATGATCAATTTTAATTTTGAAGTTAATTAAAATTAATTCATAGTTCCAGTGTTGGCCGCTGCAAAAATGTGAGGCGCTACCAGCGCAAACGATTTTTTACGTATTTTTCCAAAAAACGCCGATTTTCAGGCATCGATAGTAGCGCCTCACATTTTTGCAGCGGCCAACACTGGAACTAAAAATTGTTTTTAATTAACTTTAAAATTAAAATTGACCATGTTCCCGTGGTCCTAGAGCAAAAACTCTTTCACTTTTGAAGTCCTCTCGTCGAGTACTGTCAGAATCTGCAATAAAACGAGGAGGTCGAATTTTTGGCCAAATCGGCCAAATCTGCAAGGCTATAGCCTTGCAGATTTTGAAAATCTGGCCAAAAATCCGACCTCCTCGTTTTATGGTCTCATTCGACGCAGAACGCTTAGTAAAGAGTCCCTGCGCAAGCGAAACTTCGATATCTCGAGTACTTCTCGAGATATCCGCATTTGAAGTTCCCGTTTCGGTATCTTGCATTGCATCTACGACGGGCACCCCTGACAGCTGTCAGCAGACTGCCTGTCTCGGCCGCCGCTAACACTGGCGCTACAGTCGCCTCATTTGCCGTACAGACACCGACGAAGACGGTCGTGCCGCCACCACCGTTGTTGTTGCTGATAGCGCCCGCGCGCGCTCTTTGTTTTGGTGGTGAAGATCATTTCAAGTCTCGCCGACGATGGTAAGTCTTGGAACTTTAGTTGTTTGTTTCTATTTCTAACTTTTGTTTACTTTTTTCAGACACCCTGGACTCCCTCTTTCTTTCTCGTCCCTCGGATGGCACCCACGCCCGCACTCCGGGCTGAAGATCATCCCCATCCCCATCCTCATCACCCCATCACCACCAGAACACCAGTGTCTATGCTGGTGTTCTTCATCTTTCTTTCCTTCTTTCCCTTTTCTTTCCTTTCCCTTCTCCGGCAGCAACCCATGGCCAGTGTGATTAGCACCTGGCCATTCTAACCTTTAACCTTTTCCAGCGAGGCCCAGGGACGACTCCGGACCGATGATGACGACCAGGATGGACTTCGAGGATGGATAGCGACGAAGACCGACGACGACCAGGATGGACGACTGCCAGGATGGACGACAACGAGGATGGACGACCAGGATGGACAACGACGAAGACTGAAGACTGAAGACTGAAGACCGACGACGACGACGGGGCCGAAGAGGCAGTCAACAGGACGGTTGACCTGCCGAAGAGGCAGTCGACACTGGCGGTCGATCTGCTGAAAAGGTGGGGAACACCAGCCACAAATGGTGCGCAGCTAGTGCTTGGAGCGTCTCGACCGCTCTTTCCTCCTTGCACATTTGCTGGGTAATCAAAAGATCAGGTCCCTCAAGATATTACTGTCCCTCCTCGGACGTGGGGGGACCGAAGAGGACGGTCGACAAGGACGGTCGACTGTCTGAAGACGGCGAAGCGGATGGGTAAGTAGAGGGAAGGGAGGAGGCCATGGGTTGCTGCCTCTTCTTTTCCTCTTTCCTTTCTTTTTTGTATTTTTATACCAATCAATAAAACAATTCAAACTTCTATTTCAAACATGTCTTTATTCATTCTCAATCATCCAATCAATACAAAGGTTTACAAATAGAAACAAAGTCTTCGGCTAAGATAGCCAAGACTGCTGGTGATGATGATGATGATGATGATGCTTCGGCGGCGATGCCATCCTCGACTTGTGCTGTCCCGTCCATCCTCGGTGCCATCCATCCATCCTCGAAGTGGGCTGCTGTTGTTGCTGTCCTCTTCAGTTGTCGTTCTCGAGTAAAGTTGACTTCAGATGTTGATGAGGATGACGATGATGAAGAGGATGATGATGAAGATGATGATGATCAGCTCGTCCATCAGCTCGGCTGTTGCGGGAGAAAAGGGAAGAGAGCGCGAGAAGAGGAAGACCAGACCAGACTGAAAGGTGACAAACCTGCAGAAAGAAAGCAAACGGTTACACAAAGTATCAAGAACTGAATCACAACAAACGCCCTGAGTACTTATCTGAAGGGGAAGAGTCCTGGCTGCTGGGGAGCCGGTGGGAGCGAGAGAGAGAGAAGAGGATGAAGATGATGATGAGGGTGATCCCAGAGAAGAGGATGGCTGGTCCTGGTGGCTGAGGCAGCCGATGTCTTCGGTGATGTCTTCAGCGGCGGGCGCAGGCCATGCCGTCGGCAGAAAGCAGCAGCGGGCAGAGAGGCAGACACGTCTGCTCTGCTCGGCGTCCACCAGGCAAGTGAAGAGCCGCCACAGCAGGAGAAAGTCAGGGCAGCAGCAGCAGCGCCGTACATCACCAACGTGACACACAGTCTGCTGATATCACCACCACCACCAGTCATCAGGCCAAAGTTGAGCCAGTCTGGCCGTCACTCGTAAAGGATGCGACTGAAGTGAGGAAAGGAAAAGAGAGTTAGCACACTGTTAGGAAACACAGACAAAGACCGATGAGATACCTGGCTGGTGATGGGGGTGATGATGGTGACGTTGATGAAGATGTTGGGGTGATGGTAGGGGAGATGATCTTCGGGTAAAACTTCTTCGTTCGAGGATTGCGCGCGTCTGATGTTGAAAGTGCTGGTCAGAGGGAGAGGCAAAACACCAAAACAAAAGCAGAGACAAAAGCAGTCAAGCAGAGGCAGAGGCAGAGGTAGCTGGCGCTAAAGTGGGCGGCAACAACAGCAGCAGAAACGGGTGAGTGGACAGGGGCAACAGTGGTCCGCCCAGAAAATACCTAAAGAATTCGTTCACCCGTCCGTTCGGAGACCTGTCCTACCGCTCAGACAACTCTCCGAAAGGAGGGCAAATGTCCGAAATAGGAAAAGTAGGCGTCAAAAGGATAGCCGAGACAACGGGACATGCTAGAGCCGAGGTTTTAGCTTCGAAAAGGGCTTCAATTACCAGCCTACACAAAGGCTCAAAGTTTGCAGGTCCTAAGTGGTACCATTTTCACAAGTTCAGCACAACACAAAGATCGACAGGCCAAACCCAAATGCTTTCTTCCCAGAAACTTCTCCCGCTGAAAAAACTTTCCGGTCTGGTTGTTGACAACAACAGCGAGCAACACTGGTTTTGGGCGTCTTTAGTTTCTGGATCACTTGTTCAACTTTTCAGCCATCTTTCTTTCTCCTTTTTGCACCTACAGTGCAAATATACGTTAGGGCGCGCCTCATCCCTGCCGGTTAGCTTGTGTGCCTGGCAACACCACCGGCACACCATTATCACCGGGAATCTATTTTTATCCCCGTCGACACACCGTTTGCACAGGGGTCGTGCAACAATACGGCGCAGCCAATACGTTTGTGTGTCGTTGCGGTGCGCGCCGTAGCTTGAGAACCCTCATCACGTACGCCGTACTTTTCTCCCTCTCTTTCCCTCTGTTGCCAACCGGTAAGCAGCAGCAGCAGCAGCCAACTGAGTATAAAAGCTGCAGGGGTTTTCAAACTTTTCAACAGTGCAAAACCCTCAAAAACCACTGACAGCAGCAGCAGCAAAAGCAGCAGCAAAACCCCTAACAAAAAACTTTGAAAACCCTCAACATTCCTCCTCTCTCTCTCTCTTGTCAACACTATCAACAAAGAAAGAAAATGGCTCCCACTCCAACTCGAAAGACCCTGAAGATCCACATGATCGCCATTGATGGCTGCATCGGTAAAACAACCACGAGTATAAATGAAAGTTAACAACTCATTTGTCAATTTTTTTTCAACAGGTCATCTCAACGCCTGCCAGGGCCTGGCCGAGGTCCTCGCCGACCGCGGCCACGAGGTGTCATTTCTGGTCACATCGCCGGAGAAGGCCGCCGCCATCGAGAAGGTCGGCTTCAAGGCGATTCGACTTGACTCCGGGGATGAAGCTTCGAAAAAGGCCGGCGAAGGCCACGGAGGTCACGGTCACGGAGGTCACGGTCATGATCACTCCCATGGTCATTCTCATGGAGGTCATGATCACTCCCACGGAGGTCACTCTCATGGAGGTCATGGAGGTCACGGAGGTCACAATCACCCCCAGGAGAAGGTCAAAGGTCATCACCATCAACACGGCGGTGATCACCCCGTTCGGAGCAGGCCAACGCCAACCTCGCCCGCGGCGCCTTCGCCCGCAAGACGCCCCTGGAGCAGCTCCAACTCCAAATGGACCACTTCTCCACGAACGCCCACCTGACCGGAAACTTCCAGACGACCATCGAAAAGACGGAAAAGATGGCCGCACTCTTCGCCGACCCCGGCACCCGACCGGACGTCCTCATCCTCGACACCTTCATCATCAGCCCTGCGGTCCTTCAGTCGGGCATTCCCTGGTGCTACCTCTTCAGCGCCAATCCAATGGGCCTCTACAAGGGCGACAGGATGCCGCCCTTTGGAGCCGGCTTCCCGGTTTCGGTAAACCCCGACCCGAGCTCCTGGACCGAGTACAAAGCGCTGCAGACGGCCCTCGGCAAGAAGGCCTACGCCACCTTCCAGGCGAAGCTCAATGAGCTCTTCAACCTCGACCCGGTCCTGGACCCCTACAAAAGCGGCGCCTTTTTCCCGCACTCTCCCTACCTGAACATCTTTGGCTACCCGGAGAGTTGAGCTACAACGACGTCGCCTCGATGCCCGACCGCACCATCAGCGTGGACGCCTTTGACCGCAAGGTTTCCGGCCAGAGGGAAGGACTTTGCACTTCCGGAAGGCTTCTGGAGCAAAGAGTCCGGCGAGAAGTTGCTCTTCTTCTCCCTCGGCTCGCAGGCCTCGGCCAATCTTGAGCTGATGCGCCGAGTTTTGAAGGTGCTGGGCAAACATCGAGCCAAGTACATCGTCTCCAAGGGGCCGAATGGCGATCAGCTGGAACTTCCGGCCAACTGCTGGGGCGCCAATTACCTGCCCCAGCCGCTGATCCTGCCGATGGTCGACGCGGTGATCACTCACGGTGGAAAGTAAGTGTTGTTGAAGTTTTTGATGATCTTGAGTTTCTAATTTCGAACTTCTTCCTCCTCTCTTCAGCAACTCCTTCACCGAGACCTTCGCCGCGGGCAAGCCGATGCTGGTACTTCCGGTCAGCGGAGATCACCTCGACAACGCCCAGCGCATCGAGGAGAAGGGCTACGGACTTCGCCTGCCGCCGCACGACTTTACCGAGGAGCAGCTGACGCAGGCGGTGAAGAAGCTGCTCACCGACCAGGAGCTGATTTCGAAGGCCCGGGTGGCCGGTGAGCGGATCCGGGCGGCGCAGAGCAAGGTCCGCGCGGCGGAGCGCATCGAGTCGCTGGTGAAGTAAAAATGTGGGAAAAATTATTCTAACTTAAAAGAATGTAACAAGATAAAGTTTTAACCCTCTTCTTCTTCGTAATTAATAAAATAAAACATCATGTGGGATGTAATCAACATCAACAAAAACACAAAAATAAAACACAGGTTTTAAGATGATAATAATAATTACCCTCAGGATCCTCCCCCCTTCTAGGCTCCTTTGGGCACCAGGTCCAGCGGGTTTGAGGGATTATTTGCTGAATTTTCTCCACCACCACCGTGGTGAAAATCAGGCCCATGCACTTCCGGTTCGTAGTAGAGCAGCACAAAGGCGACCCAAAGATGTAGAACCAGAATGTAGACCAGGAAAGCGGCCCGGGCCGAGGGGTAGACGCGAAGAAAGTTGCCCAGACGGATGCTGAAGAAAAAGAAAAAGAAATTAAACTTCAAAAAATCTTCAACGATTTTTCAAGATCACTTACCTAAAGGCATCAATCGCCCCATAGGCTCGCTTCACCTTCCGCGTCACCTGCCCATCGTTTGGGCCCTCTTCCATCAGCAGTGAAGAAGCTGAAGAGGAGGACATCGAATGATTGTCGCCCATTCCTGATGAACCGGTCATTCGGTGCTTAATATAGTTGGTAAAGGTGGGCGAGTGGTAGATGCCAATGGCCACTGGTGCGGTAAAAGAGAAAGAAAGGAAAGAGATTTTGAAAAAATTTTCGAAAAGATATCGCCTATTTTCACCTACCGTCATTGTTCAACGCCGCCGTGCCCGAGCTGGCGGCCATCTCCCGCAGCCGCTGCTCCGCCCGCTCCAGCTGCAGCTTGAGGGAGTGGTTCGCCGAACTGAGCTGCTCCACTGTGGCCTGCTTGGCAATGAGGCTCTCCGTCAGCGTTCGCAGCCGCTGCTCCCACTCTTCGGAGGAGGCGGCGGCGGCTATTTCCACCGCTGAAGAGGAAGACTGAACCTAGGATAACAAAAAAAGTTGAAACCAATTTCGAAAAAGGAGTTCCCCAGAATAAAAACACAAAGAACTTACCACTGAGGTAGCCGTCTTCTGCCGAGCCACCAGCTGCCTCCTCAGCTTCTCAATCTCCTCATCCCTCTCCGCAATTCTCGCCGATAAACTCGCTCTCAGCGAAGCCGCCTCTTCCGCCGCCGTGGCCGCCTGCCCGCTCAGCTGGTGGACATCCGCTTGAAGCCGCCCAACCGTGGCCTGCTCCCGTTGAAGAGCCTCCTGCAGCGACTGAATCTGGTACTGGGCCCGAGGAAGGGCCTCCCCTTCCGCTCGGTCCAAAGCGGCCCGGGTGGCGGTGAACTTCGCCTGCAGGTCGGCCAGTTCGAGGTTCAGGGCGTTCACTTGCTCTTGAAGAAGGAGAGAGTTGAGGTGGTGAGGCTAGGAGAGGGGAAAAGGTGTTGATAAGGTGTGTTGATAAGGTTTTGATAAGATGTGTTGATAAAATAGAACCTACCTCTCCGCTTTGCTGAGTTTCCGCCTCTTCTTTACCACCACCGGAGGAGATCTCCTGAAGCCGTCGAATCGTCTCCTCCTTATCAGCCAGCGTTCGACTAGCCTTCAGGCGAAACTCCGCCAGCTCGGCTCGAGCGAAGCCGCCGCTGAAGAGCCGGCCCCGAGGCGAGCTCGGCCTCGGCGGAAGCACGGCGAGCTTCCGCGCCTCTCTTCTCGCCGCCTCCAATTGCTCCACCAGGGAGCGCTGCGTGTCTTCAAGGCGGCCCAGAGTCTCGCGGTGGGCCTCCACGAGTCGCTGCGATTGATCTCGCTCCTCCGCCAAGGTGGTCTTCAGGCTGAGGACTTCCGCCTGGAGGGCGGCGAGGACTTCCGGGTCGACTGAGGGCTCTTGAGGTTGAGGTTGAGACTGAAGACTCCTCGATTCCTCCAACTCCTGCTGAAGGGCCTGGTGAGCCGTCTCCAGAGATTGAAGCGTCGAGGTTCGCCGCTGGGCTTCCGCCTCCAAAGCTTCGAGGCTCACCTTCAGCGCGGCTATCTGCGAGTCCTTGCCTGCAGGGCCGCCAGAAGGTCCGACTCTCGGGACCGAGCCTCCCGAAGCGCCTTCTCGCTCCCGACGTTCTGGTTGTGAAAGGCGACGGCCCGCTTTTGCATTGACTTGTACTCGGAGAGCAGGTCAGAGTAGCGTTTTTGCAGCCCGGAGAGTTCTTTGCTGAGGGCGTCGATCTTCACCTGCTGAAGATGGTCCTGGTTTTGAGGAGCCGAGGAGTTAGAATGGCCGTCCGAGTGGGCTCCGTCTTCAGTTGCAGAGTGAGAAGAAGCGGTGTCGTCGCCGCCGACTACAAACGAAGGAGAAGGTTCTAAATGGTGGTCGGAGTTTTGATGTGCCCAGCCACCTTGGTCTTCCTCAGGAATGTTTGCTGGTTCTAAATTAAAATGGAGAGGAATGAAGTTAGTTTATGATAATAGAACAAGAGAAATCAAAATACCTTTCGAATTGAGGAACTCCATCAGGTGATCATCTTCAGCGTCAAAGTTGGTCGTATCGTTGTCTCTTGAGGTGAAGCCTTTGCCGTTGCCGTTTGAGCCCATCGAGCCGAAGCTCGAGTTTCGCTGATGATGATGATGGTGACCACCATTTTTGGTGGCTGAAGTTGATCCACCGCCATTTCCATTTCCATTGCCGTTTCCATTGCTACTGTACAGTGAGTTGGTGCTCGTACTCGTCTTTAAGCTCATAATGTCCGGTCTGAGGTAGGTAGAAAAAAGAAGAAGAGGAATGATAAAATTGTGGCCTAAATAGAACTCACCAAAACAGCAAACACTTACGTCTCAATAAACTCCGTATCAAAGGCCGTCGACGTGGTCGTCGACCGGCGGTCCAGGTCGCCCAGATCCGACCGCATCGAGTGCTTCCGACTGTGTCTTCGACTGGAGGGCGCCGAGTGGCCAGGACTGTTTCCGGTTAAAGTTGCTCCCAGGCCCGAGTTGGCCACCACCTCCGTCGCCGAGCTGACCACACTCGCCGCCGACTTGTCCATGGCGTTGAGGAAGTTCTCCGCCTTGCCGGCGATGTCGCTCAGCCAGGACATCCTTCGTCAGTCTGTGCTGTGCTTCAAGGGCTAAAGAACCACCAGGAAAGATAAATTCGGTAAAGTAGAAACTCAAAAGAAGACGATAAAATGATGACGCGCAACTCTTGTTTACATCTTCTTCACTCAGCTCAGCTGACGCAGCTCATCCAACCAGCGAACGTCTTCTGTGAAGGGGCGCCAGCGGCGACGGCGATTTTTTTTCGCTGCACTCCGTTTTTCGCACGTGCGAGTTCTCCCCTTTCTTCTGTTTTGATTCTGTTTGAAGAAGAAGATCTTTTTGGCCGAGGATTCTCTTGCCAAGAATCACGTCACTCTCCAGAATCGTCACTAAATCCTGATCTCTTCTTGGTGATGGCCAACAACGGCAGCCCCTCACTGAAGGCGGCCGTGGCGGAGAACCTGCTGTGCAGCCTGTCGGCGGACCGAGCGGTTCGGGGGCGCGGGGAGCAGGCGCTGACGATGCTGGAGGCGGCGAATGAAGGTGAGTTGAATGTGTGGTTCGATTTTTGAATCTTCGAAGATCCTAGATCCCTTCTAGTTTTCTAAAATCTAATCCCTGGTTTCCCTACTCCTCAATCCTGCTAGATTACGGCCTCGCTCTGCTCGAAATCAGCCTCTCCAAGGAAGTTCCTGGACTGGACTTCTCAGTCCGTCACCTCGCCGCCGTCCTCCTCGACGGCTACATCAGCCGCCACTGGGCGGAAGGTGACTCGAAGTACACCGGCCTCCGGTCGCGACCAGGTCCGGCCTCTGCTTCGTCACCACCTCCTCAGCTCGCTTACCATCACCTCGGTCTCTGGAGCCGGTGAAGATAATTCAACGATGATCAGCAGCCAAACCAAACGCCTCCTCTCCAGCTACGCCCACTCAGTGAGCAAAATCGCCGCCGTCGACTGGCCCGCCGCCTGGCCGGAGCTGTTTCCGGTCCTGGCCGGGTACCTCGTTTCGAAGGAGAACGCTTCGGCTGTCTTCAGCTCGCTGGCGGTCTTCAGCGAACTGGCCCACGAGATCACCGACATGCAGGTGCCCTCGGTGGCCCCGTCCTGCTGCCCGCCATGCTGGACATCTTTACCGGAAGTTATCCGACTCGATACCGCGCCCGGGCGATCACCATCTTCGTCACCCTCGCCGAGACCGTTTTCCTGATGGCCGAGTACCAGCGGAGCGCCATCAAGCAGTATCTGGAACCGCACATCGCGCGGTACGCCGAGGCGGTCATCGCCGGCCTGGAGGCACCGGAAACCGGTCCTCAGGCCAGCCCGGAAGTGGACGTCGCCCTCAAGGCGGAGCTCCTGGTCGGCGTCAGCAAACTGCTCAAGAGCTGCTCCCTGGTGGGGGGCGCCGGAAAACGCCTCTCAAGCCCTATCTTCACCGGCTGATGGAGCTCGTCTGGCGGGGCCTCAACACCGCCACGCCCACCTACGTCCAGCGAGTGGTGAACATGAAGCGAAGCATTGGCGGTCCACCGAGGGTCAAAGTGGGCTTCGACTTTTACGCCAACCCTTCCTCGGAAACAGGAGGTGAAAATGGCCGACCCCGAGGACCACTCCAGCTTCGACGCCTACCTCTACGCGCTGCTCAACTTCATCCAGGACCTCTTCGAGAGCCAGTATCGAACCCTAGTTCGACCGGTCCTCACCGACCTTCTGCACCTCCTGCTCCAGCTGATGGAGGTCACCAGCGAGCAGGAGCAGGCCTGGCTGATTGACACCGAGCAGTTCTCGAGGACGACGACCTGGACAGCGCCGGCTACAGCGTCCGGCTGAGCGCCCAGGACCTGTTGATGGCGCTGCGAAGGAGCTCGCCGTTTCCGGTAAAGGTGCAACCTCGAACCAACAACACAACTTCCGAAGAAGAAGCTCGAAGACGACCGCCTCTTCAAGGTGGCCTTTGTGGCCGTTCTTAAGCGACACTTCTCCTCTGCTGCCGGAGGTGATTTTCGAACCTCGAAGTCCTGGTGGAAGCCGGTGGAGCGGGCTCTGCGCGCTGGGCATGATCGCCCCCACTGTGATTGGACCATCAAGACTTCCGGTCCTGGAGCGGAAGATTGGCCGCGGAGTTCCAGTCGCTTCTGGACACCGTCCTCGGGCAGAGCATGGCCGCCGGCCAGCAGGCCCCGTTTCTCGCCGGACGCGCTCTGTGGACGGCCGCTCGCTTCAGCCCCATAATGAACGACGCCAGCCTGGAGGGCTTCCTCGCGATGACCGCCGGCATGTTGGCCTCCACCAGCAAGGAGACGCTAGAGCAGGGCGTGCTGAAGGTGCACGCCCTGCGCGCGACGTACTACTTCTGTGAACACGTCTCGGTCAACTCGAAGGTAAGTTGAGAGGGGTAGCGGGTGGGAACCTCTTCTATGAACTCCTCTTTTCGAACTCCTTTTTCGAACCCCTTTTGAACTCCTTTTTCGAAACTCCTCCTCCCCCTAGGTCCACGTCATCCGCCCCCACCTAACTCGCTTCCTCCAGGGCCTCGTCTCGCTCAGCAGCCCCACCACCAGCCCCGAGACCCTGTACCTGATCCTCCAGACCATTGCCACCCTCCTCCGCCTGGACCACTCCTTCACGGCCTCTGTGGCCACGCCCATTTCCACCTGGCCGCCAGCACCTTCCTCGACCACCACGACGACCCCACCGTCTTCGACGCCGCCCTCGACCTGGTGGACGAGCTGCTGAAGGCGAGTACCGAGGTGGTGGGCGTGTACGCCTCCGTCGTCGAGGCCCTCCTCCCCACCATCGTCGCCGTGCTGAAGGTGCGCGCCAGCTGGGAGAAGCCCAGCGCGCCCATTCCCTACAAGAGCCCCGCGGGGGCGCTGAAGATGCAGGTGCTCTCCAAGGCGACCGCCCTATCGATGCAACCGGAAGCCGTGGACCTGCTCAGCCACCTGCTTCGGACCGCTCCTGGACCGGAAGTGCCGCTCCTGGAGCCGCTGATCAATGGGGCCTTTCCGGTGCTGATGAGCGCCTTGGCCGCCGCCTCGCCCGAAGACAGTGGCCTGCTCCAGAGCGGAAGCGAGGCGGTTCGATGGTACGTCGCCAAGGGCGCGGAGCAGCTCGCTGGGCGAGTGTTTGAGATTGGAGGAGCAGGAACGCCCCCTACCAACGGACTTGTCCTGGCGGTCAATGTGAGTAGTACTTGGAAGTTGTTTTGTCGAACTTTTTGGACTTCTTTTTAACTTCTTCTTTTTCTCCTCTTCTTCTTCTTCAGTTCTGCCACCACCTCCTCAGTCCGGCGCTCTCAGCTCAGGCCAGTGGTGACTCGGAAAGTAGCTCCGCCTTTGTCGGCCGCCTAGCGGTGGTGCTGATCACCCGCGCCCAGCCACTCCTCGGACCGGAACCGGTCCAGCAGCTGCTCCAGGCGACGCTGGTGAAGCTGGCCGTCGCCCAGGAGCTCCTCCTCGTCCAGTCGCTGGTCCTCGTCTTTGCCCATCTCTTCTACGGAGAGGATATTTCGACGATGCTGGCCTGGCTTCATTCGATGCCCGCACCGGAAGTGGTGGCCTCGGCCCAAGGTGATGCTGGTGGGCCAAAGATGGCCTCCGCGCTGGCCTTCCTCCTCGATCGCTGGCTGGCCATTCAGCACTTCTTCATCGGCTACGAGAACAAGGCGGCCGTGGTCGCCCTCTGTCGACTGTTTACCTATTCTCTTGAAGAAGGAGGAGGAAGTTCATCTTCAGGAGGTGATGAACTTGGCCAGAAGCTTAACCTCCACCGAATTGAGGTCACCACTGAGGGTGATGATGGTGGTGAAGAATATTCTGGAGCAGTTCGAACGCGTTCGAAGCAGCAGCAGCAAAAGAGTGAAGCTTCGAAAAGTCAGTTGAAGAAGACGTTGGTTCCAGCGACGGTGAAGATGCTGAAGCTGCTGCTCAGAGAGTACGTGCACATTCTGGAGCTGAAGGTAAGCTGAGAAGTCGAAATTTTTTTCCAAAGTTCTTGAGCTCTTGAACTTCTTTTTCTCCTCCTCCTTTTCTTTCTTTCAGGAAGCGGATGACGCCAACTTCAGCTTTGATGATGAGGATGAGGACGAGGACGAGGATGAAGACGATGATGAAGATGATCTCGAGGACCTTGACGATTCGAAGCTCCTCGCCTCGATCCACGGCTCAGATGGGGGCAAAAAAGAAGGTCAGCGGGTCATCGACCTGACCGACCTGCTCCTCGGTGGTGATGATGATGACGATGGTGATGGTATTGTTGAAGAGGAGGAGGAGGAGGAGAAGTGGGAGATCCTCTCGCCGGCCATCGCCGCCATCGACCTGGAGCCGGCCCTCAAAGAGCTTCTTCAGCGCTTCAAGGCCGCCCCCGTGGCCGGGCAGTTTCTCGGCCACCTGAGCGCCGCCGAGCAGAAGGTGCTCGCCGACCTGTGAACTCCACTTTTCTTGATGAAATTTCGCTAATTTGTGATTTTTTAATATAGCTATCTTTCATTTTATTTGATTACACTATTTTTTCATTTTTCCCTGCTTAAACCCTAAACTCCCGCTCTACAATGTTGATTTTTTCTATTTTTTCCTCTTCTCGTCCCTTCTCTCTCTCCAAAGCGACCAAGTCCACTTTGGAAGTTCGATTCGAACTGCTAAGGCCACCGGCTGTTCTCTGGTGATTCCAGAGGCCCCAGTAGTGACCCCTTCTAGCTAGGAGCTCCTCATGGGAACCCGACTCGACGATCGCCCCCTGGTGGAGGTAGAGGATCAGGTCGGCGTTGGCCACCGTCGAGAGGCGGTGGGCAATGGTGATCACGGTGCGGCCGACCAGGGCCGCTTCTAGCGTCGATTGAATTTGCTGGGGAAAAAGGAGGAGTTTTTTTAATTAAATGAAGTTAAAAATTTGGAATGGACTTTACCTTCTCTGAATTAGAGTCCAGCGCCGAGGTCGCCTCATCGAGGAGCAGTATGGGCGGATTGCGGATCCAGGTGCGGGCGATGGCGATTCTAGAAAAAATAAAAAAAAATTTCTTAAAAATTTTTTTTCATAAAAATCATCATCCTCACTTACCTCTGCTTCTGACCACCTATTCAAAATTATCATATCAAAATGGTTAAAAAGATGATAATAAAGAACCTCCAAAAAACCTCGACTTACCGGAAAGCTGACACCCGCCCACGCCCACCACCGTCTCATAGCCGGCCGGAAGCGAGGCGATCCACCCGTGAATGGCCGCCTTCCGGGCCGCCTCCTCAATCTCCGCCAGAGGAATCGAGGGCCGGGAGGTGTCCCCGTAGGCGATGTTCTCCCGTATGGAGCTGTTGAAGAGCGTCGGCTCCTGCGCCACCAGGGCCATCTGCGCCCGCAGCCAGCTGGTGGAGAGGTTCGCGGTGGAGACGCCGTCGAGAAGCTAAAAAATGAAAAAAAATTTTAAAAGGTTTTTTTCAAAGTTTTTTTATAGACTTACAATCAGCCCATCCGAGGGCTCGTAGAAGCGCTCCAGCAGCTGCAGAATCGTCGTCTTTCCGCAGCCGCTCGCCCCCACCAGGGCGACCTTCTGCCCTGCAGCGACGTGGAAGGTCACCTCCCGCAGCACTTGAACGGAAGGTCGACTCGGGTAGCTGAAGCTCACCCGCCGGAAGGAGATCTCACCTCGGGCGCGACCGTACTGCAGGTGAAGTGTCATCCCCGAAGAGGGCGGTGGTGATATTTGAGGGGGTGAAAGAGGTGGTGATGAGGGTGATGATGATGAGGATGAAGTTGGTGGTGGGGGTGATGAGGGTGAAGAGGGAAGGGAAGAGTTTCACCTCGACTCGAGTCAATCAGCTCAAAGAGCGCAATGGCGGCGGCCTTCGCCTTCGCAAAGTCCGAGCTAAAGAAACAGGCCTGGCCAAAGACGATCGCCCCAAAGATCATCGCCTCAATGACTCTAGAATTGAAATAAAATTTAATTAATAAATTCCAAATTCCAATCAAAAAAACTAACCGAAAAAAATCCCCACTACTCAGCTCATGGTTGGCCACCAAGTGGCCTCCGTAAAGAAAACCGTCGCATAAGCGACCACCGGGCAACCGAGCGCCCAGGCCGCGTGGAGGCTCTTCTTGTGAATCGAGCAGTGGACTTCTCTGCAAAAAAAAAATTAAAAAAAAAAAAAAAAAAAAATAAAAAAAATTCCCACTTACCTAACATTCATCTCCAGCAAACTCGCATAATAGCGCTCAAAAAAGGCCTCCCGATGAAGCGAAGCCACTGTCCTTATGTTCGCCATTGCCTCCGCCCCCACAGCCGCCGCCTCTGCATTACGCTCCGCCTCCTTCGTGTTCTGCTCCCCAAAGAGCTCCACCCTGCTGCTGCTGCTGTAGGCAATCAGGGGGACAAAAGCGAGCGCCACCAGGCTCAGGCTCCAGCAGGTGTAGAGGCCAAAGGCGACGGCGACGACGAGGGCGGCGCCTGCCTGGCAGAGCATCGCTATTCGGGGCCCCGTAGAGGACTGAATGTCCGAGGGGTCGTTCGCAAGTGTCGTGCAGAGGCGGGAGGCGCTGTTCTGCGGCCGCTCGTGCCAGGTAATGGGCTTTGCGAGCATCGAGTTGAAGGCTAACAAGCGGAGGGCAGTGACCAGTCGCTGGGAGGCAATGTGGAAGAAGCTGTTCTGTGGATTGAGGAGTTTAAAAAGAAGGTTAGAAAATTAGAAAAAGAAGTTTGAAATTTACCTGAAGAAAAGAGCTCAAAAAGGCAAAGAAGGCGAGGCCCAAAAATTGGAACCCGTAGTTGCGTGCCTGCTCGCGAAGGTAGTCATTGTCGAGGCCAAAGGTCGTGGAAGAAGATGAAGTTGAAGAAGGAGTTTTTTCTTGTTTCAGGCGGACTTTAGTGCTTTTTAGCAGTTTTTCACCACTTTCTTTAGAACTTTTATCGTCTTCGGGTGATTCTATAAAGTCCTCCTCCTCCTCCGCTGATAATGATGAAGGAATAGCTTCCGGTAAAAGGTGGGGTGATAAGGTGGTGAGAGGAAAAGAGGAGGAGGAGTTCACCTCCACCTCCGAGGAAGAAGTTCGATTCGTGAAGACGTTCACAAAGTTGCCAAAGATGAAGGCGTAGATCGGCACGCAGAGGCCAAAGAGAATGGCGCAGGTGACGCCGAGGGTGACCGCCGTCCTCGACTGGCAGAGCAGGCGCAGAATTCGAAGTATCACCTTGAGGGTGCTGTAGTTCGATGAGAGGGTGAGGGTGATGAGGGTGATGAAGATGAGGAGGGTGATGATATCAAACGTCTTATCCTCTTCCTGATACCACTACCTCTGCTGATGTAAGGTAGTCTTCCGGTGCGATTCGACATCGACAGCGTCCGCAGTGGAATGTCCACAAAACCGTCATCGAAGTTTTGCTTCTTTTGAAGGACTTCATTTTTCATCTCCTCCTCTTCTTCTTCAAAAATGACCTCCTCCTCTTGCTCATCTTTTTTCTTCCATTAAAACGTTCCACCCTATTCTCCAGAGAATCTTCGGAATTGTCCACCATCTGCCGCATCACCAGCCGCCGAAAGTGACCTTCAGGGGAGTTCATTAGTGCCTCATGAGTCCCCGATTCGATCACTCTTCCCGCCCCGTCGAGAACCACAATTCGATCCGCCTTGGCAATGGTCGACAGGCGGTGGGCTACGATGAGCGTGGTTCGGCCGGAAGCCGCTCGGTCCAGGGCCGCCTGGACGAGCGCCTCAGATCTAAGGTCCAAAGCGGAAGTAGCTTCATCGAGGAGCAGCATCGCTGGGTTCTTGAGCAGGGCTCGGGCGATGGCGATTCTAAGGAAAAAGAAGAAAAAAAATCTAGATTTAAAAAAAATTATGAAAAATTTTCCCCTCTTACCTCTGCTTTTGACCACCTAAAAATGAACAAATCAAAGTTAAAAATTTGAGAATTTTTAATAATCAAAAGGACTTACCCGACAGCTTCGCCCCCCTCGCCCCCACCATCGTATTGTAGCCCTCCGGGAGGCGCATGATAAACTCGTGGGCATTCGCCTCCCGCGCCGCCGCCACCACCTCCGCCTCGGTGACGGACATCAGCCGCCCGCTGGCCGCCCCCAGGCGGATATTATCCCCCACCGAGGCGTCGAAGAGGACCGGCTCCTGGCCCACCACCCAAACTGCTCCCGCAGCCAGCCGACCTCCAGCGAGCGAATGTCCACGCCGTCCAGCAGGACCGCCCCCTGGTCGGGGTCGTAGAATCGAAGCAGGAGCTGAAGAACCGTACTCTTCCCCGCCCCCGAGGGGCCCACCAGGGCGACCACTTCGCCGGCGGCGATGCTCAGACTGAAGCCGTCCAGCGTGGGCCTGATTATCGTCTCCAAGGTGTTGGAGCTTTGGAGCTCCTCGAGGGTGAGCTGGGCGAGCTTTGCCCGTCGTGCCGGGTAGGTAAAGGTGACTGCGCGAAATTCGATCGAGGGGAATAGGTTCGAGGGAGAATTTTCGCCCTCTTTCCTCCTCCTCCACCTGAGCTTCTTCGACGTTTTCTATTTCTTTCCTTCTTCTTCTTGGAAAGAGGTGCTGAGGAGAAGGCAGAGTTGATCTTCGGCCTCGTCTCGATCGTCTCGTAGGTGGTTTTGGCTATCAAGGGGGAAAAGAAAGAGAGGTTTTAGATAAAAGGTTTTGATAAGATTATCAAAAAAAGGCTTTAGATCAAATTTTTGATAAGAGGTTATCACCAAAAAAAGCACAGCACAGCACTTACCCACTACACAGGCCTTGAGCAGGTGCTCGTAGTAGGGCGCCGCAGAGCCGGCGTTCCAGCCCACCGCCGCCGAGCACCAAAAGACGACGATTATAGTTCCAATTGAAACCTCCGACTCATTTACACTTGCTCATCCTGGTCAGTTGTCATCAGCCGCACCCCGTACCAAATGCCCACCGCAAAGCCAAAGTAAATGCCCGCCCAGATGAGGGCATTCCCCAGCGAGTTGACCACCGACCGCCTCGTCTCCGACCTGACGGCGGGCGTCAACCGGGCGTCATACAGCTCCAGCGCCTTCCGCTCGCCCCCAAAGGCAAAGACTGTTCGAACGGCGGAGAACATCTCCGCCGCCACGGCCCCAGCCTCCCCGTAGGCCTTCATCTCCTTCCGCACGGCGCTGGTGTTGAATTTGCTCATCACGCCCGTGCCACGGCTATAATGGGCGCCGAGGTGAGGAAGATCGCTAGGGCCAGTTTCCAGCCGCAGTAGAGGGCAAAAGAGGCGTGCCAGAGGCAGCTGAAGGCAAAGTAGAGCAGCATGGAGAGGTTCTCGTTCATGCCGCCCTCGATGGCTTTGAGATCTCTAAAGAGAAAGTAAAAAAAATTTGTTAAATTTTAAAATTAAGGATTTGAAGACTTACTTTGCCACTCGAGTAGAAAATTCCGTGTTTTGCACCTTAGCCTTTGAGTCTACCTGGCTTTCCTGATTTGAAGAATAATTTTCCTCGGTTTTGGAGGTTGTAGACGTGGACTTCTTCATCACATCAAAGCTCGTCTGCTCGTCGAACCAGGCAATGTCCTGGCGAGAAGGGCCCGAAAGAGTCGCCGTCGAATAGTGAGCGACATTCGAAAAGCGGCCAGCTCAAAGCAGAGCATGCTGAGGTAGCAGGCAAAGACGTACCAGGCGGCGATGAGGAGCAGAGTTCCACTCAGGAAATAGACCTGACAGAGGAGGTAGTCGTGTCGAAGGAGGAGCTGTCGAAAACTTTGGTTTGGGAGTTTAGTTCTTGGTGGTGGAGGTAGTAATCACCTCGTTCCACTCGTCCGTCACAAAAGTCGTCCATCAGCCCTAGGCGGCCCCGAGATTTGGCGCCAAAGTTCGCGGAAGTTTTAGAAGAGGAGGAGTTGATCTTGTGGTAGTACGTGCCCTCGTAGTGCACCAAATTGTTCACCACCTGTCCGTAGATGAGGTTCAGCGCGGGGACGGGCCACGTGGCCAGAAAGTGATCAGAAAGCCAAAGGCGATGAGGAAGCGGTCCCAGCGGGTGGCGTAGCGAAACTAAAAAAAAGGGAAAAAGATGAGTTAAAATTTAAAGTTTTGTAGAAAAACTTACCAGCGAGAAAAAGGGAATCCACCGCTCGGGCGCCTTAAATGGCACAGGTTTGGGGATAAAGTCGCTGCTGGTGCTGTGGCTGTTGTTTTGTCGCTGATTTTCTGCTCTTGGTTTTTGTAGTTTTGGAAGTTCTTGTGATGATCGTGGAGGCATTTTAGTAGAGCTCTTTCGCCTTGAATCAACTTCTTCCTCTCCTTCTTCTTTGTTTGCCATTTCAGGCTCAGAGATGGTCACCGTTTTCCCTCGGCTAGGATTAAAGCTTCGAAAGAAGGTCACCAGCGAGGAGGAGCGCTTGCCAACGCGAAAGCGAAGCTCTGGCTCAAAGGCGTACTCTTCGTCCTCTTGATGGTCAACTTTAACTGCCGTTTCAGCGTCCTCGAACACTTCAAAGTCGCTTTCATGCTCTTCATCCTCGTAGGCGGCATTGTCAAAGCAGAAGATGGAGTTGTGTCGTTGAAACAGCTGTTGCTGGGTAGGTGGTGGTGGGCTGGTGATGGTAATTTGTGGTGGTGGTGATGGAGGTGATGAAGGTGATGGGGGTGATGAAGGAGGCGGTGGTGATGGTGAGGGTGATTGTTGAAGTTCAATGATGGTAGTGGTGGTGGTGATCACTTGACCATTGTGATCTGTGGCTGAAGGGGGTGATTCAGTGATTCTTTCAGCCATGGTTTGAAGGTGGTGGTGGTGATGATGATGATGTTTTTAATAGTGGTCAGTGATTCATCGTTGATAAGATGCCGGTGCTGCTGATACAATCGGTGACGATGTCTTTTCTCGGTAGACACGAGAGTTAAATGACGATGATGATGCTCGTTGCCACCGCTTCTGCCTCCTCTGTTGCCCTTCAGGCTTGCACACCACCACCGCCAAAAAATTGGCCACAAATTGACTGCATCGAGCTGAAACGAGTCGATTGCATGTGTCTACAGGTAGGTAAAGTCTCTACCATAGAGATATGAAAAAATGAGTCGGTATATTGGCTAAATGAGAACAAGGTGAGCGAAAGGAGTGGGCAATCTTACTCTGTCTGCTCTTTACCAGTGCGTTTTTTGCACTGCACCAGCAGCAGTAAAAAATGTAAACGTACATCATTTTTGCTGTTTGATCATTTCCCAATAAAGCTCACATTATAATTTGAAATCTAACGAGCAGTGCAACTCTCGAGAACTGTCCTGAAGAGTACAGAGCTCGATGAAAAAGTGCTTGCTCAACAGGAGCTTCAAAGGGGCAAATTCAATTTCAATTTCAATATCAGGAGTTAATAAAGGGATATTGTTCAAGTTTAGAGTTTAGAGCTAGATTATCCCATAAAAACTAACCTTCAATCTAGATTAGCACTCAAATAAAAAGCGTTCAGCGTATAAATACAACAGCAGATAGATGGAAAAATGGAAATACGTGTGCACTTACCCAAACCTTGATGAAACTTTGTAAAATGAAACCCTCTTTTTCCCACTTCTCTTCGGTGATTTCAACTCTTCTTCTGCTGGCGTTTCACCTTGGAGCATTTTCCTTAGCAGTTGCTGATGATGAGGCTGAAAAGACCGCTGCTGCTGAAGGCAACGACGACGAGGTGAACCGAAAGGCCTGCGACCCCGGCTGGGAGCCCTTTGCCGAGGAGAAGTGCCTCAAGGTGCTGGAGGGCGTGACGAGGTCCTTTGAGGAGGCGGTGGAGGCCTGTGATGAGCTCCCGTCGCCCTCTCACTCATCATCTTCATCCTCTTCTTCAGCACCGTTTTCACCCAATTCCATTTCCGAAGGCGGCGGCCTTCTGCGCATCAGCACCTACCTCGAGCAGCGCTTCATCGTCAACCTGCTCTTCAGAGTGCACAGGGTGGTCGATTCGGTGTGGCTGGCGACGAGGGCCAAGGACCGGGCCCAGCCAACAGTTCCCGACCAGTTCGGCAACTGGGCCAGCAGGGTGGGCCTGGCCGACCTGGGCAACGAACCAAACGACTGCGTGCAGATGACCGCCGAGGAGCCGGTGCGGGGAAAGTGGATCGAGGTCCCCTGTGCAAAGCGAAATCTGGTCGTTTGCCAGCGGGCGCAAAACTGGTCGCCAGCGAGGCTTCATCAGGCGATTGTGAAGCTCAGGAGAGAGCTGGAGAAAGTTGGCAAAGGTTCGAAAAAGGTCCAAGAAGAAGAGGTTCAAGAGAAGAAAACTGAGGTTAGAGAGGTGGAAGTTCAGCAGGTTTTGCCGCCCATCGGCTTCACCTACCTCCAACTTCCGGGCGATCTGAGCCCTGAATCGCTTTGGCCATCGGCCGCCTGGACCGAGGTCAGTGACACCTACGCGGGCCTCTTCTTTCGGGTAATCGGAAATGGGTCCGCCGATTTTGGTACCGTCCAGCCCGACTGGTCGCCTCGCCTGTCGAAACTGGTGAGGACAGTCCATCGAACGAAGCAGCTCAAGGTGGTCAGTCCGCTGGAGTTGAAGCCGGGCAGGCTGAGTCCGCCGATGCCGCTGCAGTTTGAGCCCAAGGACGAGGCCACGGTCCAGGGAGGAGGAGGAGGTGATAATGGTGAACCTAGTGGCTTCAAGCACTCGGAGCTCGCCTTCCTGGTGGCCGGGGGCGAGGTTCGCCCTCGGAACGTCGCCATCAAGGTCTGGCGAAGGACGGGCTGATATGATAAAGAAAATGATGGAAAGATCTCGAAGATGTTTACCTTTTTCTGGTGCGAGCAAAAACAAAATCTCGCTCTCTGTGTTCTAAATAACAGTCGTAGAGGACGTTACGCTTTGATTTTTTTATTTTTAGCTTTTTTGGGTTTCATTTTCTAAAATCGAAACCACCAAAGATTTTTTTGGTATCTGAACAAAAGTTTGACCTCATTTTACTACTCTAGGCCTAATCGAAAGGCTCGATCAGTTTCCCCGAACATACGCCTCAAAGGCCTTCATTGCCTTCCGGTCCCCTTTGACCACCTTCGTAAAGGTTCGATTCGCCTTTATCACCGCCTTCCCCACCACCATCTCCAAATAGCGGAAACGCTGACTCTTCACCTCGAACTTCGTCAGCCTCGCCTGCTCCCTCCCAGCTGCCGCCAAAGGCGAATCAGGCTGTTCCAAAAGAGGTTCACCTTCGCCTCCAGCTCCAGCAGCCCAGTCAGCTGCTCCTCCATTCGGGCCACCTCAAAGATGACGTCCACAAACTGATCATCGGTGGCATTTTTGCTGAAGGTCGACCGCTTGCCGAGGTGAAGTTGATCTTCTTGATCGCCTCCTGAAGTGGAAATCTCAAGTAAGCAGAAGTCAGGTTGAGCAGCTCGGTGATGGTAAAGTTTTGATTATTAAGGGTTTCCTCCGCTTGGATCAGTCGATTGATGAGGGTCATCTCGTGGCGGATGCTGAAAAGTAAAAGGGAAAAAGTTAGGCTAAAAGTTCGAAATTTCGAAAAAGTTTACCTCTTCTCCTGAGCGGCAATCCTCGTCGTCGCCGTTTGCACAAAGGAGCTCGCCAGCACCTGCTCCCCGCCTTCCTCCAGGTCGAAGACCATCCCCGGCAGGTGCCACATCAGATTTTCCAGCGGAGCGGTGTTATTTTCCGTCCACGCTTGATAAGCCTCCCGCAGGAGTTTCACCTCCTGTTGATAAGTTTCAACCTTGGGAATGACCTCCTCGAAGAAGCCCGGAAAGCGGTCATAGGCCCGGTCGAGGAGGGCAGTGAAGTTTGAGAGGACCACTTCGCTGCGCTTGATGGCCGCCTGAAGGCGAGGTTCGGCGTACTGAATTGAAGAAGGTTTTTGGGACTTCTTTGAAAAGGTTGGCTCGAAAAATAAAGTGCTGAAAAAGATGAGAAAGATAATGAGAAGAAGGAGTTTGGCCATCTTTTTCTCCGAGGTTTGAAAAGTCTGTTAGAAGCTCTGTTTTGCTTTTCTTTCTTCTTTTTTCGGTGTCTTTAGCTGCTAAAAATCGGTTTGAGTACTTCGGGAGAAATTGAGGACGGCAAAAAAGAACAGTTTTTTTGTTGGCTGATAAGGAAAAAAAGTGTCAGAGCAATGGCTGATAAGAAAAAGAGAAGGGAGAGGGAGAAAGAGAAGAAGTGAGAGTGAAAAGAACGGTAGTTTGAAGCCAGCGCAAAGACAAAGTCGATTGATTGATTTGCTGTTTGTTGATAAGATTAAAAGAAAGAAAGAGAGGCTTTTTATGTTTTATTTTTTGTTTATTTTTTATTTATGCATTTGTGTTGTGTGATCATTTTTCATTTTATTTTGGTAGGTTTAGTTTGATCAAGTTTGGCAACAGTAGTTTGTAGTTTGTAGGATAAATAGGAAATGTGAGTGAGTGAGTGAGTGAGTGTTGGTAGGAAATTAATTAGGAAAGAAGAAGAGGAGAATGTTTAAGTTAAACCATTTGTGACATTTTTCGTCTTTAGTTTTTAAAAAGAATGAATGAATGAAAAATGTGTTTGTTCTGTTAGGAAAGTGACCTTTTTTACTTGCTCGAGGATGTTTTGAAAAAAATGAAAAACTTAAAAATGTAACAAAAACAAAAAAATGATGAACGGAAAAAAATAAAGAGCGCTTTGTACACCTTTGGTTTGTCGTCAGTTGTGCCGCAATCTAGAAAACAAAAAGGTATTAAAATGTTTGTGTGTGTGTTTTGTTGATGATGATGAAATCGATGAGATGAAAAGAGAATGAGAAAAAGAGACTTTGAGAAGAAAAATAGAGAGAGATGAAAAAAATAAAATGCAAATGTGTGCAAGTGTGAGTGAATTAACAGGTGGGAAAGTGAGAGAGAGAGAGAGAGAGAGAGAGAGAGAGAGAGAGAGAGAGAGAGAGAGAGAGAGAGAGAGAGAGAGAGAGAGAGAAAGTTTTCCTCTTCAGCTTAGAAAAAAGGCTCAGATTTACAAAAGCATCAGACGTTTTTAGGGAATGTTTTGCGGTCCAAAAAAACCTTCAAACAACTTTTTTACAGCATCGGCTGCAGCTCAATGGTAATCGCCTCCTCCTCCTCAACCGGAAATTGACCACCACCACCTACAATCAGGTGATCTTCTCCAAAAGGAGGCGGCGTCGTCGGCACCGACTGATAACCGTGGTGGTGATAAGAATTAGCTCCGAGCTTGTTGTTATCAAGCAGACCGTCGTAAATCGAGGAGAAGGTATCGTTGATACTAGGATGTCCTCTCTTACCTCCTCCTCTTTCAATCTCACCCAAATGAATTACTGCCTTTGGAGAAGAAGAGGAAGGAGGGGAAAGGTCGCTGCTGTTGTTCGCTGTGGGCGTTCCGTTTTCAGTGATGGTCTTTGTCTCCTCGATTTCAGAGGAATTTAAAGGAGTGGCCAGGGTTGTGGAGGCTTTTCGGTTGTTAGCTTCAGGATTCACCCCACCACCACTTCCGCTGCTAAAAATGACGTAGCTAGAGGTGGTGGTAAAGCTGACAACGCTGTCGCCTCGGCTTCTTCCACTTCCGTTTCCACCCATTTCCCGAGGCGATCGAGGACAGTAGTAGGCCTTGGCGTTCAGCGAGTCAGAGGCGTTGCTGAAGCGAGGTCCTCCCGCCCCTCCAAGTGATCCCTTCTTCGGCGTCCCGCCACTTCCGCTTCCGTTTGTGCCGATAGAGCAACTTTTGGCTGCCCGCTTATGATCGTTGTTAGAAGAAAGAGTTCCATTTCCGGTAGAGGAGGCAGGGGCAAAGGTAAAGTGATTGCTTCCGCTGCTGCCACTGCGAGCCCCCCGGTTACGTCCATTATGAGTGGCGCCTCCTCCCATAGCGGAGTCGGCGCTGAGGAGCTTTCCAAAGTGGTAGTGCTTCCGGCGGCTGTTCCCCCCTCCGCTCATAGCCATCGCTCCGCCCCCGTTTGCGCCATTTGTTCCAGTGGTTGTGGTAGTGGTAGAGGCGGAGCTGGAGGCGGAGTGACAGCGGTGCGGTCGCCAGTAGGCGTGATTGGTCGGCGTCGGGTAGTCGCCGCCCACCTTGAGGGCGCGCGTCACGCGGTACCGTGAGAGGTGGTGGCGGACGCTGTGGCGGACCTCGCCGTTGCAGAAGCAGTAGAGGACGGCGACGGTGAAGCCCTAAAAAAAAAAAATAAAAAAAAAATTAAAATTAAAAATAATTAAAAAGGCTCAAAGTTTTGCTTACCTGAGTCGAGGTGAGCACCGCCTGTGAGATCTTGAAGACAAAGCGCCAGGTATTCTGAGTGGGCGTGACCAGCAGGAGAACATACCCAAACCGAGAAGTGGAATTAGAACCAAGAGAGCTTTTGCCGCCTTTCGGTACTGCTTCGACTCGGCCGTTGAGGCGAGCTGATTCTGCTGGGCACTGCGCAGCTTGATGATGAGCAGCCACATGATCTTGGCGAGGAAGAAGATGTTTACCTGATAAGAGGGAAAGTGGTGTTGATAAGTGAAAGGTATAAAAGAGGTTTTTATAAAAAAAAGCTTACAAAGAGGACAATGAGTACGGGAACTTTGTAGAAGTAGTCGAATTCGTCGGCGGTCATGTAGGGACAGCGAAGGCGAATCTGCTCCAGTGGACTGCTCATCAGGGGCGTCTTTGGTAGGGCTGAAGTGGTGGAGTTTGAAAGTCTAGGATAAAGGGTTTCAGTACAAAGTTTTCAGTACAAAAAAGTACTCAAAAAACTGCTTACTCGGCGAGCATCGCATTCGTCCGCGTAAAGTTTCGCTTCACCACCACCCAGATGAGAATGACGACGGCGGGCAGGCCTGAAAAATGGGAAAAAATGATAAGTTTTTTTGAAAGAAAATTTACTTAAGTAACTTTTTTTTGCTTACCCCAGCCAATGAGAAAGTAGTAGGCGGTGCGGATCATGTCAATGGAGAAGGTCTTGACCACGAGAAGATACAGATAAGGCCCTCGACGAACATCCAAAAGAAGTTGGTTGCGAGGAGGTAGCGAAAGCCGATTTCCATGTAACAGGAAATCTAGCAATAAATTGAAAAATTTGATAAGATTTTGATAAGGGATGTTCAAGGTGTACGTACACTTCGAGAGATGGGAGCCGTGTTCGTCTGCACCTGGTCCATGATGATCCAGAAGATGGCCATTAAGCTAAAAAATAAAAAATTTTTATTAGGATTTTTAAATAAAGAATTCAGAAAAAACTTACAAATAAGTGATCATCAGATTGGAGTGAATGGTATTTCGAACGCAGCGAAGGTCCCTAGAATTTATTGGGAAAAAAGAGGTTTTTCAGTATCTTTTTGAGTAAAAAAATGTCAAATTTCACTTACTTAAAGTACAGCAGAATAAAGAGGGCCACTGTGAGGGCGAGCAGCGAGAAGGTGTAGCCAATGTAGAGAATGTACGGCGCGTAGATGTTCTATGTTAGGAGGATTAGAAAAAGTTGGTGAAAGTTTGAGGTTTTTAAAAACAGGGGAAAAATGGGTGTTTAAAAGTGAAAGTTGTGTTAGTGTACCATTTGGTCATGCTGACAGGAGTTCTGAACGCAAAATAACGATTAAATCTGCGCATTTCAAATAACAACAAAATTGAATGTCAAGTTTAGCAACAAGGGGGTGGAAAACAAATTCCTAAATTGCAAAATCTAAAGTAAGGGGAAAATGCTAGAAAACATCGACATCATCATCTGATGTGTATCATCATCAGTTCCGTTGACGTCGCCGGTCCTCAGATCACTTCATTTTTTATCCTCTTCCCTTTCCCTCCCTTGAAACCTGTCACTTGCACATCAGCACCAGCACCAAAACTTCATCAATTTTCGGTTTGGGCAAACGTCTGAGAAAAAACAGAAAGAAAAAAGAGAGTTCTCGAGCTTTCCTAGCTTCCCTAAAAGTGGTCAAAACCTTTCAAGAATTGAGCTAAGAGGAGAGAGAATCAAGAATCGGTGTGTTGGTGGTAGAAACCGCAGAAATAAAATGAAAAATAATAATAAGCCGTTAAGTGCTGCGCTGTTGCTGCTAATTGATTTTCTTGGTCAATTCTACCAGCAAAAAAGCTGATTCTGATGCTGTTTACTACTTCTAACTAAAATCTTTAGCCTCCATCTTTCGACTAATTAGTCGGGGGCGCTGAAATCCGAGCTGAAAAAAACTGAGCTTCAGCGGAAAAATGGCAACAGCAGATCATGATCAGTGACCAAACTAAATTAGGCTTTGAAATAAAAACATTCAGGCAGGCAAAGTACGTCATCGTAGGAAAAAAGAACCACTCAAACTAGCTCTATAAAATATAAAGTGTAAATTGATGAAACCTTTTGAAGATTCACCAAAATTAAAAAAAACTTTTTTTCTACCTACCTCCAAACTGGGAACTGTCGTCTCGGTTTCAGTAGTCAACGGCATACAGCGATCGTAGTTGGCCCGCTCGGCCCAGGTTCCATTGGGGTGGCACTGGCGAGAGGCGTTTTCTAGCAATAGAAAAAAAGTAAAGAATATTCCTCGATTAGTAAGTTTTTAATTTAGGAATTCAAGAATCTTACGAGTAGTATCGTAGAGAATGCTGTTGAGAACGGAGGGACAGCTGACGACGGCCTCCTCGCCGGCGGCCGTCTCCCGCCAGCAGCTCAGGCCGTACCAGCGACTGGGGCAAAAAGGTGAACTTCCAAAGGAACTTCCATTTCCGGTCCCGCTTGGATTCAACTGCTCGAAGAGGCTTTCGAGAACTGCCGTCAGACTGCTGCTGCTGCTGGCTGAGTATGATGATGCGGAGGAGGATTCTGAAAAGATGGATTAAAAATGAAAGGTTAAAAAGATAACAAATGATAAAATAATATTGAAAACCATTTAGAGAAATTCGATGAAAAAATTCTTAAAAGTAAGTCAGTAAAAAAAAGAAAATGGAAAATAAGTTGTGATTCAAAGACAGATGCTAAGCAAACAACTAGAAAAAAAATTATAATTGTCAAATAAAAGATAAAGTAGTGGTGGGAAAAACAGCGCGGTTGTGGCAAAGAAAAAAAGATAAAACAGAGAGATGTTGAATGAATGAATATTCATGACCAATGAAAGAAGAAGAAAAAGAAGAATAAAAGTGTAGATTTTTTACCATTTTTTAATATGGAAAGTAGACGCAGCAAAATAAGAATAATAAGAAGCGACTGTATTTGCTCACTGGGAGCTCTCTCGCTTGCGTAAGAAACCGAAGAAGTACAATGCACTCTTAAAGAGGGTCGCCGCAAAAACAAGAAATAAAAAGTTTTCAAATCAAATATTTTTGAGTCGCAGCGTTGAAAGGAATGAAAAAAAGGAATAAAAAACGCAGTCTTTCAGCCATCAGAAAATTTGACATCATCAACTTTTGGTTTTGAACAGGAGAGAAAGAAAAAAACTTTGCCGCTGCGGCGACATTTTATCTCACTGATCAATTGTGTAAGCTGTGTGGCGTACAAAAGAAGAAGAGAAAGAAGAACAAACCATGCAAATGAATTTGAGCCGCCGAGTTTTAACGCTTGAGCTTGTGTTTTTCATTTTGTGGCAGTGCTTGTCCAACAACACACAAGCAAACTTTGTTTGCTTAACATTGTCGTTTTACACACACACAAACACAGTTGACGTCAAATTTTTGTTTTGTTTCTGGTGTCAACAGAGAAGGAGAAGATGATGACAACAACGAAACACAGAACAGAATTGACAACAGAGAAAAAAAAGAGATTTTTTGGGAAAAAGCTGTGCTTTGATTGAAAGCTGCTGCTGCTGCGTCTGCTGTAATTTAATTTACAAATTGCCCGCCATTTAGTGTAATGGTGATGATAGTGAGTGAGGATTTGGATCATTTGGAGCAGGAAAAAGGGGCGGACAAACATTTAGCGGTAATTATTTGAGCGCGCCCGTCTCATGACCCGACAATTTTTTAGCATCAGTAGTAGATGATGACCCTCTCTACCAAAGTTGACCTTAATTTTTGCCGCTGCCGCTGAGTGACAAATTCAGTACAGCTTTTAATAGTTTAAACAGACAGACAGCAAAGGCAAGGCAAACATAGAAAAGAAAAACTTCCACGTCCCAAGTGCACAGTTAACGTAAAGTAGTACTTGGTAAAATAGGATAGGATAGAAATAAAGCAAGTAGGGTAGAGTAGAAAGAGAGAAAAAAATTAAAAGTGATTTGTCAAAGAAGAAGAAGAAAAAGGGAAAAGAAGAAGACCTTTTGAGCAGTACCACCAAGACCAACAGCAACAAAACCAAAAGAGTTTAAACTCTCACTCTGTTTCGCTCATAATTTATGAGATTCTTAAACATCAAAACTCAAAGAGTGAAAAAGTAGTAAGTAAAAGTAAAAGTAGCAGCAGCAGCAGCAGCAGCAAAACATTTTATTTTCACTAAGCTGCTTTTTTGGTGGCGGTGGTGGTGGTGGTGGTCGGGCATTATTAATGTCCTCACTACCAAAAAGAAAGTGGGAAAACTAATTCAGCATTTTAGTGAGAAAAGTGTGGTGTTATTATAGCAAAAGAAAACTGAGGAATAAGAACTGACTGTCTGATTGACTGACTGTGTACTGACCTTACACTTGAGAGAAATTGAAAAAAGTGGTGGAGTTATTATTTGGAAAGTACAGAGAATATACAGAGCTAAATAAAATGGCACTTGTTTGTTTCTGATGCCTTTTCAAATTAGTGCGCTTACTATTTTTTATTTAAAAATCGGAAATGAAGCAGAAAATCTCGCTCTAGTTTTTAGCTTTTGCTGTTTAGTTTTATAATGAAAAAGTGCGCAGCTATTTTTGTTTTCATTTTTTGTGGTGGTGGTGGTGGTGGTGCTAAGTGGTCTGGTCTGACGTCAGTCAGCATCAGACTAGATTTTTTCTGCTGCTGTCAACTACGAGTTATGATGATTTTAAAATTAAAAAAACAGTGAGCTGCTTATTATTATTATTTTCGCGGTTGGCTGACAAAGTCAGAGTCAGAGAAAGTTGCCAGTCTCTCCCTTCAAAAAGCAGTAAACAGAGTTTTTCTGGCGAAAAATGGCGAAAGTGTGAAAAGAACAACAACAACAGTCGCAAAAAGTATTTTCAAGCTTCAGCTGCTGTTGAGATACAAAAACAAAAACTTAAAAACTGTAAAGTGTGTTTTCAAGTTTAAGTTTTTCTGGGTTAGGCAGCAAAACGATTAATATACAATTTCCACTTACCACTTAAGGTCAGTGTGAAATGGCATCAAAGTTGTTGTTGTTGGTTAGTTGGTGTTACTGGCTTATTAGGCCATGTCACAGTTTTTGTGGTGATTGTTGTTGTTGTTGTTGTTATTGACGGTCAAATACAGAAAGGATGGAATGGAATGAGATGGAATCTGCTGTTGAAGTATTTGAAGCGGTGGAATATGAGTTGAAATTGGCAATGCGAATGGTAAACGGAGAAGTAGAAGTAGAAGGTAACGAAATGGTAACAGTAAAAGCTTTGCTGTGACATAACAGTGTTGCTACATTTGCTTCGTCAGTAGTAATCTTGAAGCCCCTTTAGAGTACTTCTCTCCTCTCCAGAGTTTGAATTCGAAACTGCTGATCCTCTTCTTCTTCCTCTTCTTCCTCCTCTAAATGCGCAACTCCAACTCCAGCTCGTCCTCCTCCAAGTCCTCCTCAAAGTCCAGCTCATCATCATCATTGGCGGGGTAGGCGACCAGGAGGTGGTGGTCCTTTCTTTTGCTGCTGCTGTTGTTGTTGATCTCCTCCTCTTGGGCCTCCTCCTGTTTCACCCTCATCAGCAGCTCCTGTTGTTGCTGAGGTTGTTGCTGTTGTTGCTGAGTTTGTTGAGGTTGTTGCTGCTGCTGAGGGTGATGAGTTGTGGTGGAAGAGGTGATATTCCGGGCCTTCGAGGTCTTCGAAGTCGAAGCCGAGGTCATCGAGGTCGAGGCTGAGGCTGAGTTCGAAATCGAAGCCATAGCTGCGGCCTGAGCCGCCTGCTGCTGCTCCTGCTCCTCGACGACCCTCACCAGGTCGCAGGCGAGCACCTCCAGCGCCAGCTTCATCCGCTGCACCGCCTCCAGGCTGACCTTGGCCAGCAGCTGCGTGTAGCTGAGCTCCTCCAGCTGCTCCAGGTAGCGGTCGGCGCGGGCGAGGTGGAGGGCGGCCCGCTTCGCCGTGACGCCCTTCTCCCGGTGGACCGCCAGCAGATTTTCCACGTCGCTGAGGAGGACGTTGAGGCGCTGGCGGTTGATCGCCACCGAGTGCGATTGGCTTAGGGTGGCTGAGGCTGCTGAAGTTGAGGTGGTAGGCCCAGCTGGTGTTGCCAGGAGGTAATGGGAAGCGACTGGAGGAGGAGCAGGAGCGGTGAAGATGAGCTGAGGGCCGGCGGCTGCAGTAGCGGTGGTAGGAAAGCTTGAGGTTCGATTTGGCTGAGTGGAAATAGAAATAGAAACGAAGTGTGAGGATAAGAAGAGCTTCGAGGATTTGTTGTTGATGATGTAATAATACCTGGAAGCCGGCGAACCGGGGATTTTGACGACTGTTGTTGTTGTTCCGGTGGAAACCCGAAGAAGAAGTACCCGACGAGGAGATCATCCTGGGGCCGGCGGTTTGAGTGGAGGAAAGATGAGAAAGTAGAACTGAAGGGACGACGAGGCGGCCTCGTTTCACCATGAGGAGAAGAAGGAGAACTTGGCCGGATGATTTTGGGAAGCAGTAGGGATGAAGAAGGTGATGATGATGATCCAAGGTCGATCAAGGGAGACAGAGAGAGAGAGAGGAGTTCTTCAGTTCTTCAAGACAGTGTTTGTTTGAGGACAGTTTTCTCTTTGAGGACAGACAGAGATCTTCGAGAGGTCTTCACAGGTCGACGAGCAGAGCAAAAGTGAGCGCTTCGATTTCTTGTCTGCGCCCATTTACACCTTGAACACCTGGCGCCGCCGAGGCTATTTTAACCCGAAACTGTCGACTTTTTCAAACCTTTCACCTTCAAAAGCGCGGCAAGTTCTGAGCGATTTTTAGCTTTTTTATTTTTTTATTTCCTGATTTTTCCGCAATTTTTTGTCCAAATCATTAGCTTGAAAAGTTTTTGTCGTACGTTTTTGAGCTTTTTTCATTGTATTGTACAGTGGTGATGGTAGTGGGTAAATGTTGACAGAGACGAAAAAGAGTACGACGACGGCTTTTCTAGCGAGAATCTGCTTCAGCGGAGCTCTATTTGAGCTTCTGTTTGCACTCTGCAGCAGCAGAAGCAATCGAGACAACGACAACAAAAAAAAGCGATCGCCCAGCAAACATCATCATTTTCAGCGGATCAGTGTTTGGTTTAGCGTCTAGTCTAGTTTTTTCCGCCTAGTTTTGCTGCTGCTGTTTCCATGACAATTGAATTTGTAAAGTGAAAATGCTCTGACAGTGGGAAAAGTAGCCTAAAAATAACATTTCAACGGACGATCAGAATCAGACTTCAACAGCAGCAGCAACAGCAGCAGCAATTTGCAATTTGCCATTTCAATTAGCATTTCAAAAGGGCAGCAGCAGCTACGGCTTTTTATTTTTGTTTCATCAACTGTGAACATCAAGTTCTTCTGCACTCTATCTCTCTTTTTACTGTAAAAGTGAATAACAACAGAATCAATTGCAAATAAAATTGATATAATTTGAAAATACGACATAATATAAAAAAGTTTTAAAAGTTTAGAAATATAGATTTTAAAGTGAAAACCATTTTATTCATTTTATTAATGATTTTTTAAGTTACTAATTAATAAAATAAAATTAAATAAAAAATGATTAAAAACAAAATGGCAGATTGATTAGCACTTTTATAACACTACTAATAAATTAAACAAACTTTTTTTAGTTTGAAAAAATTTTATTTTGCATATTATTTAAACACTAAACACTTTTATAAAATTTTTTTTACAAAAAAGTAAATATTTAGCAATTTTAGTCTAAAACGCAATCATTTTTGCGTATCATTTCACAGCAAATATAAAATATTAAATGTCATTTTAGTGCAAAATTAAATTAAAGCAAAATTGAAACTCAAACAAATGTTTATTTTTGCAAATTAATGTGGGCGGAAATTAGCAATTGACAATTTAAATCAAGTTTTTTAAGCAAAATAAAAACTGTGATAAAAATCCTTTATCCATTTGAAAGAAAAATTACATTAAATTAAATTAAACTAAAAAAAGTTTGCCAATTTAAAATGGATCTTTGGGAATTGCTAAAGTTTAATTTTTAAAAACTTAAGCATTTTGTGCTGTTTTGTATTTTTTTAAATTTAAAAACAGTTTAAAACAATAAAAAAGCAGCAAACTAAAATTTTAATCAATGCAAAACAAATTGTAAATAAATAGTAGTTTTATTTTGTACATTTTTGTTAAGAAATAAAATTTATGTCTCATCAATTGATTTGTAACACAAATTATAATTTTAACATACTTTTATTTAAATTTAATTTAGTAGTCAAATTAAGTAAAAAATAAAACATTGAAATATTTCAAATAAAATATAAAAAATACAAGGGCGTGAGTGTCGTTTCGCGACACGTACTCTTTAGTTTTTCTAAATTTTTAAGCATTGACTGGTGTCATTTGGTTGATCGGCATCATCCAACGGCTTGGGACACAACTCGCAAGCTCGTTGTGCCCCAAGCCGTTGGTGCCGATCAACCAAATGACACCAGCCTTCAACATTTGGGGTTTATTTGTGAAATATTTGTAAAAAGTTCTGTTCAGTATCATTTAAAAAAAATCTACTACAAAATACATTTAGTTGTCCAATCAACTCAAACTTAACACCAATAGATAAATGGTTATTAGCGTTGTTTTTAGACTGAACCGCGTCATAATATTATAAAAGATGTAATTTATAGAACCATAAATGAAAACGCAAACAATCATATAGAACTTAAATAGGGATTTGTACAAAAATTAAAACTGGCTCTAATAATTTTTTTCATAAGTCAAATCAACCTAAATTTAAAACCAATAGATAGGTAGTAGTTAGCATTGTTTTTAAGTAAAACAATGTTTAGATATCATGAAAAATGTAATTTATAGAATCATAAATGTAAATGCGAAAAATCATATGGAATTAATATAAGAATTTTTATGAAATCTTTAACTGGTCATAATAATTACTTGAGTTAGTCAAATTAACCCCAACTTAATACCATTAGATAAACATTACTTTGCTTTGTTTTCAGGTAAAACTGAGCTTTGAAATCTTGAACGATGTAATTTATAGAATCATAAATGTAAACTAAAAAAATTATATGAAATTAATATATGAAATCTTTAACTGACTGTAATAATTACTCTCAAAGATCAAATCCTTTTGAGTTTAACGCCAATAAGTAGGTATCCGTTAGCTTAGTATTCAGGCAAAAACCGCAACTCAATAACTTTCACGGTGTATTTTTTAGAGTCAAAATAAATCGTATAGAACTTATTCGGAAAGTTCGAAAATATGATCTTAAAAATGCACCCGGTGTTCGAATCACCCCAAGTTTGGTACCATTTGAAAGATGCCATTTAGTTTGTTTATTGTGTTAAAACCGTTTCTTGATATCTTGAACGATGTAATTTATAAAAGCAAAAAAGTCAGTGCAGAGAGAGAAACATCATTTTTTTAGTGAAGTATTAGATGCTAAAATATTTAGATTTTTAGTTTACCTTTTTAATTTTCAAATTATTATTAACACACAAAATTTACAAAAAAACTAGCTCAAAAATTAATTAATTTACCTACGCAAAGAAAACCTTTAGAATTTAGTTTTAACAAACTGGCAGAACATTTTAAGTACAAAGTTGAAAAAACAAAAAACACACTCGTTAATTGCCACTCTATTCTTTCAGTTCTCTCCATCGCTCCACTTAATTTTTAAAACACACAAATTAAATTATTGTGTAAAGGAGAAACAAAAAAAAAGAAAATTACAATTTATACCTTTTGCTTGAAGTCTTTGGTAAATTAACTAAAAAACAAAATGTCTAGACAGTAAATTAGAATTGCAATGAATACTAAACATGTTAAAAGCTTTTAGTGCATAAAACTGTAAAAAAGCATTACAAAACGTTTTAGTGGAAAATAAAAAAGACAACTAATAAAACTGCTGCAGCAAAATTACGCATAATTTTGTTTAGCTATAAAAATGATGATGTTGAAATAAAGGCTCAACTCAAAGTTTAGTTTAGTGAAAAGGAGAAAAAAGAGAGGAGTTCATCAAACTGCCGGGAGTTCATCCTCAATGTCAATGTCATCATGCTCAAACATCGCCACCATCATGTGACTTGTGGGTTTAACAAACCCCACAGCAGAATATTCTGCTGTTATTCTCTGTGTGTGTGTTTTGTGTACTTGTCCGATTAGTCTAGCTAGCCTTTTTGATTCTTTTGATTCTACCGACTTGCATATCTACAAAACAACTGGAGACAAACAAACAATCCAGGATTCAGGAACGAAAGAAAGCAGGGAAAAATGATGAAAAACTGATCCAAAAATCCCCTCTTCACTGTTGTTATTGCTGCTGTTGTCACTTTACAGACAATCAATCGACTTTTTAGGCAAAATAAAAAGTGAAAATTGAAAAACATTTGCCTTTTTATTAGCAATAAACAAATGCAATTGCTTGTTGAATGCTTTCTTTGCTTGCACCTTACTTTTTTATGCCAGAATATTCTGCTCAAAAATATTCTGCTTAACTAAATGGCCAAAACCGTTTGAATTGCGTTGACAACTGCTCCATTGGATCAGCCCCGTTGGCGTCAATTAAACGTCACTTTCGGTCAGCTAAGCTGCCTAATGCGCCCAGCACGATTAGTGCAGTGCAAGGGCAGCAACAGCAGCAGCTATAGATTTTCAATTAATTCCGTCTCACTTTCTTTCACTTTTTTCTCTGCCCAGTTATTCTTTACTTTACTTTTTGCTGTTGTCTGGTGTATATTATTATTGTTGTTGTTTTTTTCATACGCAGTTTTTCTTTCAATTACCAATTCAACTGAAAGTGGTTGTTGGTGGTGGTCCTAGTTGAAAGTTGCGTTGCAGAAAAAATATTGGTAAAAAAAGGAGGGAATGGGAAATATATCATATCAAGTATTTTGTTAAACTTGTCAAACTTTTCTTTCCCATTTGTGATGCTAAAATATATTACAATTTTTAAAATGTGTGTGAGAAGTGGTAATGTGACCATTTGTTAAATTTAAACCTAAAAATAACAATAAAATCAATTTGTCAACAGTTACGCAACTTAGATCTAATCAATTTTAAAAAATAGATTTTTTAAAAAATTGATAAATTTTTAAAATCCTGATTTGTTCTTTGAAAGTATAAGAAATTTAGTTTGCAATGTATTTTTAATTTAAAATTATAAAATGTGTGCTAATTTATGTTGCGGTTTGAGTCTGGGCTAATGGGACTCTGCACAAAAAAAGAATCTCAATTTCAATTGTATTTTATTTTGTTTTCATTGAAAACTACATTGAATTTCCATTTCTGGGCAACCTTTTTTTTGAGTGAAAAATAGTTAAGTCTTAACACAGCAAAAATTAACCAGAAAAAAATTAAAAAAATTAAAGTTTTAACAGGAAAAGTAATATTAGTCAGAAGAAAACAACAAATACAAAAGTTGAGCTGTGTCGCAACAAATTTTAATAGAAAAAAAGTAGTTGCAAAATTGATTTAAAGCAAACAACAATAAAAGTATTCGATTACTAAAGATAGAAACACAAAGTAACCTTTTCAATTGAAAAATGGAATAATCGATTCAAAATAGACCCTTTTCTTTTTACCATCAATTTACTTCATCAACAGGCAAAAACAGAGACCACTTGATACGACTTCTTTTTGCTGACAAAGAAGCAACAGAAAAAACAGTATCAATAATAAATGAAGTAATGAACTAAAAGAAGAAAAACCAACAAGACAAATGTTTTCTGCAATTCTCTATTCAAACTGGAACAAATCAAAAAGCAGAGAAAGAAATCTGATAAGCTCCCCTTTCAAATGACAATGACAGAAAAAAAGAGGAAAAATAAAAATAAAAGTAGACCTAAAATTAAAACCGTAACTTGACGTTGCTGCTGCTGCTGCTGTTGTTTAGCACTTTGTCGGTTTCTTTCTTTCATCTTCTTCCTTTTCTTATTTTTCTTCTTTTGTACCTCTTTTTTCAGGTTAAAAAGGCAAAAGAAGAAGAGTTCCTGCACTTGTGGTGATTTTGGGGGTAAATGATTTCTAGCAGTGTCTTCTTGTTAATAAGTTAATAAGCTCAGTTCTTTTTTTCTTTGGTTAACCTTTGCCCAACCCAAAACACTGAACAAATATGCAAACAAAAACAGCACAAAAACCTGCTTAACCAGAACAAAAACCTGAATCCTTTTAGGTCTTCTTTTGGTAATACTCTCGGATACATTACCACCACCACCACCACTACCACAAAAAAGTGAGGATCCATTACCATAGCATAGAAAAGGCGCTCTAATTAAATGTAAGTGTTTGTAAATATTATTATTGCCCCCTCCCAGCTCACTTTTCTTTTTCTTTTTTCCCCCTCAAAAAAACTGACCAAATCTAAAAATAAATCCCCTTTTGTGTTGTATCATCGATGAAAAATTCTCTTCTCCTCTCCTCTAACAGCAAAAGGATACATTTGCTCTGTTGTTGTTGTGTAAACACAGTGTGTCCCTTTTTGTATCTTCTATATTCTCAATTGTTTTTTGCCCCTCTTTTTTCCTCCCCGTACAAGCAAACTCCTCTAAGCAACTGCAATTTTGTGTCCCTCCGTTGTCGTACAACGTTTTTTCCCCTTCTTCTTCTTATGATAAGTTTTTTGGCAAATAAAGAAAAGCTCTCTTTCTGTTTGTGGTGTGGTAGTGTGAATGTAAGCAATAAGTAAATAAATAAAAAATAACCAAGAAAAAAACAGCAAATGTCAATTACATAGGTGAATCAATATTGAATTTTTTAAAACCTTTTGAGATAGAGATAGTTGGTAAGATAAAAAAGTAAAATTCAAACTAAAAATTCAAGTGGTCAAGACTGAAAACTGAAAAGTGTCAAACAAAATTTTTTCAATTGCTACCTTTTGAAAATCATGATCAGAAATTCATTCAATTTATAATTATACTTAAAGTGGATTTCCTTTTTACACGCAAAAAATCAACAGAATCTGTACTACTACTAATAAAACCCAGAATCTTCTGGTGCAAACCAGTTTCCAACTTAGCCTTCAAAATTAGTGGGCAACAGCTAGATTCATTCTCCTTCCCGCAATAGCAAACAAATTGAGTGTTGATTGACAAACAGACAGTCAGACAAACAGACACAGTCTGCTTCAATGGAACTGCACTCATTCATAAATGATTTGATATGATACGGGGAATCTAATTTACACAGTTTTGCTGTGCTGGAATCATCATCATTGACTATTATTAGTCTTTATCCTCTTTATCATCTCATCTCATCTCGGCCCACTTTTGACATTAAGAGTGTGTCTGTGATCACAAGAGAGCTGTTAATTGATTGCCGATTAGACACACTTACACAAAATGAAGGTGATGATTGAGCACTGCGGCTCAATCAATCAAAAGTACTGTACAGTGTATTGTACGGCAGTCTTTTCTTATGTTGTACAACAGCAGAGTTTTTTTATTATCATTGGCGCATCTTCACTTCTCTTTTAGGAGAGATTGTAATAACACAATGGCTACTCTTTGTTGTCATTGTCGCCACTCACTTGCTTTTTATTGCTCGCTTTTGAACTTTTGCCGCCGCCGACGCCAATGCCGCCGATCTTGTTTTTGTTGTCAGTTTTGTACGGCCAAGAAAAATTGTACGGCAAAAGTTTTGTACAGTAAAAAGTGTGTTTTCGGGTTTGCCAGCCCACTTATGAACTTAACCTTAAACTTAATAATAAAACTATACACTAAGCTTTACACCACCACCAACAAACACACACCAAACCAGCAACGAACCAGATCAATCGAGTTCTGATCAGAGTAGATCAGATCAGTCAGTCAATTATTAATCCAAAAAGGAAAAGAAAAAGAATGTTATGCTCTTGTTGACTGTCTGCTGCTCACTTTTTCCCCTCTTTTTTCCTTCCCTTCTTCTTCATTCATCATTTTCCTGTCTCCTGTTTTCCTTTCCTTTTTTCTTCTTCTTTTACTCTTTCTCCTTATATGTGTCTGCAACTGCTGACAAATTACTGTCAATTTTTTCATTTTTATTTTAGTTGTACCTTCCAAGTGCTAACCGGGTACTTTGGGTAATGTGCAGTTGGTCTTTCTGTCTTTCTGTTTGTTTGCTTAGCCTCCTCTCTCCTAAAATAAGTCTTAGAAAATAGAAGAAAGAGGGAGAAAGGAAAGAGGGAAAAGAAGGAGCAGTCAAAGGTCCATTTGAGCGAGGACCAAGGATGATCGATGTTAACCGGTCCAGAAGTGCAAACACCAGCAGCAGTCAATAGAAGAAAAAGAAGAAATTCAAGTAAAAGAGTGTTATCATTTTGGGTGACCAAAAAAAATAAGCAGGAAAAGTCAGCAGACTTGAGCGACTTAAAAAAGAGAAGTTCAGTTAATAGCTTTTTGGCACGCAAACGCTTTCCTTTCCTTTCCTTTTCTCAAAATGGTCAGCCAAGTTCAACTGTTGACAGCTTTTTGCTTAGTAAAAAGCTGTGGTAATATTCTAATTTGAACTTTCAAAAAAACTGGAAGTCAAAATGATGATGATGTTCATTTATCATCAACTTTTCATCTTAAATGTGTGTGTGTGTCCACTTTTTTTAGTGTGTCCACTCCTGCTAGAATATTCCTAATGATCAAACTGATGTAGTGGTGATGGAATGGTTTAAACTGACTTTCCTTAGCTAACAGAATTTGACAGAATTTGACCAAATGACAAATGACAAATGAGCTTGCCAAAAATAACAACAACTTCTCCTGTCCTGTCCTGTCCTGTCTGACTGACTGTTTGTACAAACGAAAAGGAATAAAAAGGAAATGCTGAAGAAGAAGACACGGAGGCAAAATATTCCACAATTTGTGTGTATTCCGGTCAGAAGCCGAAAAAGAACAACAACAAATTCTTCTAGAACACTTGTGCAATACCTTATTTTCTAGAAATAGAAAGATAGAAAGAAGAAAAAGAAGAAGAAGAGGAAGAAGTTTCTGGCACAGTACCTTTGGCAAAGTAGAGTTCAGTGAGGGAAGAGGAGGAGGAGGAGGAGCCCTCCGTAGAGTTTGTTTTCAACAGGGCTGCTTCAGCTGTTGCAGATGCTGTGTCATTTGATGATGATGATGAGGAGGAGAGGAGTTTAGTGCTAGTCAAAACTAACTGCTCAATCTTTGAAATGACCTCCTCAGGGCGGACGCCGCTGCAGTTGAGCACCGTGCCGAGGTTGTCGATGATGGTGGAAGCTCCGGGGCTGTTGCCAAAAATGCCAGTCAACAGTATTTTGAGGCTCTCGATGGCTGAAGTGGAGTCCAGGGGAAGGTTGTTGAAGGAAAGGAGGTGGTGGTGGTGGTTTGAGGATCATAGAAAGGTGATATTGTTGATGGGGTTGGTGTGGTGATGGTGGAGGAAGTTGAGAATTCATCTGCTGAGATCATTGAGGTGGATGAGAATGAGAGTGAGTTGAGAAGATCTCCACCACTGCCGCCGAGACTTTGGGAGTTTAAGGAGGAGGTAGGGGACATGATGTTGTTTGGTTGAGGTGATGATGAGGATGAGGATGAGGATGATGAGGATGAGGAGAAGGGTGAAAAGAAGTAAGAGGAGAAGAAGTTGGTGATGACCATTTTTGTTGATGTTCAGGCTTTTTTTAATGAAAAAAAATTGTGGTAGAGTTTACATTGTGGAGAAGATGATAAAGTTTAGTTGTTGAAGAGGGTAACCGGTTTATTTGATCGGCTTATTGTAGCTTTAAAATAAATAAAAGTTGTGTTTTAAAGATGATGCGGCTGTTGAGTGGACTGTGTGAAAGTAAAAAAAGAAAAAAAAGTTAAAGGTGTGACCAGTTAATAACCCAACAAATGAGTGACTTAAATTAAACAATTAAAAAAATGTTAACAATTCAGAAGCAATTCAAAACAAGTGGCGTCAGAATTGTTGCAAATAACAAGGCTCTGCTGCTCCAAACAAAATAATGACAACTTTTGCCGTGATGCGACAACCAAGCAAGCAAACTGAAGCAAACTGAACACTGAACTGTACCCTCAAACTGAACAGAACAGCACTGAACTGTTGCCGAGTCTAGTAGCTTGACTATATATTGGGAGAGAGAGAGAGAGAGAGAGAGAAGAGAAAACAAGAATCCAGAATCCAAAATTCAGAGAGAGAGAGAGAGAAAATAGGAAAAAAAGGGGAGAGCAAGAAGAGAAAGCTCAGCTGTAGATTCACTGCAGTGAAAAGTGAAAGAGAATCCACTGACCAGAAATGGACCACCACATAACACCAACTGGTAATGGTAATAGTGGTGGTGGTCACAAGCCACTAATGATTCACTAGTGATTCAGTTCTAGTTTTAGTTTAAGCAGTTTTTCAGTGCCTAGTTTTTCTGCTTCACAAACTCAAACAGCAGCAGCATCACAAGATGCGGCCCGAGGGAGCCGCGGCCAACTGCCGCTTGCTGCTGAAAAATATGATTTCAAATTGCTAGAATTTTTAATTTTTTTAGTTGCTATTTTTGTAGTGAGTAAGTGAGTGTTTTTAAAAAAATAAAAAGTAGGTGACCGGTTTGAAAGAAGATTGAGAGTGTTTTGGGTAAAAAGTTACAAAAAATTGTTATTGAATAAAAACCTTTTTCAAATAGCTTGTTTGCGCACTTCCAACTTCATTAACACCTCATTTTCTTCTAGTTTACTAGTAGTGATTTTCATCAAACACTGGCAAAAAATAGCACTGCAAAATAATCAAACACAAAAAAGTAAATTGAAAAACAAAAGTGTATGCATGCAATGCAAATCAGCAGGAAGTCGGGGTCTTGTTTTTGCAATTGCTGCCACTTTTTATTTTTTTCAATTGCCTGCAAAATTGAATTTACTTTTTAAATAAAAACAAACTTTTAAAGTTTTGGGTATTAAAATAATAATGAACCAAAGTATTGTTCATAAAAGTAAATTGAAACCTTTTTTAATTTCAATTTTTTCTATCACCACAAAAAATTACCGGATCAAATCAAAGTTATGCCCAGAGGAATATTTTCTTGTGTGAAAAGAGTGGAAAACGAGTGAAAGAAAAAACAAAATAAATTACAAGAATCCGGGAGATCACGGATTCGGGCAAATACAACACAGCAACAACAGAAGAAAAAAGTTCTGCCTGTCCACCGCTTGGCTTGAATGACAGAAGAAAAGAGAGGCAACAGAATCAGAATTAATTACAACAACAGCAACGGCAGCAACAGCAGAGAATCACAGCAAATAAAAACTGCAAATCAATGTCAGTTGATTGGCCTGATTGACTGACACATGTGTTTTGCTGGCAACAATCTCGGTGACAACAAGATGAAAAAGAATAGAGGATGCTGCACTAGAGAAAACAGGAATCATTAAAAAAGAGTCAAGATTTGGTAAAACAACGACGTGAAAACATTGTGATTTTGAGCATTATCACCCGGGCAATTTCAGACAGTTTTAACTAAAGTTTTCAAGAGTGTTTGATAAATCTGAATGATAGTGCCGTTTTTGATGTTGATGATAATAAATTGAACATTTGAAAAATGATAACTTTTTCAGTAACAATTGAACAACAGTTTGAATCTAATCTAATGTATTTAAAAAATTAAAACTAAATCAAACATTTTAATTTGTATTGAAAAATGTAAAACTTGTAATTTAATTTACCTTTTGTATAACAAGAAGATAAGGCTTTGTAAAAATTAAGTTTTTGATTGAGAACACCACTCAAAAAACTCGTTGATAAAAATAATCAAAAAAAAATTAAACATTGATCTCTTCAGTCTTTTCACTCTTTTGTTTCCGCTGTTTGACAATCTTTTGCAGTTCATGACTAAAAATAATAAACACACAGACACACAGATTCACAAAACACAAGATCAAGTTGCGCCGGCGGCGGCGGCAGAGGCGGCCGGCAAACAAATCAAACCAAAACAAGGCAAAATAACAACACAAAGTAACAAAAGTTTGCCAGCTCAAAGATGCTCAACAGCAGTTTTCAAGTTGGCTGAGGCTGAGAGATGATGATAACATTGAGCAAAACTGAGAAAAAATAAGAAAAGAGAGAGAGAGATGTACACAGCAGTTGTCTTTCCTCATCATCTCAAATATCAATCAATGGTAGTGCAGCAAACAGCAGAGAAATAAAGAGATGATTTTTGCATTTATTTTAGCAGTTGAGCTTTTCTAGCAGTTTTTGTACTTTGCTTCAACTGAAGCAGCAGGTTTGATAAGAGAACAGAGCAGAACAAAACAGATTTCGTCTGCAGCCATTTTTCGTACAGTGAACTGTCGAACTGCTTTTTGGCTTTTTGTTGCTGCTGTTGATGCTGATCAAATGCCGGAAAATTATTGAAACTAACTTTTGTGACATCTGCTGCAAATAAAGGTTGTGAGAAAGAGAAAACTCATCTTTTCTTTTTTTACTTCTGGTTTGATCTTTCAGTTTGAACCCGGTTTCTATTTTTTTTGGGCAGCTCTATGAAATTAAAACACACATTTGATATACAGTCACACAGCAACAACAACAACTAAAGGTGAAGGTGAAGTTGATTGGAAACTGATCGGCCAAAAAACTATTAACAAATAAACAACAACAAACTTTGAAAAGCTAAAATAAAATAGAATAAAAATAGTTAAAGTAAGTTAACCTTTTTAAACTGAGTTTGTTTTCTGACCCAAAAAACAAAATCAAAATTTAACTATTATGAACAAAACAACTGCCCTAAACTAGCAAATTAAAACTTAACCAGAAAAAAATGAAAAGATAAACTGAGTGCACTAGAGAAAAAAAATGTAAGTCAGTCTCAATATCATCATCAACTGCAATCATCGATTGATATTGAAAGCCAAATAAAAGGAGAACGAAAAGACGAAGATACACCAACAAAAAATTGTGGTTGAAAAGGGAGGCAAAAGTGAGTGAAAGTAGATTAAGTGATGTTATTGCTACTTGCCCTGAACAACACACTGCTGTTGCTGCTGCTTGCTACTGAATGAGTGCAAATGAAAATCTGGAAGCCATGTGAGCGCTTAGGATGATGAAGAAGTTGGAGAAGAAGCCGTTGCTGTTGATATTGTTGATGATTTTGTGGTGCTGGTGGTGGTGGTGATTTGATGATATTTGATTTGATTTGATGGCGGTGGTGGTGGTGGTGATTATCAGCTGAAGAAAAGAGGGAGACAACACAATTTGACTTCGGTTGTGTGAGATGTATTTGGGAGCTTGATTTTGAAGTGTTTGATGGAACAAAAAAAACTGAAAACTTGAGAAATGTAAAAACACAAACACAGAGAAAGAAGAAAACACCAGCACACCAGCAACAACACACACCGGCAATGACACACCAAATGACCGTTTAGTCAACGTGTGCTGACAGCTGCTGCGGCTGCAAAGAAAAAATATCAGCAGCAGCAGCAGCCAACACAGTTGATTGTTGAGGGCAATAAAAAAGATGAGCTGCAGCAGCAGCAGACGATAAACTCTTGATGATGTGTAATATGTATAATACTGAAGTCGATGGTGAGGGTGATGACGATGATGGTGGTGATGATGAACTGATGAGAGAGAAGATGACGGCGGCGGTGATGGCAATAAAAACAACAAAAAAAATATTATAATAGTTGGTGGTGGTGGTGGTGATACCCTAGAGGGAAAGAGAAAGTGTGCATATTAAATGTCACTTAAGGTGTAGAGATAAAATATTATTAGTATTTGATACCTTTTTAGATCTAACTGAGACAAAGAAAATAGTTAGCTACTCATTTTCACTAACCAAAAAAATTACTGCGTTACCAGAAAAAAACTACTGTCAAATAAAAACACCAAACGCCCAATTTAGAGGGCAGCAAACATCAGCAAACCAACCGAGCTTGAATTGAATGGCCACTGAATTTCTCTCTCTTTTCAGAAAATAGCAACATTTTTGGGCTGTTAGAAAAAAAGCAGTTACTACTACAAAAAGAGGACCACTTTTGCATAGGAGGAGAAGAAGAAAAAAACGGAAATGATGAATTGGCAGTCTTTGGGGAGAGAGAGAGAGAGAGGTGGTAGTTCACACTTTTTAATGAGAAGAGAAGAGGAGAGAGGAAAGAGAGCAGTAATTTATTAATTATCACCTCATTAGCACTGTGTTGCTTTCGCAGTAGAACACAACGGCCGTACAACTCTGGCAACCGTGCTTTGGCACTTTTCGTTGCTTTCCCAGTGGACAGCTGCTGATGGTGAAAATGCTAAGGAAAGAGGAGGGGCACTTTTAGCTTTAACAGCTGTACACACATCATAAATGGTCGAGAAAAGGAGAGAGAGAGAGAGAGAGAGAGAGAGAGAGAGAGAGAGAGAGAGAGCTAAACGGAATGCTATTTTTAGATTTCTCTTTCACGTCAGGTTGGCTTAGGTTTAGGTTAAGTAAGTTAGTTAGTTGTTAGTTAGTAGTAGTCTTTGCAGTGTAAGTGAGTATGTTTGAGTGTTTTGCACAGTCTTTTTTTCTGATCTGTGTGCATGTGTTATACTTAGGGCTCAAAATGGCTCTCTGCTGTTTCTTTTTCTGTCTTGTTTCTTTCTTTTGTTTTTGGGTTTTTAGGTGGTGGTGGTGGTGACAGTGTCAAAGCTGTGGTTTCTAAAATAAAAAATGTTGAGAGGGAAAAGCGCGCCGCCGAGAAAAGCTCATCACCAGGTGACAACTTCTCTAGTGCAAATATTTAAAATAATCGCCCGTAGTAGAAGTTATGGCTTGTAAAACGGCAGAAACACTAGCAGTAAAAACACTAGCAATCGGAAAGCATCGTCATATTTGCAGGAGAAAAACATTGCATTTTTTAAATACTTGTACAAGTGGAAAAATGTGTGTACAGGTGGTGGTGGTGATTGTAATGGTAAGTGGAAATGGTGTTTTTTTCAAAATAAAAAAACAAAAAAAGTAATTGTAAAATTGTAATTTGAACAGTTTTAAATTTACCTTTTAAAATTACCAGATCCTTAATCCTGTCCAAATAAACAAAACTTGACGCACTTGACTGAAAAATTTAAAAATTAAACAAAAATAATGCAGTTAACATGCAGCGAAAATAAGTTTAACATCTGCTGCAGTTGCTGCTGCTGCTGCTCAACAACAAAAGAGAGCGGAAAAAGAAGAATAAATAAGAAAAATTCCGCACTTTTCATTGTCCACTGTTTCCGTTGCCGCCGCTACACACATTTGAAATGTTAGAGGAATCTTCTAGCAAACTGAACTAAAAACTGCTGCTGCTGTTGTTGTTAGAATTTGCATTCATCAGCTCAACTCAATTCTTAGGTTTTTTGAACTGTGCAGTAGAGAATTTATCAAGTTCTTTGTGTGTGTGTGTTCTGGCAGGTCAGTGGCAGTAGACGAAAATGGAAAAACGGTCATTGCCATTGCTTGCACTTGTTTTTAGGGTCAGTTTTTGCGGTTGTTTGATATAAAATGGATAGAATGTTCCAAAGTTGCCCGACTTGTAAATCAGTCTAGTTCAGTCGGCTAGTCACACTCAATTAAACTTGAGAAGATTAAGATTGAGGTAATCAAAAAAGGCAAAATTAGATTGAAACAAAAAAATGAGAGAGATTGACTGGCCACAATGTCAATGTCAAATTGTGGTTGATCAAGTGTGGTTAAAGTAAATTAAAAAATTTATAAAAAAATTACCATTTTGATGTACTGGCAACACCAGTAGAACTGTTAACACTTTTTTTCACAGTTTAAACACACAAAAAACATGCAACTTATTTGAGCATTTTACCCACTTTTAGCCACTTTTTTCCATTTTCTAGCGTTAGCTGTCAAACACAATAGAAAATACAAACCACCACCACCATCACCACCGTCACTGGAAGGAAAACAGACATTCCTTTTGTATTCTTCTAACTTTCAGATTCCCAGATTCTTTTTCCTCTTCTCTTCTTCTTCTTTAATTGCACTTTTGACTTTTGAAGCTGTTGATGTTGCTGCTGCTGTGCTGTTGCTGCTGCGACGTTTAATTGAAAATTAGACTTGCAAAAAAGAAGAAGAGAGACTGAAAGCCTGAAAGTGAGCAGGAAAGTTGAGAATCAAAACAAAAATCAAGAATCAAGAATTGAGAGACGGAAAAAGAGAGAGTTGAGCAAAAAAGCAGACAATTCTTCAGTTTCACACTGGTGAGTGTAATCAGAGAGCGCCGTTTAATTTGAAAAATGAGTTGAGCAAAGGAAAAGGAGGAGAGAATGTTCTGTTTTCAGAAAGTTTGACAGAAAGAAAGAAAAGAAAGAAAAAAATAAAAGGATCTTGAATCAAAGTGCAAATAGGGGAAGGAAATGGAGAAAAATCAGTTACACACACACTTTGAGACTAATAAATGCTGCTACTGATAAGATTCTAGGGAAAAAATCGTTATTATTATTATTATGTACTTTTCACTCTTAATAATGTTTATTATCGTATAGAGCAAAATCTGCTTTCATTTTCACTCATTTTCACTTTCCTTTCTCTCTTGACCATCATCGCCTGTGGCGTCAGTCAGTCGCGTCTGTCCTCTTTTTGTCGATCACTTTACTTTGCTGGACAAGGCAGAAAAAAAGTAAGACAACGCGGGTGGTCATTGAATTGGTTATCAAGAAGAGAAAAGAGAAGAGGAAAAAAGAAGTGTACAGCAGGAAAATTGTACAGTGTATAAAGAGAGAAAAAAGAACCGTACACACGTCCGGTAATTCACTTTGGTGGTGGGGAAAATGGTGGTGAAAACTGGTGGGGCCTGTTGTTCTCTTTTTTTCACCGTTGGGTAACCCAATTGTGCTGCTGCTGCTGTTGTTCCAGGAGCATGGAAAGATTTTTTCGTTGTTGTTGTGCGCCTCTGACCTAACATGCTAAAATGTTGTGCGCAAGATTTTTTTGCTTGGGTTTATTTTGCTGGTTTTTGGAATGCTTTTTTGGAATTAACAGACGATTGAGCGATCAATTACAAAGCAGTATTTTAATTGGGGAAAATGTTAATATTTAAAGTTGTTAAAATATAAAAATGGTTACCGTTTTATCATCAGCTACTATTGTCTAACAAACAATAACAAAATTAAAACAATTTTAAAGTAAAGTTTAATCTTTTAAAATACCTTAGCTTTAGATATTAGTCACTCTAAACTTGCAAACGCACTAAATTCTGGCGTTTTGATTTATTGAAAAAGCTGCTGCTGTTGCTGTTGTTATTTTCTCACTTTGCCAAGCACATTTTTAGACCTGACAGATGCTTTTAGGCACTACTTGTTACTACTTTGTTGCAGAGAAACTAGTGTAAACAACCGGAAAAAAACAAACAGAAAAAATTAGGCAGTACAACTAACAAAAAACAAAAAGCTTAAATTTAAATAAAAATAAAAACCTTTTTTAAGAAAGAGATGTAAACTCGATCAGAATTTAATTAATTAATTTTGGCTGTTAAAAATAAAATAAATAAAATTATTTAGGAACTTTTTTTTGAACTGATCAAACATTATGTAAAATTTGACCATTTTTTGTTTGCCGGTGCCTGCCTGAGACAATAAACATCAGCAGCAGCAGCAGCAGCTTCCTCGGTGAAATATGTAGGGCGATGTCATCGGCATGTAACTCGGTGCCGGTAACTCGGGCAACTCACCTCATTGAGCAGCACAGCCTCTTACAAATAAAATAAAAAAATTTTGGTTGACTGACTAACAAAAAAGTGCACTAACTAACTTACACAGCTCTTGCTGGCAAAGGCAAAGTCTCTCAATTTCAGTCTTTCAATCTCAATCTCAATTTCTTAGTCCTGGCGATGTGATCGAGTCTGTCAATTTGCATTAGAGTGCAAAGTCTGACTTGAGTTAGTAAGAGAGAAGGGCAAAGAAGAAGATGAAAAAGAAAAAATATGAGATTGAGTTCTTCTTAAGGACAAAATGGCAATATGGTAATATAGGAAATGGGGAATGGTAAAAAATAATAATAATGCCGACTGGAAATGATCGAAAAAAAATAAAAGTGCAAAAACCAAAGATAGAAAAAGGGCAGAGTATTGACAAATGATTATGCATAAATAAAAAGTATAAGAAAAAATTTGAAACCATTTTTGAATGTTGAAAAATAAAAAATAATTGATTGAAAAAATAATAATTCAAGTTGTTTAGTGGTAACCATTTTTCTGATGAAATTTCAAATCTCACCTAAATAAAATTGCATTTTATTTGTTTAAATGTTGTGTTTTAAAAAAATTGAGTAAATTTTACTTCCGGAAAGTAAAATAAAGGGACAGAAGAAAGTGAATGACAGAAAAAGGTTAATTAAGATGACCGGTTAGGTGCTCTAACTCTAGCTGAAGGAAAAAAGATGATAAAGCAAAAACACTTTTTAATAGTTTTTTAAAGAAAAGAAAAGAAGAAGATATGATCTACTTGAACAAAATGAACAAAGCAAATTTTGACAAATCTTGCTCTGGTTAATAAACCGGTAAGATGACAGGTATTTTTTTGGTGTCACTTTTTGTTTGATATAAAAGCAGAAAACATTTCCGTTTTCCTACTCAAACTAAAAAACTGCTTCACACTTTTACTTATTTTTTAGCTATTAAATAACACAAAAAACAAAAAACAGCAACAGCAACAGAACAAACATGCAGCCACAAGTTGCTAGCATGTTTGAGCCAAGCCATCAACTTTTCTGCTAACAAAACAACAACAAAAATCTCTTAGTGCAATTCAAAACTACAACGACAACTGATAACGACTAGTGAACAAACAAACAAACAGATATCTTCAATTTTAAGCTTGAAACCAAAAACAACAGCAAAGCAAAGCAAAACAAAGCAAAGATGGTTTCATCTCCCGTAAGGATCTATTTCGCAGTACGGCCAAAAATTACATCAACTCTCAAATTTCACAAAAAGCCCTTTTAACTTTAAAATTCCAATCATTTTTTATTATTTTATTCTAGCTTGCACTCCTCGCCGCCAGTGCCATTATGCAGTCAGTTCCGGTAAGTAAAAATACAAAGTTTCCAAATCAAAAATAATAAAATTTTTAACAATTTCACCTCCATCTATTGTCTTAGCTGGTAATTAAAATTCCCGGACTGGGGAGTTTATTTGGAGGTGGCGGTGGAGGAGGAGGAGGAGGGGGCGGTTACAAACAACCTCCACCACGCCCCTATTACCAGTCTTACCCCGCCCCCTACATGCCACCCTATCACATGATGATGTCCTCAATGATGTCCAGCCCAACGACAGCAGCCCCCGCCCCCACAACAACAGCAGCAGCTAAAACGACAACTTCCGCCCCGCCCCCTCCTCCCCAACAAAACGTCTTCGTCTACTACGGCGGCGGCAAGGGCACCACCTCGACGACCACTTCCGGTTACGGTGGTGGTGATAAGTACTACTATCACCACTATGGTCATGGCGGCGGTGGTGGTCATCACTATAAGAAGTACGATCATGATGACTACTACTACTACTACACCTCTTCAACGACCGACTCGCCGAAGAAGCACTACCACTATCACAAGCACAAACATCGCCACTACTACTACATGAAAAAGGGCAAGCCGACTTCGACGTCCACGACCACTGCCTCATCTTCTTATTATGGAAGTAGGTGGTGGTGGTGATGATGACAGCTACGAGTACCGGCGAAGAAGGCGAAGAGATCTTCTGCGGCGGTTGTCCTCTTCTTCAGTTCAGAAAAGTAGTAGTAGCTCTTTGGTGAGAATTTCTTGAGAGAGTGTTTTTTATCAGTTTCTAAAAAGTAGATTTGCTGTTGTTAATTTTTATTTTTACATCAAACTGAATACTGTTGTTTTCTAAAAGGTTATTAATCAAAATTTAATTTTTATTTACTTTTGCTTTTCTTTTACGTCCTAACCAAATTTTTTAATTTTAAGCATACTTTTTTCAATTGACTTTTAGCAACATTTTTATTTTGCTTCAAAATTACAAATAGTTTTTCCTTCAGTTAGATTAGGAAATTTTAAACGGTCAAAATTAATTTTTATGTTTTATTTCAACTTAATTATTTCCTCAAACTTGTCCTGTCCTCTAAGTTCCTCATTCTTGTCTTGTCTTCCCTTTTATTTCATAACTCTGCCAACAAGTTTAACACTCTCAAAATTTTGCCAAAATTTAAACACATTTGCTAACACATTTTAATACTATTTTTGTTGTTGCTGTTGTTACTTTACTGTTAATTATTTCTACCCACCAATTTGTTTCCTATTGTTTTCTCCTCCTTCCCTTTACTCGCTGTCTAAAAACCTCTGCCAAGTTGTACTTTTAAATAATAATAAAAACTTTACTTTTAAATCGTGTTCCTTTCCCCTCCTTCTCAAATCTATCATCTAAATTATTGTCATTATTATTATTATTTGTCTGCAGAACTTTGCAGACTGAGTGGATTGACTCATTAGAGAGTTCAAACGGCCGACAGGTAAGGCTGACGACCGTTGCTATGGAAACTACTTTGCCGGCACTACTACTGAAAAACACACACACACACACAACTCAAACAAACAAACACGCTCTCTCTAAACTCTTACCTCTTAAACCAGTGTGAAAAGTGAAAGACGGAAGCAGACGCCTTAATGTCTAAATCTGCTTCTTCTTATCAAATGCAAAACTTTTTATACCAAAGTTTCACTTTTAAAAAAGTTCATTTTTAGTTTTTACGAGGGCATTGTGTATGAGGTTATAAATGGTTTTCTAGCTTTCAATTTTACATTTTATTTTGCATCAAAACTTTTTAAATACTACAAACAAACAAAAACAGAATAAAAGATGCTCCGCTCTCGTCCACCCTCCTTCCACAAATCAATGCCCAACATCAACGCCCACCACCACCACAACACCCGAGCTTCTTCCGCCTCTAGAATACCACCACCTTCAACTTCATCCTCAAAAATAATCATCGGCCGAGACGAACTCGAGGAGCGGTACCTCGACCTCCGGGACCGCCACCTGGGCCTTCGAAAGGAGGCCACCGCAGCTCAGGAGGAACTTCGCCTGCTTCATGTTAAGCTAAATCGTCTGCTGGATGAAAAAAAGCGGTACTTCCGCCACCGCCGAACTGACCGCGAGGTGGCCCTCGAGGAGACCGTCCTCGACCTGGAGCAGCGGCTGGGAGGCAGGCCGTGGCCAATGACCGCTTACGGGATCGAATGCAGTTGATGAGGGTCACCGGAAGTGAGGAAGTGGAGGTCAAAGGTCATCACCCCCACCACCACCGATCATCTCATCAGGCGCTGGTGGTGAGCAAAAGACCGTACAGTCACGTACAGTCTAGGGTCGACTCTGGCCTGGGAGTTCCTCCTCCTGTTTTCTCATTTAGACCTTCATCGAACCACCATCATCGATCTCCATCACCCTCAAAATCGGGAATTCTTAAAGCATTCTAACGAAACTCCCAAACTCCCATTATCAGCGACTTCACTTATGCGAGAAGCCAAGGAGGAGATCATTCGCCTGGAGGAGATTATTGCCGAGCAGCAGATGATGCTCGATACGTTGCTTTCTGCTGATCCTGAAGAAGAAGAAGTTGTACCTACTTCAACAAAACTCCCGAGCTCTTCGACCAACTCCTTCAGCTATCAACTAACCACCACCACCACTGCCACTGCTAGCCTGACTGCCACTGGAGCCACCACACCTTCTCAGACAATGTCCAACGGTTATCATCATCATCACCCTCATCACCCTCATCAAAATCATCACCACCTTGATCAACACCAAGAACTCCTTCAACAAAACGGAAGTTCCTCGTCCTCACCGGCAATCGTCGACCTCTATACTAAATATCAGCAGCTGATAATGCGCCAGGAATCAACCCAAAAACTGTCCACCGACGTGAGAGCGTTGATAGAATCTCTCTATCGATCTCTAAGAGAGGAAAAGGCCAAAGTGGCGGAACTTCGGGCAAAGTTGGCCGCCAAGGATGAGCTTAACCTAGGTAACATTTTTTTAGTAGGTTTTTTATCTTTATTTAATAATCATTTTTCTTTTTCCTCAGTTATCACCGAAAAGGACACACAAATTGAGAGCCTGCGAAAGGAGAACGCCCTCCTGCAGCAATCACTCGCTGACTGCATTGCCCAGTGCATGGAGTCGCCGGCTTTTAGTCAGGAAAAACAAAATTTAAATTCTGGTTCTGAAATGTCAATGCTATCTGCTGCTGCCAATTCTACTTCAAAGTACTTGGAAGCACTAAAAAGTACCTTAGCAGCTCGCTCTGAGGCGGCTCAAAAAGAGGCTGAAGAACTAGGCAAACGACTGGCTGAGGCGGAAGTTCAACTAAACTCGGAAAGATCTCGAAACAGTCAACTTCAGGCGCAGTACGCCACGCTTCAGCAACTGAGCGAAAGTGACGCCCTGCACGTTGGACATCTGCAGGCAAAGATTGCTCGGTTGAATGCTCTTCTCTTCTCAACAACGAAAACAAAAAATGAAAGTCCAAAAAGTTCAATTTCTTTTTCCAAAAACTCGGGCCAGGTCGGCGGCGGTGGAAAAACAACGAGAAAAGCAGATTGAAAAAGCGAAAAATGAAGCAGAAGTTCATCACCGAATCAGTGAATCGAGTGAATCAAGTGAAGAAGAGGAGGAAAGTGTTGATAAAAACTCTAATGATGATGATGATGACAAGGAGAGTAGTCTTATCACAGTTAAGGATAAGGATGAAAAAGTAGAGGAAGAAGAGCAGCTTGAATCATTTATCAATGGAACGGTCACTGACGAGCTCGATCAACTGCTCAACTCTTTTCCGCGATGATTTGAGCGCGGCTCATAATCAACATACACAAGCATAAAACAGACGTTCAAATGATCAATTGTAAAGATATTGTCATTTTTAGTAAACAAAACATTTTTTCAAATTTTTTTGTACAATAAAAAGAACTTTTCACTCTACCTTTGTTGAGAAAGATCCGTTCTCTTGCAAAGTTGTCGTCGTTGTTGTTGTGGTCACAGAAGATAGGGGTGATGGGAATTGGGGTGATGATGATGGTGGTGACGATGATTGTGGTGGTGATCAGTTCCAAAAAGAGGTGATGGTGATGGGAGTAATCTGAAGCCAAAGAAGTGATGATAATTGGGATGATTGAAGCCAAAGAGGTGGTGGTGATGTACACAAACGCCTGATTTCATCTGTTTTGTTGATAAAGGGCTTGTCAGAAATAACGTGATAAGCTGCTGCTGCTTCACTTTATCTTTCCAGAGTTTTCCAAAAAACAAAGGCCTCGTCAGAGGTCAACATTTTAGAAAAAAAGAAAAAAATCTTTGACGACTTTGACAAAACTGCACAACATTTTTTAAAACAGATTTTTTATTGTTTTATTTTACTACTACTACTACTCATTTGATAAAGTATTAAACATGAAAAAGCAAAAACAATGATGATGAACAGGCAAAAGGATTGTTACAAGTATTAAATTACAAACTTTTTTTTACTATATTTAAGTAATAATAATAAATAAGTCGGCGATGAAAAAAGAGGAAGAAGAAGAAATATCAAAAAGAAGAAGTTACAAAATTAAAAAAGTTGACCGTTTTAAAAAAAGGATGAGGAAGCAACAATTTAAAAAATCAATAAAAAACGGCATTGTACAACAGCGACAAAACCGTACAAACTGTGTTCATCAATAAAAAAGCCATCTCAAAAGAAAGAGCTCATGTTAAATTCTTGTTACAACAACAGAAAAAAACAGCTTCTAAACAATATACAGAGATTGCTGCTGTTAACAAACTATCTTCATCTGTAAAAACATTAACGTCGACTAGATTGCTGCTGCTGCTGCTGCTGTTGCCCAAGCGTCAAATGGGTGTTTTCACTGCGCTTCGGGGGCGGCGGCGGAACTCGCTTCCCAAGTGAGGAACAACCACCGGCGTAAATCTGCTGAGCACCTTGCTGGGTTCCATAAATCTGCTGCTGCTGCTGCTGCTGATTTATCGGCATTTCCGGTTGATAAGTTGGATGGCTTTGCTGGGGCTGCTGCTGCTGCTGCTGATAAATCGGTCCAGGAGGGCCTTGCTGCTGCTGCTGGTACGGGTAGTACGGCATTTGAGGAGGAGGCGGAGGAGGTGTTTGTTGATAAGCCATCTGATAAGGCTGCTGCTGCATTTGTTGTTCTTTTGGTGGAAGGTAGGCCGGATCTCGAAAACCCAGAACCTGTCCTGGCGTCGAACCGTAGTACTCCGACTCAGTACTTCGAAGCATTTGGGCGACGTGCCACTTCTTGGCCATCACTCGTTCCATACTTTTAAGGAAATTTGCTCCGGGGGCGGGGAGGAGGCGGAAGTGAGGGTGATAAAGTGGGCGTGGTGATAGGCGTCGGCCCGTAGATTGGCTGCTGATGGGCCTGGTAGACGTCATTTACGACGGCCATCGCCTGGTGTTTTTGAAGCAGGTGCGGACTGATGGACATGTAGATGACGTTCTCGTTGGTGGAAGGTCGGGAGTTTATGGCTGAGTGCTTGGAAGTTCTGAGGAGCAGGAGGAGGTGGTGGTGGTGGTGGTGACGGAAGTGATTGGCCATTTAGGAGATAAGATTGCTGTTGTTGATAGAGCATTTGAGGATGCGATTGTTGTTGTTGAGGAGGTGGCAACATTGTCTCGCTGTTTCCGTTGTACTGATTCGAATTAAATGGAATAGAGTTTTGGTGATGATAAGAACTAGGACTGTTGTTGTTTGACTGGTAAATCGAGGAATTTGGAGGTAAGGAAGGAGAAGAAGGTGAAAGTGTGCCTCCATTGAAGTACTTCCGCCGTTTTGATTTAGGCTTAGATTTTGATTTTGATTCTGAACTTCATAATCTCTGGCCATAGTGGCTAAAAGTTGCTGCTGATCATTTCGAAGTCTCGGAGCGGTGCCGTACTTGTTTAGCGCCGCATTCAGGTCCAGTGTTAGTTGGCGGTGGTGACGGGAGTTCTAAAGGAGTTAGAAAAAGAAAAATTAGTTTTTGACAAATTAAAATTATAAATAGAAAAAAAACAAACCATAAGTCCACCTCCATTAAGTGAACTTCCGCTAATGGAGGCGCCTCGATTGTGGTACGGCTTCAACGTCACAAAGCCGGCGGAAGGTCCGTAAAGTCCACTGCTGTTACTTTCACCGGAAGTGGCAATACTAGCTCGACTGTTGGCCGCCATTAAATAATTCGGAGATTGAGGTGATTGAAGAAGTGGCTGATTAAAATGATTAAACTCCTGAGGCTGTTGAACTCCATTTCTATTATTAAAGCTGTTGCTCCCATTGTTATTGAGAAAGAAGGTCGAGTTTGAGGAGAGATCAGAGAGGCGTCGGTTGAGGCGGGCGCCATTTTTGGGCTGCGGCTGGGGCGTCATTGAGCCGTAGGCGGCGGCGGCGGCGGCGGCGGTCGAAATAGTCGAAACTACAGGAGTTTGTTGAATATTTTGCTGTTGTAGAATTGGACTGCACGGCTGAAGTACCTCCATTGGAGGCGGTGGCGGAAATGAAACAGAATTTGCAGCAGCAGCCGTTGCTGAAGCCAGCGACAGCGTAGATTCTGATTCTTTCAGTGGTGGTGGTGGCGGAAGTGGCAGCTCATCCTCAGAATCTGATTTGGAGTTTACACTGACTGGAGCCTGAAAAAAATAAAATTAAAGAAAAATTAGTCAAAATTTTAGAAATCAAAATTAAAAGAATTTACCGGCGGAGGAGCTAGATAAGAGGAGTTTCCATTGACGTGCGGTAAATGATGAGCTTGAACTATTGAAGCAGGATTTGGAAGGTGCAGAGGTGAGGAAGAGGAGTTCATCATCATCATCTGATTAAAGTTGTTATTCTGGTTGTTTTTATTTGCCCTCATCCGTTCTTCAGTGGTAGACCGCCTCAGAGTGCCCGAAAGGAAGGTGCCCCGTTGAAAAGGTGATACTACTTCTGAAACTCCAGTTCCATAAATCTGTTGTTGATCATGATCAATCGAATGCTGTTGACCCATCATCATGTGAGGATCATAAACCGCCCCCTCGGCCTCGCCTTCATGCTCCAGCAGGACGTCCTCCGATTGGAGGGCCAAATTCCGCGTATTCTTTGTCAGCGGAATCTTGGGCATACTTTGCACTGAAGGTTTTCGCTTGATGGTGCCCAATGGAAAAGTATCCGTATCAAAACCTGAAGAAGAGGAAGAGGAATTTTGAGGAAGATGAGGAAGTGCACTCAAGCTCATCGTTGATTGCGGTTGATTAGAAATGGCAAAATGGCCAAAGCTTCCATTGTTGTGAGTGGGTGATCTGAAATTGTTAAGATTAAAATAAAATCTTTATATAAAAATTCTGAAAATAATTACCCTAAATAGTGCAAACTTCCACCGTCCATCGGACTAACTGATCCACCATTTTGGTGGTGATGGTGATGAAGATTGAGGTGGTGATTGAGGTGGTGATGATGAACTCCCGGATTAGAAACGGAAGTCGTTCCTGAACCGGTACTGGCAACTCCTTCCGACAAACAACCCGAGCTGGCGGAGCTGGTAGAGCTGGATCGGGCAGATTCATCTCGGTTCAGCCCGTTTCGATTGGATCTCATTGTCACCACTGATTGATTAGTTGACTGTTGATGATAGTATTCTGAACTGTCAAAGTGGGCCGACGGTTTGGGCAATCTAGTACGTAAAAGAATTAAAATTTGTGTTTTGAAAACAAACAAAATCGAGCTTACTTTTCCTCATCAGAGCTTTTTTCGGTGTTTGCCCCCTCCTGTCTGAAGGTTTCCCAATTACTCCACAGCTGTCGACCGTACTTGGCAATGCGAACTCCCGTCAGCCACAGTCGAAGTTGATCCTCACTTTCAGCGCAAAGATATTTAATATGTTTTGGCGCCTTGGCCTGCACCTGAGGATGTTTTAGGGCAAAGCCAAAATCGGTTGGCGCCTTGAACTTCTTTTTCCAACCAAAGCCGAGGTAAACAGAGTTTAGATCGAAAGTAGCCAGACAGAGAAGCTCTTTGGTGGACTTTGGTTTTTGGCCGTTTTTATCCAGTTTTCCCGTTGGACAGTAGTATAAACCGGAAGATCTCAGGGTGAAAAAGTACTTTTTCCAGGTCTTTTTCCCCTCTGCTCGCAGGTACAGCTCGCCCTCAACTTCCGGAACTTTATTGACTCCTCCAGAATTAGAATTTTGACTGCTGTTGTTGAAGAACTGCTGAATCAGGTCACGGCGAAGAGGTTCTGAAGCTGCTGGACTTCCGGAACTGGATTTTAGCGTAGAATCGTTTGAGGATGATGATGAGGAATTTTTTGTTGAAGAAGTATTATCAGTGCTGCTGATAAGATATCGCTCTGGTCGGTGGAAGAGGTCGTACTTGTCAGCTCGCTGCATAAAGTAGAGCTTATTCGCCGAGTCTCGGCCCCAGTGGAGGACATTCTCCACCAGCGACTCGTGGTCCTCGAAGAAACGTTCTAAAAAATTTTAAAAAATTTAAATTACAATAAATTTTTTTTAATTTTATAAAAAGTTTACAAATACCTAAATAAAGGTGCGGCATGTGCTCAATGATGCAGAGGCTGCTGTCGAGGCTGATGTGATTCTTCGCCGCCAGCTGGCCGCAAATGGCGCCAATGTTCATGCGTTCGTCGGCTAGCAGCGACTTGGCGCTGTTGTCCTGGGCGAAGACTTTTAGGTAGAGCTGAAAAAAAGAGGAGGGAAAAAAGGGGAAAAAGATAACGTTAGAATTTGGGTAACCTTTTTAAATCAGCAATTTCAAAGAAAAAATTAAAATAGCAATTAATTTAATAAAGGCACCTTTCGAAAGGTGGCCTCTCTAATTTTGGCCATCGCCGCTCTAATGTTCTCCTCCACTGCCAATTCTTTATCAGTTTTAGTTTTAGTTTCTCTAAACTTTGCAATATCACAGTGTGGAGGAGCTGAAGATTTGACATTGACAACGGTGCTGCTGCAGCTTTCATTGTCAACAGAAGTTGAGGAAAATTTGACCACCGTCGAAGTTTGATCAAAATCAGAAGAATTGCTGCTCATTTGAAGTGCTTTCTCCTCCTCTTGAGAATCCTTAGCAAGAGGATTCTTTAGAGAATTCCCATTCACATCCTCGGATTCAGAGTCCTCAGAATCCTCATCGTCATTGACATTAAAGTTAATTGAATCACGGTGACTGAGGAGGAGAGCACTGAAAATGTCATAGAAGGAAGTGCTATTGCTGTTCTTGACAAAACTGCTAAATTGATGATCATAGGCAAAAAATAGTATTGCACGTAATAATGCAATTAAAAAGAAAAAGTTTTGCCACACATAAAAAAGTAGTAGTAATAGTAATGGCATTCAAAAGTAATAGTAGCAGTAGTGGTAGTAATCAAATTAATGGCATTAATAAAAAAAATGTGTGTGCCCCAGTTCACCAAATTATAATAAAATGAAAAAATTATTGGTGAAATCAATTTGATGCGATTTGATTTTGGCAGGCACACACAGGCACACAAACATAAAAAATAATTTAAAAGCAAGTAGTTTTGGTTCCGTTTGAGAAAATAATCAAAAAATAAAAGAAGTAAAGTAGAGCACAGGAAAAAGAATAAAAAAGTAGGTGACGAAGTGAAAGAAGATGTGGAAAAGAAAAGAAAAAGAGGTTGAAAAGAATGAGAAAAAGTAGTGCACCGTTTTGGAATTCATGCAGGAAGGAAATCGTCCAATTATAACAGCCACCATCAGTATTCCAATGGGACAAAATAGGGAGGTAAAGTGGTAGTGGCATTTGAAGTACCGTTTAGAAGGAAGAAAAAGGAAGAGGAAACCCAAGAAAACCCAAGAATTATCATTTTGAGTAGTGATGATAATAGGAATCATATTTTGAATTGAAAAAAATAAACAGAATAAAGAAGAAGAAGAGCAGTAGTAGTAGTGGTAGGGGTGAGAATTGCATGCAGGGAATTGGAAGTGTGCAGAGGAAGTGTGCAAGGGAAAAGAAAGAGGTGAAAGAAAGAAAAGAATTAATTAAAGTGCCTCTTATAAGAAAAGAATAATTTCATAAATCTATTTTACACTAAACAAAAGCTGATGCTTATGAACTAAATCAACTTTTTAAAATATAAAATTGAAATACCTTTTTAAAAGATAGGTCGTTACAAAGACTAATTTTTCAACTTATTTTGGCTAAGTACAACTAGTTGTAAAAAATTGTAAAGTATAGCATTTTGACCTTTTTAAAAGTTCTTCAAATGCAAGTTTTCGAACTTAAAAATTTTTGTTGGCTAAAAAGTTTAATCACACTTACCGCATCATCATCTTCATTATCCTCATTTTTGCCACCTTTCTTCCTTTTCAAAACCCTTGCCCGAATGCTTTTCTGACTTTGAGGGACTTTTCATCAAATTTTGCTTCTGGTTCGATTCTGTGGCCGTTGTACAGCGGCCCAGCTGCTCAAAGAACAGCTCCTGCTGCTGATTCAGTGCCATCAACTGGTGATCAAGGTTGCTGCTGGTACTGATGCTGCTGGTCGAGGTGGTCGAAGTTGCAGAGATAGTTCCTGAACTGGTAGTGGAGGAAAGCGAAGGCGAAGTTCCAATGTTGCAGGAGTTCATCAGCTTTTCAGAGAGCATTGTTGAAGAAGAGGAGTTCGAATTAATTGTCGTCAAACTAAGCGGACTATTTGGCCCGGGCACAAAACTGTTGATAACATTAGACGAACTGATAAGAGGAGGTGGTGGTGGTGGTATTGGTAGACTAGAAGATGAGGTTGAGGGTGAATTGTTTTGGTGGTGATGAAGGTGGTGATGAGGGTGAAAAGAAGTTTGAGGTTGAGGTTGAACTCCATTTGAAGATGCTGAAGAACACTTTCCCGAGGTTGAGGATGTAGTCGAACTGCTGCTGCTGCTGCTGCTCGACTGTTCCGTACTGCTCACTAGAGAAATCGAATCACTGAAGGCGGAATCGGCGTCCGGCGAATCAGTTCGATGTCCATTGGTGGTGGTGGTGGTTGAAGAGGAGGAGGTAATTATCGTTGGATGGTGGGGATCATCTAAAAACAAAAGTCGAGTTTAGTAAAGATAATAAGATCATAAATTCAAACAAACATACCCAACGACTGACTATGGTAGTGACTAAATTGATGGTGGTGATTGAGATGATGATGATAGAACTCCGGCCCGCCTGAACTTCCGAGAGACTTCATCTTTAGGCTGTTTGCAGTGGTGGTGGTGGTGGAGTTTGCTGAAGAGTTTTGATTCGATAAGTTCGAAGTACTTTCACCCCCTCCTCCTGCAGAACTTCTTTGCTTTGTCGAGGCAGCCGAATGTTCAAGCTCTTCATCAATCGTCGACACCAACGCCGTCATCTGATTGAAGATGGCCTCGAATTCGTCCGAGGTTGACGGTGTTGCTGCTGCTGAAGATTCAGTTCCATTGGCAGCCACAGCAACGGCTGTTGAAGAAGAAGAAGAAGAGGTCGAAGTTTGCATGGTGGGAGGCCTAATAAAAAAAGAAGGAAAAGAAAAAGAGTAAAAAACTGAGAGTTAGACTAAACATAAACAAACAAAAGGCTTGAAAAGGATTTGCAGCAGCAGCAGCAGCAGCCAAAAGCTAAAGCTAAATACACACAGATCAGCCCAAAACGTAAACACAGACAGAAACAGAGAAAACAAATGTTAATTGAGTTAGAGAGGGAGTAAAGTGAACCTTTTCAAAATTGCACTCTCATCTTGATTAGTGTCAACAAAATCAAAGCAAGCTCTAAAGGTCATTCACTGTTGGTTGGTTAGAGCAATTTTTTTAGTGTCATTGAGGTTCAAGAGGGAAATGTACAGCAAAAATGTTAACATTACCAGACTGCTCGACGCTGGTGCTAAAAATGAGAAAGTGAGAAGTGCAGGTGCTTTTTATCTCCATCTCTCTCTCAACACAAAAGTGCAACCCATTTGTTCTTTCTCCCTCTCAATTTATTTAATATTAGCAGACTTTATCATATCGAGTCTCTTCTCGCTTTCACTTGCACTATCCACACAGTACTGTAATGTGATAAAAATGTTAGTTGAGTTGATGATAAATGGTAAGCATTGTACGACAGCAGCAGAAACAGCCATCGAAGCTTATCAGTGAAGCGAGCAGTAGAGGGCAAAGTAAATGGTGCAGGCAAAATTGAGAGCAGAGCAGAGCAGAGAAAAGCAGAGAGATGATATTTGGCCTTGTTTTTTATTTTTTAGTATTTGGTGTGTTCTGATTCAGTGATCAATGATCAGTGTCTGTTTGCTGTGTTGTACAACTGTACAGCTGTTGCTGGGGGCAGGAAAAATTGTACAGGATTGATCGTAAAGATCACCAGAGATGCGTGATGAACTTTGAAAAACTATTAATTTTTTAAAACTTTTTAAAATTTTTAACAGCTGATTCCAGACAGCAAGATGACAGTTATTTAAAATTAATAATTAAGTTTAAAGTAGTTGTTTTACCATTTTATAGTAATCGCAGATTTAAAATTAAATAAAATAATCAGTTTAAAATTATTTTATAACCTTTTAGGTCAACCGAGACTTCAGTTAAATAGAAATTCACTTAAATTACTTTTCTCTGATCCTTACCATATCTTCACTTACAAAACAAAACAAAACAAAAAATCTGCTGATGCTGCTGTAAAGCGCGTCAAAAGTTGGCAAGATTTAATTAACAAATCCTGCACATTAATCACATTGATCACAACGCCGTTAATTAGTTAGGCTTAATCACTTGCGATATAGTGGTAAACACAACACACACATTAAAATCAAAATCAAAAGGCGATAATCCAACAAAGCTCAATAATTGAATCAAAATTAAAAACCAAACACAAATAAAATCAAACACTAAATGAAATAGAAAACAGAATAGTAATACTTGTTAAATCTTGCCGTTTTCAATCTCCATAATACAAGCTAAAAATCAGTTCAAGTTCGACCAAGTAGACCGACAATTTGATAGCCAACAGCAACAACAGCAGCAGCAGCAGAAATTGAGGAGAAATGAACAAAAAAGGGCAGGCATAGAAAATCAAAACCGGAAATTAGAGACGCCAAAAAAACAAAATTGTGTTTAAACGCAAGAGAAAAGAGAGGGAAAGTGATTCGAATGTCAAGCGGAAATTGTCGATCGCCCCCTTATCGGAAGTAACTTTGCCTGCCAAACTGTGTGTTTGGAAGAAATTGGAGGAGGCAGAGGCAGAGAGCAACAAAAACAATTTCGACGACGACGACGACGACGTCAACTAAAGAGAAGTAGCAACAGAGGCAACAAAAAAGACTCTGACAGCAAAAAATTTTGGCGCAAGAAGCGAACAACTGGTCACTTGTGTGTTGTAATCATTTTGTGTTGTAACTTTCTATTGATATTCTAATTGGCGGAAAATGGCAAAAAAAAGTAAAAAATTACACCTTTTAAAACCTCAAAGTTCATTTTCAGCAAAAATTGCAAAAAGAAAACGTTTTAAAATTTACATTTAAAAAATAAAAAATTTCAAAAACAAATGTTGTCAATATAAAAATAAAAATTAAACTTTTTCAATTCCGATAATTGAGGAAGTAACTTATAGTAAAATAAATCAAACAATATTTTGTATTTGCTCAAACTAATAAAACTACCCTCTCCCTCTTTAGTCCTCTTCATAGTCTTTCTCTCTGACTGATTTCAGCTGCCCAGTGAGTATCATCATTACCATCACTACCATCACCCTCATCATCATCATCATCACATTCCTTCATTCATTCACACATTGATTCAGTCATTCATTCACTCATTCAGTCATTCAGACAGTCAGTCACACTAATTATAACGCACAAACACATTCAATGATGCTCAAGCCTCCTCTTCCATTTCACAGTACAAGAGGCTGCAGAGGTCAAAGTGAGAACAGCAGCAAAAGAAAAAGAGGAAGAACAAAATTAATAATGAAAGAAGAGAAGGAGCAAACTAACCAGCACCACTAACCAGCAATCTCCTTTCATCTCCTTTCGTAGTTCACACTTCTTTGCACACACAGTTCAGTGTGTTCAGCTCCTCGGTTAATCCCCAAGCGAGTCTTCGTTTCTCCTTTTTCAGCTGCTGCTGTCTTTGCTGTTGGCGGATAGATAAAAAGGCGCCCGAGTGAAAAAGAACCGAGAGAGAGACTGAGAGAGGTCAATCTTGACCTCTTTGTGAAAGCTGAAAGAGAGTTGAGAGAGAGAGCAAGTGTGGAGAGCTCCAACAACTACAAAACAGACTAATTGATGGCACTGCAAAACGAAACGACCTCAAAGAGAAAGAGAGAGAGAGAAGTGAAAAATGAGCTGAAGAAGAAGAAGCAGAGCAGAGCACTTGTAAAGTCTAATTATAACACACAGAGAGAAGTCAGTAAACAACAGAAGCAGCAGCAGCGGGAGCAGCGTCTTTCAGATAGTACGTGTCACTTCGCACAAGTAGGCTGGAACGAATTTCATACTCTGACTGTTTGTCTTCTTCTTCTTCTTCTTCTTCCTCCTCTGTCAGTCCTCCTCTGATTTACATAGACACTAGATGAATGACTATCTGTCTGTCTGTTTGTGTTTGTCGTCTACAAACACAGAGGAAAATAAATCACCGGCTTTGTCCGGCTTTTTCTTCTTCGTTCTTCAGTCCTCTTCTCCGGTCTTGATCGACATTTCTGTTTAGCAAAATAGTGAGTGAGTGAGTGTTGATCTGATAAGAGAAAAAGAGGTGAAAAGTGAAAAAGCAGAGGGGAACAAAGGTGAAAGATTGTTGCTGATGAGCGAACTGGAGTTGGCAGAAAAAGGAGAGAGGAGACACAATTGACGACACAGTATCTCGTATTCATAGTCTCGGTTTTGGTCTAGTCAAGTCAAGTCAAGTCAGGTCTATCTGTCTCTCCCTGTTTATCTAGTCAGTCATCTATCTGTTTTGCTGCTGCCGTTGCTGCTGATAGAAATCACAGAGAATTTTTAGGCGGAAAAAAGCTTTGAGGCAGAGTTGTCAGTTGACAAGACGAGCAGAGGAGATAACGGCAGCAGCAGAAAAATTTGGGCGTTGGACATTACGGAAGGGAGTGAGGAGGAGAAAGGCTTATTTTTTCTGTCTGTGGTTAGCTGGCTAAATTATTAAAAACAACAAAAATGTAAAGTTTTGTGTGGGTGGTGGTGCCTGTAGTGCCTGATTGGACACTGGGAAGGAAGTGGCAAAAAAAGTTGAGAAAAATAATAATTGGAAATGTGTGAGTTTGGTAATTGTTTATGAAAAATAAAAAAATATTTTGAAACTTTTTAAAAATGTATTAAACCTTTTAATATGTTTGTTTACATTGAAAATAAAAATTTTCTAACAAAAAAACATAATTAAATCTCAAATAAAAGTAAAAAAATCTGGTCATTTTATGACCACACTACCACAACAAAAATCCTTAAAAAACTGCTCACGTTTCCGCTTCATCGCCATCATCAATAACAACAAAAACTGCAGCAGCAAAAAAAATCATAACAACAAAAACTGCCTAATCGGAAGCTCTAACTACATAAAAAGCAGATGAAGCAGCAGCAGCAACTACTACAACAAAAAACCGCCAAAAGCAGAAATGGACGCAAATAGAAATACTGAGAAAAAAAGCGGAAAAAATATAGCCAATAAATTAGCGGCAAAGAAGAAAACTATGACTAGAGATTGCTGCAATCACTTCCGAGGGTTTGCTGCCGCTTTTGCTGCTGTCCAAAACAATTTGAGGTCAGAAAAAAAACTGCTCAAAAAGTTAGAACTAAATAAGAGTGTAGCTTCTTCTTTCAGTGCTCTCCTTTTCTTGCCTTCCTTCCTTGAGGTCAAGTGAGATAAAACAGAACAGACAGAACAGAAAATAAGAGGCTGAACCGCTGAACCGAACTGACAGCTAAGAAAGGAAGCTAAACAGCTGTAGCTGATCAGCATCCAAAGATGAGGATCCAAACAGCGGCAGACAAATTCAAATGATGATGATGATGCTGATGATCAAATAAACGATCAATTGTCAGTGGCGATAATAGGAAAAGAGAGAATAACGGAAGAAATTGCTGTCAAAATCGAGGGCTGTTTAGTTGGGCTGTTTAGCAGGAGCTAGAGCTGCTAAAGAAAAGACAACTTGACATAGTTGAAAGGAAAAAAAGAAGTATGCAAATGCAAAAATGTGCTGGCAGATGCAGAATTATCTTTTGGAGTGAAGAAGAAAAGTACAAGAACTGCTATTGAGTATTCAGCAATATTTTTAAAAAAGTAAAAATGTATGTATATTTTGGTAACCAATTTAAATACAATTTGTCATTTAAAATAAGAACATAAAGTTAATTTGCAAAATATTATCAAATAAACAATTAATAATGTTTAAATAAAAATATAATTACCATTTTTGTACCTCACTAATTTGCCGTTGAACAATTTAAAAATTTTTATAAAACAAAAAAGAAAAAATTGAAAATAAACACAAAACTAAAGCACAAAACACAAGTTATCAATTTAAAAGAAAGCAACAAAAAACCAAACAGTTCAAAACAACCAAAAAAGCAAATTGTCTAAAAAGAAGAAAAACTGTCACAAATAAAATAAAAAGTTCAGCAAAACACAGCAAAACAGTCAGTCAGTCAGTCAGTCAGCCAGCAAATAAGGAAAAATCAATTGCAAACAATTCCTCTTTTCTTCCTCAAAACTTCAAAGTACAAAAATCTAAACAAACACACACACACACAAGCACACAAATGAACATAGTAAAAGTCCAGTGTCAGTTAAGTCAGAAAGTCTCAGTTGAGAAGAAGAAGAAGTTGCCGCCGAAGTCGACGTTGCATACAAGAAAAGTCGTCCGACTGACAGTTCGACTAACTGACTGGAAACTCAAAGCTCTCTTTCTGCCGTGGCCGTTGCCGTTCCTGTTCTTCAACTTTCCTAAAAGAAGCAAAGATACCTGTTCTCCTCAACAGGTGTTCTTCTCAGTCAGTCAAAAGAAGCAAAAACTTTTTTCCGTCTGGGAGTGAGAGACAAATTGGCAAAAAGAAGTTGAAAAGCAGGAACTCGTTTGCTGCTGCTGCTGCTGCTGTTTGACAGTAGAACTAAATAATTTCAACAAATTGGAAAACTGACGGTAATGTTTTTTCATTAGAAAAAAAGCAAAAAAATGGTATTGGTTTTTCACACTTAAAAATTATGTTAATCAAAAAATAAAAAGTTTAATTGTTTTTACCGGTTAGTTAACTGAAGTACGTGTCAAAATAAATGTTAAAGTTTTAATACCAAATAAAAATTTTTCAATTTTTTCCGGTCAAGTGTACTTTACCATTTCCATCATCATAATCATTACCATCGCCTACTTTGTACCACCACCACCACCACTTGTATGTCACTAGGTCCCCTTCATTCTTCTTTTTCATCTTTTGTTGACGGCCACCACTTCTCCTCACTTAGCCTACTTTCAACTAGACAAGCTCCTCGGCAAACCAACATTACTGCCCTTGTTCTCCCCTTCCCCTTTCTTTTCTCAAGACATTTTTGCATCCCACACACATCTTCTTCTTTACAAAAGTATTCACACACACAGCAGCAAACCAAAGGCTAACCGGACAATTTTACGCAATAGAGAAGCTTTCATCCCCCGTCAGTTTTTCTTCCTTTGTTCTGGCAGTAGGCAAAGAAAACGAGGGGGAAAAGAAGTAGAAGAAAAAGAAAAAGAGGAGACAAATCTTCCGTCTCCTCCTCCTTTCTCTTCTCTTATTTACAGACTAGCTTGACTTTAGCAACTACCCTTGACCAACTTTGCACTTGGTCGCTAACAGAAAAGAAGAAATAGAAAGAGAAAAAGAGGTGAGGAAAAATAAATAAAAGCGAGAAAGAAAAAAAGGCAGAGGTAATCCTTTTCGCTAGAGTTGTCGACAAACAAGCACACTATTTTTGCTTTTCAGCTCTAAAGTAGTGATCAAAATCGAGACATCATTTTTCCTCTTCTTCTTCTTCTTCTGATCACCTTCAACTGATTAATAAAAATTGTTGCCAAACTAAAAGCTGAAACAGCAGCAGCAGCAGCAGCAGCAGCTGTGGCAAACACCTGTGGCTAACTAATTGGACCACGGACTAATTAGGATGAAGGTGAGAGAGAGCGAGATTGACTGAAGTAGATTGACTGAAAAAAAACAGGTCCCTCTCTGAATGACCAAACTATGGCTTTTGCTGCTGCTCTGATTTAATCGATTAATTGAGGCTGATAAATTAGTGGACAAGTTTTTTGAGGTAAAAAACAGACAAACAGAAAAATGATTACATCAAGAATCTTGCTTCAATGTAACGGTTGTTGCTGCTGGCTTTTAAACTGCACATATTAAAAAAAATAAATTTAAAGTTTAACCTTTTAAACAAACAGACAAAAGAGTAAATCACGCAATATTTTTGTTATTAACAAAACAACTTCAAACTCAATTTTTTTCTTTCAGTCATATATCGCCACTTCTTTAATTACCAAACTTAGCCCACCCATTTTTCTTTCTCCCCCTCACCTCTTTTCTCTTGTCCTGCTTTTTCATTTATTTTATTCATTGCCTGATCATAAATCCTAACCCCTCAAATGAGAAAACGAGAGAAAAAGAGAACGAGAGAGGAGGAAGAGCGAAGGTCAGTAGGCTAATGTGCACTAGTGCAGTGGGGTAATTAGTAACGGTATTAGCAACGGTAGTAATAATTAGCCAATGAATGTCAGGTAAAAAAGAAAAAGAAAAAAAGAGGAGGAGAAGGCCTCTGATCAGATTTCAAAAACTTCAGTTTACAAGCAGTGTGAAAATCAGGTAAACTACCTGCTTAATGGTAATCTAATCGCCGGAAAAAAAGTCGTGGAGGTTGACACAGTTGTATGAAAATTGTAAAGATGAGATGACACACCTGAGAAGTAGGTGAAATGGGGGAAGAGAAGTCTGAAAGATAGACAGGCTACAAAAATGTCAGGAACTTTGAGTTATAAATGTTGAAATTTAATTGTAAAAATATTTAAGAAAAATCACCGGTTCTAACTCGCAAAAAAATCAAAAAAATATTTTAAAAATTGTAACTTTATGAAGAGACGCAAATGACGCAAATCAACTGCCGCTTTTTGGCAAATTAAATACCACAGTTGTGGCGTGTAACAATAGGAAAAGAAAAAGAAGAAAAGAAAAGCCTAAAAACGGCCACAACGGCTGAGGTGCAATTGTGTGATTGTCAATTGACAGTGAAGAAGAAGAGGAGCAACAGTCAGTCAGTCAGTTTGACTGTCAGTTGGCAGCTTTTTAGTGCAAAAAGGATGAGAGGAAAGAGAGAGAGAGAGGAGAGCAATCGAGCCAATGTAAATGGAAATTAGATTAGATAACACAGGAAAGTGTGTGTGCTTTGTCGTACAATTGACTTTGACTTTGGCTCTCTCTTCTCTCTCTCTACCTTACTCCTGTTTTATTTTAATTTGACTGTTGACTTTGAGCTACTATCTTCTTTTTTCTGGTGAAATTGCTGCAACAGTTTAATTGTTGTTGTTGCTGTTTGTACAACAACAACAGCAGCAGCAGCAGTGGCAGCTAACGACCGGTTAAGCAGCAAAGTTTAAGAATAAAACTACTGATACAGTAGTTAAAAGTTTTTTAATATAGATTTAAAAACTAATTAAAATTGTTGGAACCTTTTAAATAATTCTTCAACATACTCACTATAAAATTTAGTTACAAACGTTTCTAAAATAATAAAAACGTAAAAACACAAGTAAAATATTAAACAATTTTTAACATTTTAAAACGATATTATTAATCAAATATTATTATAAAGTTTCTTTTAAAAACCTTTTTATAACTAGAGGAAATGAAAAAAACAAACCGTTCACTAACAAGACAATAAATTCCAATTAACTATACTCAGTGTCAATACACACATACACACACATTTTCTAACCATTAAATAAAAAAGTTTCCTTCTTCATCTTCTTCTTCCTCTCCTAAGCTTTTATTAACACCCTTAAAAAGCTAGGCCAAAATGACACCACTAACACCGCCAATACCACCACCACAAAAACCAAGGCTTTGTTTAATCAAAGGAAAAAGTAAAAAAACTTTTAACAAAGCCTTTTTATGTTATATGAAAAAGAACTCCACTTTAAAGAAAAAGAGAGGTTTGTCGATCGATCAAGTGCAGCAGTGCGGCGGTGTTCCTTTTTCTTCCTCTTCTTCTTTTTAGAGTGCAAAAAGAAGACCTAATGGTGTTCTTTTTTAAAGAAGAAAGAGAGATAAGGCAGAAATTTGTCAATAATATATCATCGACAAGGAACTTCTTCTTCTTCCTCTTTACTTGATCAACAGTGATTGAACTGGGTGATCTGATAAGTGCAGCGTCCTCGATTATTATTAGATTACACACACTTAACTTGACAAAAAAGGAGAGAAAGAGAGAGGCTAACAATTATGACTGGAGTTCATTCATTAGCAAAAGAAGTACTCAGGCAAAGGAAACACTGACCTGTCATAATATTGCACTTTACTGCATAGAAAAGTGGATAATAAAAAGAAAAAAAAGAAGAAGGTGTCAGCTGAAGTATGAAGTGTGTGCTTTGAACTGAATTGAACTAACAAAAAATATTGGGTGCTCTAACCAAAGGAGGGCAATCAATCAAAAATAATTTTAAAATGACTGATATTTTTTTACCGGTTTAAAAATTTATGGTGTTTAAGATGCGCAAATAAAATTAAATAACAAAAAATTTTTTAGAGTCTACTTAAAGAAGCTTTGTAACAACTTAAATTTAAAAATAAAACTAAACTAAACATAAAAAATTTGAAATGCAGAAAAATGAACATAAAAATGATAAAAAAAATTGAAACACCTTTTTAATGTTTCGCTAAGAATCATTGAAGCAACAAAAACAACTGCAATCGATTCATCATCATCGTCATCATCATAATAAAAGAAAATAGTAAAAAGAGAAGGAAGAGGTGGATGGATGGGGTAAAACACACCACAAAAAATGACCTTCATTTGTACTCTCCTCTCCTCTCTCTCTCTCTCTCTCTCTTCTCTCTCTCTCTCTCTCTCTCTCTCTCTCTTTCTCTTTTCGTCATTCAAACTTCATTATCAAATCGATCATCACACCGCCAAACAAAAGTAGGCATAAAACGGCACACCACCAGAACAACTTTTCTTTAACCTCTCTTTTCAACCTCTATCTTCTGCTATTATTTTCAAGCGTACAAAACTTGAACTTTTAAAAGTAATAAGCAGGCAAGCAGGCATCGCATTGCGTAGCGGTTGGCGCCTGCAGGCACACATCTTTATATTGTAGTAGGCAAAAAAACTTGAATCTAAAATGTTTGGCATCAGCATCAGTGGAATAATAATAATGGCCAGAAAAGAGTACAATTGGTAAGCGATTTGTTCCTCCTTCTCCCCTCTCCTCACTTCTCACTTCTGACAATGGTCAATCAAATGGGCAGCAATTGCACTCAGCAAGAAATAGAGAAAGAGAGAGATTTTAGAGAAACCTCTACTTCTTTTCTAACCTTTTTCTTCGTCTCTGTCTCATTTGGCGCCCACCAACAGCTTTTTGAAACGACGATACTGTGTTGTAGCTTCTGCAACCGACCTTGAATTTTCGTTGCTGCTGCTCAGGCAAGCGAAAATGAAAGCAACAAAGACGAGAGAAGACAGGTAACAGACGAATTGCAAAAAAAGAAAAAAGCCTGAAACCTGATCGTCTTGGAGAGAGAGAGAGAGAGAGAGAGAGAGAGGAGAAAAAAACAAAGCACTAATGACAGATAATTGGCTCACGTTTTGCAGTTGCTGCTGCTGTCAATTAGCGAAAATCAAAATGAAAGAAAAAAAGAGGAGGTGAAAATTGAGGAGTCTGAAACTATCATTCTTCTCAATGAAATAGCATGGAAGAGAAAGGGAGTGAGGTGCTAAATGCTACCTGCACACATTTACTGGTGAAACTGATTGATTGATTTCACCTGTAATAGTGGTGGTGGTGGTAATCACTTTAGTAATATTTTTTCAAAAATATAAAATCACTTTTACATTAAAAGTCAATTCAAATTATTCAACTGAGCAAATGAAATAATAAAAATAATAAAGGTAGACTTTGGTCACAGTCAAACCACAGTCAAGTTTTAATTTCACTTTGCACTGGCACTTTACTTCACAGCATGATCATCATCATCACACCATTAAAGTCATCATCGATAATCATTTTTTTAAAAGGTAGAAGTTGCAATAGTCAAAGTAATTAATAAAAATTGCCATTGGCAGATGAAACCTTTTTTTTGTTACCAAACTCGTTCAAAAATTAATTTAAAAACACAAAATCACTTCATTTTGGGCACTACATTTCACCACACCTACACCGCTAACTCACTTTTTTCTGGTATCAACCAGTATTACACTGGTGCTGTTGAAACAAAAAAAGAAGAGGAGCACTCTTTCTGGTCACTAGTGAAACAAACTATGTGGCAAAGTAAAATGATGATGAAGAACAACAACAACTCATCAAAACTGGTAGAGCAGCTCGCCGAGCAACGGTAAAAAAAGCATAAAAACGAGCACAAATGCTGCTGCTGCTGCGATTAAAGCGAAAAAGGTATTTGAGCGTCACACCAGCGGCAAAAATGTTGACATTTACAACCGTTTGTGGGCAATTAAAAAAAGTTAAATAAAAAAGCCTGCCATCAGAAAGGCTATCATCATCAGTTGCGTAATTCGGAAGAGGATAGAAAGAGAAAAGAAAATGAGAAAAGAAAGAGGAGGAGGATTATTTATATGACAATTGGAGACTAGAAATAGAGGTTAACCTTTTAAATACACTCACCAAACTCACATTAAAAATCTAAAAAATCCAACGAACTCCATTTTAGGCAACAAAGTATCAAACGATAGAATCAGCACACAGTAAACAGAGCTGACAAGCAAAAAAAAAGAAAAGCAAGCAAACAAGCTTGATTCGATCAGATGTACTCTTTTTCCCAAACTTAGGCGGCAGCGGACCATCATCATTTGATCGCCTTGTGCACTCTTCTGAACTCTAATTTCAACATGACAACAACAAAAAAAGTGGACAACTATCAAATTTCAAACAAATTTCACCACCACACACAAAAACTACTGAGATGACGTCCGCTGATATGAAAAAAAGGAGAAAATGCCATCAAACTGTTTTTTGTTGTTGTTCTATGTTTGACGATCTGTGTTCAACTAACAAAGTATGACGGGATATTCAAGGGCGACACTGGAGAAGAGGAAAAGAAAAGCAGCAAAAACAAAAGCGAACATATGGAAAATTTATGACATCTTTTGGCAGGCAGGCAGGCAGGCAGGCAAGAGACGTCATTGACTTTTGCATCAACGGCTGAAATCTGCCGCTGCTGCTCTTGAACTGAACTGAACTAAACTAATGCAATGAAGCGTGCCTGGCTTGCTGCAAAAGTAGAAGCAATGCTGAGTTTTGGCCAAACAAATTTTTTTCCTGATGGTATCAATCAAGAAAGAGAGGGAGAGAGTTATGTAAACAGCGAGAAAACCATTTGGCTGCAAAATTCAGCCAAGATTGAGGATAAACAGATGTCTATGTGGAAGCAAATGAAAAGAGAGGATAAAATTTCGAGATATTAGGGAGAAGGAGGAGGAGGAAGAGGAAGAGGAGGAAAGGGTTGAATGAACCAAAAATGGAGAGATTGGCTGGCAATTTATCGAAGTAATAAATGGGTTTTGAAAGGAGGGAGAACCCAAGAAAGTTGGTGTAACCGATTGAAAATTATTCTGCTGACGAGTAAGAACCGACAAGTTTCCAAACTTAAACTAAATAAACTCAAGTAAACACTTTTACAATTATTAGATTACCATTTAATGTAATCTTTTTAGATGTCAGTAACTGACAGTCAGTTAAGACGATAAATTATGAAAACAAATTTAATTTTTAAAAATTTTGATAACCTTTTTTGTGTTTGTCTTGTGACAAAAGTTAAAATTTACAACTTAAAAATCATACACACACAGTCAGCAGAATAAGCAAAATTCTGCACTGTCCCTTTCAATGTCAAACGAATAGAAACAAAAAAAATTGAAAAGAGAGATAAAATTAGCGAGCACAAAAGAGAAGCACAAGCAAATGAAGAGTGGCTCATCTGGCAACAGACAGTGTCTGAAACACTCGAGGATGAGTCATCATCCCAAAATGGATGCTCTCTTTATTCACTTACTACTATTTTCTCTTCCTCTTTTTCCTCTTTCCATTCCCATCCGACACACTTGTCACCAGGCCATCTCAATCACAACAATTCTCCCTCTTTTGCTCAGTTCCGTCAAAGTCTGCTAAAGCTGAAAACCGAAACCGAGACTAGACACACAGTCATTCTGCAGCAATGCCGCAGTGAATCCGGGAATTCCCCCGCACACTTTCCCCTGCCCATTATTCGGTTACTGTTTGGTTATTTCGGGTTCACCACTATTTCTCTTTTTCACTTTGAGACAGTGACTAGTAGTAGCTTTCTGGCAAGATTTTGGACAGTAGTGAGTAGTGGGAATAAAATGCGAGAAATGGAGAAAAAGAGAGAGCTTTTGGGTAATATTGGCAGCAGCAGTAGAAACAGTAATGAAAAGTAGGCAGAGAATATAAAATAAAATAAAGTATATTAGTGCCTGTGTAATAAAATAAGGGTACTCTGAGGAAACTATGAGGCAGAGAAATTAAGGTTAAACGAGTGAATACAGAGAAAGTTCAGTACAAAGAAGTACAGAATAAAAAGTCTTGATTGTATTAAAATTTAAATTGAGTTAAAGTTTGTACCAGTTTACAAAACCATTTTAAAACTGATTAATGTTTTTAAAATTGTCAAAATCAATTGAATAATCTTATTAGGATAACAGGAATTTTAAAAAAATGCTAAACATATTTTGAAAACTAAATAACCATTTTAAATTTTACCCATATAATCTTATATTTTAATATAATATAAAAATAAACTTCAAAAACAAACAAAAACGTAAAAAATCTTATCATTTCCAGCAGCATCACCACCACACTCACTAAAACCTCTCTAAAAGCAATACTACTATTTATTATGCAAATGCAATCAGACGTACAGTGTGATCAATGCAAGGAAACATAAATAATAACATCAAAAGGAAACTGCACAAAAAAAACTGTCGTCAAAAAGAAGAAAAAACTACTGAATCATGAATCTTTCAAACATATTAAAAAACTTCAGCAGAACTGGTGGTGGTCACTGACCATTTGATCTCTTTTTTCTCCACTTTTTTCTCTTATCACAGCTTTATTGAGTACGTGTCATGTCAAACAAAAAAGAAAAAGAAAACCATTGCGTGACCGTTAGCCTTAGACATGACCAAGTTTAATCGATTGCACCGTGTCACACACACTCACTGCCTGTCAAAAGCAAAAAAAAAGAAAGAAAAAGTCACCAAAAACCGGGACTTTTTCAGTTGATGGTCGGTCAACAGCAGCAGCAGAAACCAGAGAGTACAATGATGAATTATTTAGGAGGTCTTCTCACTAAGGAAGAGAGAGAGAAGAAGTTAAGTCGTTTATTTTAATGAGCCAACACAAAGAGAAGAGGAAAAGAGGAGAAAAAATCGATGTTCTCCAACATCAGAGAGGAAGTAGGCGAAGGCGGCATTTTAATTAATTTAAGCGCGCACACGAGTTGCCAACAAAAGAAAAAAAGGAAGAAGTTAATGGACGAGTTCAATGGAAAGTAAAATGAGGGGAAGAAAAAAGGAAAAAGGTCAGTGTCGACCGTCGATGTCTCTTGCTCTAAAAAAAACTAAAACGAGACATTCTCGGACCATTAGGTCCACTTAATTTGTTGGCTCCTTGTTGGCTGGAAAAGGCTGTCTGAAAAGTTGAAAGCAGCTGTTGACGGGGATCTCTATGCAATCTCATCTGATACGATACGATCATCTCATTTGGCTTTTCACTGTTGAAATGAGCTAGAATAATTTTGAGCATGGTTCGTTGACCAAGCTGAATAGACTGACTAAGTGAGTGAGCAAGTGAGTGATAAGGGTAGTTTTCTGTGCTGCTGTTGAATTGGATAACAAATTCATTAGGCACATTTTTACTTGAGGTTTCAAGACGTGCCATGTAAAAGCAAAAATTGTTATTGATTAAGAAAAATTATTTTAAATAAAGCTTAACCTTTATTAAGCTGTTCCTACTCGTAAAATGCATAATTTATTAGCAAAAAACTAAATATTTAAAAAAATTATAACTGTTACCTTGTTTAAAAGTAAGAGTATTTTTCTATTTAATATAAAACAAACATAAAAGAAATCTATTACAATTTTTGCCATATTTCACCACAATCTTTAGCTTTAATATCAAGAATAAAAAAACTGCATTGCAACATCAAAGGGCAAGAGCAAAGAAGAGAAGGGGCAACTCTTAGATTGAGAGTAATAAGTTGCAATAATAAGTTACAACACTAGCGTTCCTCTCTCTCCTAGCCAGAATATTCTCAACTCTGAGCCTCGCCCAAAAAGGGGCAAACATTTTAATCAAAAATAAAAACAAATGATAAATTGTAAGAAGTACTTTTATTTATAAAACTCAAGTAAAGTTCTTATTTAAATAAAAACAAAAATTTAAATTTAATTTTACCATTTAACAGAGCCATGACACTTGAGGAGTAAAATTAAAAAACAACAAAAGCAACAAAAAAATGCCTACACAAACACCCAAAATGCAAACTTTTTAATTCTCTGAAACATCAAGCTTTTCCTCTATTTTTGGAACAAAAAAATGCAAATCAAAAGAAAAGCGAAACCAAAAACCAAATAAAACCGAGCAGCGGCCGTTTGGGAATTGTCGGCCAGGAACTCCCTAATTTTGTTCCATTCTTGTTATTCAAATAAAAAACTGCTGCTGCTGTTCTGCCACTGCCACACAATTGCCCCCCGATTGCTGATGCCACCAGGTTTGACACCAGAAACAGAAGAGAACACAGGGGTTATTTAAATTAGGCAGAGAATTAGAGAATTGAAAAAAAAGAAAGAAAGAATGACTAAAACTAATAATAATAAATGACTGAATGAGCAAAGTCAAGCCCACCACGTGCAGAGAGCTAAATCAGAACTGAAAAAATCAAGAATAACAATGGAATAAAAAGAGAGAACAAAAGTACTCAACAAAAGAGTACAACTATTTACTTATGCAAATCACACACACAACATTTCTGTTTGTGAGCAGTGTGAACAAGCGTGCAAAATTGCACATTAAACGAATTGGAAAACTAGAAATGGAGTTCCATGAAACATGGAAGTGTGAATAAATAATAAAATGATTAAAATTGATTTAGTAGTGAAAGTGGTGGTGGTTGTTTGTTTTACCAGTTTATAAACTAAAAAAATTTAATTACAAAATAGTTTAATTTTTTTTAATTAAAATTATTGAATTACTTTTTAAATCTAGGAAAACTATCGGAAATTAAAAAATAAACAAATCACAATCAAGAAAAAAAATGCTTTCAAATCCGGTCCAACACCGCCCAAATCAAACTCGACACACAAATCATTTCTGCTAAGCAAATCACAATTTAGGCTTCTGTTATCAGTGTTCAGTCTTTGCAATTGCTATCAACTACTACAACTACTACTACAACAGGCAATTGACAGTTGACTAATTCAAAAACATGACATAAAACACACACACACTCACTCATAAAATGCAATTTTGTGAAACAAAAGCAAGTCCTTGTACGACTGCTGATTTTTGGGAGGGAATGCAATCAAAAACAGAAAACAGTCGTGTTTGTTTGTGTGACACACACTAAAAGAAAGAGAGGACTAATTAGGCAAATCAGTTTGCTTCTGTCTGCCTGTGTGTTCTAAATTTTCCATTCATATCAAAGCAAATGAGTCTGTGAGAAAAAGAGAGAAAGAGAAGGAAAATGCCACTGACATTCAAAGGTTCAAAGATCTCTCCTTGATTTTTGGCTGGCAAAAATGGAAAGAAAAGACGGGTAGCCTGGGAAAAGTCAAGATTGTGGTTGGCTAGTCCCTGGGCTAAAGAAAAAAAGCTAAACTGTTTGTTCTCTGAGTTTGTGTGTGTCTCTGTGCTCGCTGATAAAAAATTGTTGGTATCAATGTTGCAAAAGCATAAAAAGGCAAAAAAAGCCGTTGTCCTCTGAAGTGCTTTAGCAAACACAAACTCTCTGAGAACAGAGAAGAGAAATAATAAAATACAACAACAGCGGTGATCATTTAGTTTGTGGTACCATTTGTGTGTGTGTGTGTGTCCTAGCTTTCCTGTTTAATTTGTAATCGGAAGCGAGCAAAAGAGAGATAAAGAAAACGAGAACAGTTTCAAGCTAAACGTGTAACAAAAATAAAAATTAAAAAGATTTTAGTAGTGTACTTGTTGACCAGTTATTTTCATTTATTCTAAAAAAGTCAGAAAAAACTAAAAAATGTTTAACAAAATTGCTTTTATTTGATAAAAACCTTTTTTTTCCGAACAACCCCACAAATCCTAACTAACCAAAAAATTAAATTAAAAATGAAACCACAAAAAAGTCGAGTGCGCAGTTGACTGTGCACAAGTTTACCCCCTCAAGCCAACTTCAGCACAACTTTAAATTGGAAAAACAGCCAAAAACAGCCACAAAGAATCCTCGCTTTAGCGCCAAACTGAACAGCAATATTGAGCATTTCCCCAGATGGGTCGATACTCTGTCCTCCCAAAAATTTCTGTTATTGGCCCTAGGCAATGAAAAAAACACTGTGATAGCAGAAGCAGAAGCAGCAACCAACCAACAGAAAAAAGATGCTCGAGTTCAATAAACTCCAAGTGAACAACACAAGCGCTTGCCTTTTTCCACTCTGGGAAAGTGGTTTAGTAGTGTGTGTAAGTGCAAGTCATCCGCCGATAAACATCGGCTTAATTAAGCCCTTTTCTCAAACAGAAGAAGTGAACGCGCTGCTTTGTACGGTGATTTTAATTAAATCAGCTTCCAGCAAGAGCGGTTAAAATGATAAACGGCGGTGGTGGTGGCGGTTTAATACCACTAATACCACCACCACTACTGAAAACTAATAATTTAAATAAATGAACGGCTGAAAAAGAAGAAGGAGAAGCTAGATGGCTAATTTAGGGTGAAATGCTAAAGGGGGAAGAGCAAAAGAAGGAGAGCAAAGTTGAAATGAGATTCAGAATTTGGAGTTTAATTAAAGTGAGAGTTATAATTAGAGTTTTGATTTGGATGCATAAATTACTGAATAAAGTTGTTTTAAATTCAAAAGTTGTTTGTGGAGTGTGGTTTTGCGGTGGTGGAAAACGTTTTAAAAATTATTTGCTAAATAATTTTAAAATTATGAAATTTAACTAAACTAGAACCTTTTTGAATGCAAGAAGAAACTGTCTTAATTCAAAACCACAAATACCGGAAAAAAAGGACAAAAAACAATAAAGAAGTGAATGAACTACATTAGTGGGGGAGGGAAAAGCTGAAGAAGAAATAAACTAAAAGAAGAGAGAATATAAACCAGCAGAAGCACCACAAAATGGGCAAACCAATTTATAACGACACTCCCAAATCGCTCCCAGATGTGTCTTTTGAGGCAAGAATATTCCTCTTTCTCTTCTTCTCTTTCTCTCTCTGTACCAGTGTCTAATTTCACATTCTTCTCACTTGCAATGGATTCACTGCTGAGGCTGCTAGAATTCTTTCTGGTTAGGATTCTCTCTCTCTCTCTCTCTCATTTTCTGCCTATTATCGACCGTTATTCTATCTGCCTCTCAAGTTTTATTCTCTTAAATCTTTCAAACAAAAAAACTTTATCTAGCGTTAAATTGACACATTGCCGAGGTGGTAGAGGCGGCGGCGGCCTTTTATTTCACTAAAACAAAAGTCTAATACCTTTGAAATTGTTTTAAAGTAAAAAATGCCATAAATTGAAGTCATTTTAATGTTTTAAAATTTTTATTTTTTAAACTGTAAAAATGTTTGCAAAAAAGTAATACCAGTTTTTAAAGCAATCGAACCATATCAAGTTATAACAAATTTAAAATCAAACTGAATAGCCATCACAATTTTTTATTGCAAAAATCGAATTCTTATTTCTCCTTCTTTCGCTCTTTTGCAAAAGCTTTGACAGAATTGACAGCAGCAGAAACAGCCGGCACAGGAACTGCAACGCAAACATTCCTAAACACACACATATCTTTAATTTTTAAGATAAGAATTTTAAGCAGATGTAGAAAAAAGGACAGAAAATACTTGAGCATTCTGTGTCGTTTAGAATGGCCAACACATAAAATGATCAATAAAGAAGGAAAAAAAGAAAAATAAACAGCGCAAACTTTGGAACATTGACTATACTTTCCTAAATATACAAAGAGTAAATAAATAAAAGATTAGCAAACGCTTAGTCAATTTTTTAAACTGTCCTAAAAAGTAAACTTAAAACTTTTAAAATAGTGTAAAAAGTAACCGTTTTGCTACCAGACTTTCTGAAAGTTGATAAAATAACAACAAAAAATCACCTTTTTAATTTCAGAAAAACATCTGAACTTGCAGTTTTATTACTTTTATTCATTTTACAACGCTTTCTGTTGCCATTTTTTCTTTATCAAAAAAAGCTGCTGAAACAAGTCAAAACAAGTCAAAATCAAACAACAGAAACAAAACAAAAACAAAACAAATCAAATAATTAAACCTAAAGTCACGTTTCCCTGAGACGCACTAATATGCTGCTGCCGACATTAAACCGACGTTCTTTCCGATAATAATGCTGCCAATAACGCTAATAATAATGGTAGTAATTTTTCTCCATCATTTTCTTTTCTTTTTCCTTTTTTCCCCTTTTTCTGATAAATGATAGCGCAATTAGTTCAGTGAGCACAGCTCTGACCAAACTATAAATTTCCTAAAGTAGTACCACTAAAAAGCGGCTGCTGGCAATTAAAGATGAGTAGTAGTAAAAAAGGGGAAATCAGAAGAAAAAACAAAAAACAAAGAATTACAGCCAATTAAGAGTGCTGATTGGGGACAGAAAAGAAAAGAAACAACGCAAAGATTTGCAACAACTATTTGCTAGCAGCCAATTTAATGAGACGAGATTCTAAGCTCGTCCTAATGTGCTACACAAACAATCTGCAGACTTTCTTCTCTGCTGCGACACTTTCACTTCTTAATACCCGAATTAATGAGAAAAGTGTTTCTTTCTTGTTTCACTAGTGTTTTTTCGGCTTATGATAACGATGATAAGAGAACACTGACACCGCAAACACACACACACATTTTTAGACACACCTAAAAACTGGAGAAAAAAGCCTTAAAAGATAGATTTATCTTTGCAGCCGCTGCCTTCACATTTTAAAAATATCATCGTTTGAGTGACAAAAAAGTAAGTAAAGTGCAGCAGCAGTGACCTGCCTTGAAATGAAAGTGAAAAATGTAGCTTTTTTAAAATGCCAGTAAAAGATGAAAAATGGAAGTGAAGAAGTGTCTGTCTGTCTGTCTGTTTGTTTAAGGAAGAGCAGGTGGTTTAATAAATGAAGCTGCTGAATTTGAAATATGAAAGTTTTTGAAAAAAGTGAAAACCTTTTTGCAAACGCTCCTATGGTGCAAAATCATGAACCAAACTTTGTTTCCGCTTTTCAATCTGTTTTGCAAACGTAAACTATAACATTCCCTTAAAACTTCCCTAAAAATCTAAAACCTCAACAAACACAAACAGGAAAAAGAAAGAAAGAAAAAGATTTCGAGCTTTGCTCGGTCCAAAAGTTTCGAATCGAATCGAAACAAACAAGAAAACAAGCCAGCACACAGTCGACTGACTTTCTTCTTCTTCTTCTTCTTCCTACTTTTAAGCAAAGGAAACCTCTGCTGCTGCTGCTGCTGCTGCTGAAACAGCAGTGATCATCATCATCATTATCATCATCTAAAGGTGGTGGTGCTTAAAAATGATAATGATCGTGGTTCAAGCAAAGCAAAAAACAGGAGAGAAAGAGAAAGAATAAATGGTACAAAAATTGAGACGTAGTTTGAACCTTTTTTGCTGGCCGAAGCAGTAACAACAACAAAAAATTAAAAACAGCATTTTAAATAACTAAAAAAAGTAAAGAAAAACTCATAAAATGCAAATATCCTCTCCTCAAAGCTTCTACTTTAGCTTGACTAATTTTACATCTGCAAGCCAGTGATGATGTTCCGTGACAAGATGACATTGGCGATAGTCAGTCAGTCAGTGTCAGTGAAAGAGTTGTCAGTAAAGGTAAAGTAATAAAAACAAAAGAAGAAACTCAAAAAGAAGTTGAAAAATTGAGGACGATTGAGCAGTTGTGGTTGTTCTGCAATCAAAAAGTCTGTGCACCAATCTTAATTAGTCAGTGGATTTTACTTTTCAGCTGCTGCTGCCACTTTTCATTTGTACATTGAAATTGGCTGCAGCTCAATTAAAGATTACTTACATACTACTGCCGCAATATTTGCTGAGATGTAGTAGTAGTAGTGGTCAATTGACTCAATCGATTGAGTCAAAAAAGAGAGAAAGAGCAAGAGAGAAGTTCACGAACTTCAAGGTTTGAGCTGTACTAAGTTAATTAGTTGTAGTGAAAAATCACACAATTAAAAAAATTTGTTTAAAATGTTTAACCTGTTTATAAGAGCATATATATAATGTAATTTTTTTTGCAAAAACTACCGCATATTTTTGTACATTAAAAAATAAAAAGTTGTAACTGATTTATTTAAATTCAAAAACCATTTTATATATAAACACGAAAAATCTAATGTTTTTACAAAAAAAAATTTTACACTTATCATCCTCTCTAGCAAAACTAATTGAGCAAAAACTCCAACAAGTCATTGAAAAAAGAAATAAAACTCAGAAAGAGATGCTGGTGGTCATCGCTTCAAAAAACAGCAGCAGCAGCAACCAAAACGGAGAAAGCAAAAAAACTCAAAAACCTTTGCAACAATCCTTTACTTTGTTTCTTTCCTTCACCACTGCCGAATACAATGGCCAATCTGACAATTAACTTCTTCTGCTGCTGCTGCTGTTGCTGACCAAAAAGAAACTGAGATTGAGAAAAAGAGAATTACAACAACAACAAGTGTCCAAAGTGTGCAGTGGACACAGCAGCACACGTCAGAACACATATGTTGTTTCAACTTTTGCCAGAGGAGACAGACAGACAGACAGACAGACAGTGTGTCACTAGCTGGAAAATTAGTATGTGAGCGCAACTTGTCCATACATATTAATAATCAGAAAAAAACTGCAAAATTTGAGTGTGTGTGTGTGTTTTCACAGCAGAAACACTCAAGGTTCACTTCAGGCTGACAACAGCAGAAGAAACAGCAGCAGCAATTAACGCCTAGATTTATTCTGACACTTTTTGGTGGCGTAGTGTGCGTGTTTCCACTGAAGGGAAAGGTGCAAACAATGTTGGTAAAGTAGAAAAAAGTGCGGTCATAATTTGCCGCCTGAAATTAGCGGTAAACTTGCAATAAAAAAATTGAAGTAATTTATTGTAACCTTTTTGAGTATTCTTCCCTCTCGCTTAATGAAACCTCAATAAAAAATATTGATAAATTCAAAAAGTGATAAACAGCTAGCTAAATTGATTCAACTTTTTTTTATAATGACCAGTTTTAAATTTGTCTAATCGAATGAAAACTGTGCTAACATTACAAGCCATAGGTTACTTTTAAAAATATTCAAAAAAATAACTTTTGTATTGAAACCCGTTTGTAACGCACCAGACAAACCTTAAAATAAATTAATAAACCATACCTTAAACTTTAATTTAAATAAAAAAGATGAAAAGGATGATGAAGATGATGATGACGATGAAGAAAACGCTGTTGTTGTCGTTGTCGAGGCGACACAGCCACCACCACCAACAACAGCCGACAAAACAGATAGAAAACAGAGAGCACAATTTGACACAGACACACAAACTCACGAGCACAAATACACACAAATACACACAAATACACAGAGTCAAACTTTTAGCCCCGGTTCAAAAGTCGTCACCCGAGCAACAGTAGAGTCTTCCTAGTAAATTAATAATAAAAGTAAAAGACAGAAGAAGGACAGTCAGAGACAGTCACAGTCACAGTCACAGTCACCAAATTAAACAGACTAAATATAAAGAGAGAAGAAGAGGTCGAAGCAGAAGAAGAAGAAGAAGAAGAAGGGGCCAAAGTTGAAGGGCGAAAATAGAACTTTCGCAACAGAAACAGCAAATAAACCCAAAATTGCCTTCAATTGAGAGCAAACGAGAGAGAGGACACACCATAAATAAACACAGCACTGATGAGATAGTCAAACGAAGAAGAGGAAGAAGAAGAAGAAGAGGGTAGCCAGAAAAAAAACTAATATTCTGGCCAACTAAAACTCGACGACAAAAAAGAAGACCACGAGGTCTGCCACAAAACTTTTGGAGAAAAAAAGAGGAGAAAACGAACAGAAAAGCAAACCAAACGAGCTTAGGCAGCTTTAGCTTAGCTTCAACTTCAGTCGACTACGACGACCACAACGACGACTGACTGGCAACTGAAAACAGCAAAGAGAGAAGCTGAGAGAGCTGAGAGTTTCCACTGCTGCTGCTGCTGAAAAAGTTGTCTGCTGCAGCGTTTGCTTTGCAATAGCAATAGAGCAGGGGAACGTCGCCCATCTGTGGTAGCTGTTTGCAATAGAATGAGAAGGGAAGGGAAAAAGAAGAGGGAAAGAGCATGTCAAGCGTCGAGTGCTCGGCTGCAGCCTTTGCACTGAAAGGGAACCCCAAACGAGCGAGCGAGTGCAGCAAGTCAAGGGGCGCCTCAAACCTGACCTGAAAGAAGCAAAGCAGAGCTGTTCAAAAAGAAGAGCAACTTTAATAAAATAGAGGAGAAAGATGAGAGGAGTTCAGAGAGAGTTTTAGAAAATTTTAGAGCTGCTGCTGCTGCTGCTAATGGTAATGGTAATCTGATCCAATTTTTGCAGCCGAAGAGCTGAAGAGCTCTAAACTCGAAATCTTTTTTTCCACTGAAAAAGCAGGAGAAGTGTCCTACTGTTTTTGGTCAGGCTGGGCCTAGCCTGCTTTTTTTTGTTTCACCTAAATGACCAAATGTGGACTTTTTTCTGCTGCTCATTAAAGCGGCTACTGAGGAAGAAGATCTCGGCTTGCAAAGACTTTTCTTCTCTAAAGAGCTGAAGATGGCTAAATTATTTACTGAGAATTTGTCTGCCGCCGAAGCTGCTGCTTCTTTTTACTTTTTACTTTAGTGTCTAAAAGCTTAAAAACGGGGGAAAGATGATTGAGTGTGGAAGAAGATCAGGGAAGATCAGGGAAGGAAAGAAGAAAGAAGATAGGAGATCAGCTTTCCACTTTTGGATGGCAGTTTTAGTGATTATTATAATATTAAAACGAAAATGAGGATTAGCAACGAAAGCAACGGGATCTCTTCTTAAGTTTTTTCTGAGTTATAGTAAAAGTGAAACAAGTGGACCTAAAAGCGAACCATTTTACAAAATTAAAGTAAAGAATTAAATATTTTAAAATTATAACAAAACTACCATTTTAAAAAAAGAAGCATAAACCAGTCAACAAAACTATCAAGTTATTAAAACTATAGGTCATACCACTATCACTCTATTTCACTATTTGTTCTATCCCAAAAACAAAAGAAGATAAAAGGGGCACCTACTTTTACTGATGATGGCGATGAAGATGACGAAGATAATGAAGATTATGATGAAGATGATGACATCGAGGTGGACGAGGTGATCTTCAATGATGAGGTGAAAGTTGAAGAGGAAGAGGTGGTCATCAAAGATGTCAAAATGTGACTGGCAAAACAGTGGTGGTGATGATGATAATGACCAAATGAGGAAAAGGTAGTTTTTTTGAAGTGACGATGCTCTCCCGTGAGGTGAAAAAGTGGTAGTGATTTTGATGGTGGCCCAGGCCGAGGCATTGTTAGTCCATAATCGGTAGCCAAATGGTCAGTTGGTGGTGATGGTGATAAAGTGATGACAAGGTTGACCACAAAGACCAAATTCGAATTGAGCCAGAATTGAGCCAGTTCTGAAAGAGAGAAAAGGTCAGTCAAAGTTTGCTGCTCAAAACAAAAACAATACTCGATACTGATAAAAAAAGGATATCTTTTCTCTCGAAGGTGTCCGATTGAAGAAGGAAGTTTGCAAGAGATGGGTCACCGGGAACTGGACTGAGTAAGTTAAATTGGAAATAAAAGAAACAAAACAACAAGTTCTGCAGTTAGCAAAAACACAGAGACGGCAACTTCTGCTGCTAACGGTGCACTACTGAAGCGCCGCCGCCGCCGCCGTTGATAAAAATTCATAAACACGTTTTCAATAATTCAAAAATTAAACCGCGATTTTGCTAATAAAATTGAGCAAATTGTTAAAAATGTACCATTTATAATTAAAATTATTAAAATTTATTAAAAATTTTATTTAAAAAACCTGTTAAAATCATATCCGTGACTTCTTTTAAAAAGTTAAAAATTTTGTAAAATTGTAAATAACCTTTTTACTTCTTACATTTTGTATTTTAAGTTTACAATGATCTCAAATTTACTTTATTCAAACATCAATCGTACAGCATAATACACAAAAATCTAATAAATGCCAACAGACGAAGATTGTGAGCACAATCCAAAACAATCCAAGCCAACAAGTCAGCAGCAGCGGCAGCAGCAGCAAAAAGTCAACTCTCTACTGACTTGTCAAACACTGACATAGTCACTAGACCTGACAAGCAGGTAAGTCAGCAAGCAGACTAATTACACACCGTTAAAGTCAGCAAAGCAGTGTTGACCCTGTGACTTGGAAAGGAGCAATCTCAGTGGTAAGTGAGGAGGAAAGAAAGGGAGAGAAAATCATGGCGCCAGGGCGCCACAACACAACAACAGCTCAACTGCTTAGGCTCACTTGAGGACAGGCAAAGCCGTCGCTGCCGTTTGCTTGACAATGGAAACGAAAGAAGACAATGGCACCTGTTCAGCAACAAAAAGAGAGGAGGGAAAAAAGAGGAGAGAGCTGTTTTTTGTTGTCTCTCTCTCTCTCTCTTTCTCTCTCTCGGTGTAATCGTTAGGTGGTGGTGGTGGTGGTGGTGGTGAAAAAGTAAAAGAGGAAGTGAATAACAGAACAGAGTGCGCACTTTTAAATGGAGAGAGGTGAACAATGACCGCTAAAGAGAGACGCTTGAAAGAAGAAGAGAACTTTTTTGCCTAAAGCGGAAAAACGGGATGATAAATGAAAAAAGGAGGAAAAAATAGAGGAGAGGTAACTTACCCTTCCTCTTCTTTTGAATAATGATGATAATTGAAGGTGTGGTGTGGTGGTAAATAGAGTGAAAAAGTAAGAAGGTACCTTTAAAAACCGCGAATATAAGAGGAAAGTTTTTTTTATCTCCAAAACTTCCCAGTTATGCAACTCACTCAGAGGAATCACAGGATACATAAAAACTGGGAGGGCAAACACCACAACACAAAGAAAGCTTACTCACTCAGGAAAAAGTGCCCTAAAAATGGTGGGGAACAAACACAGCTAAAGTAAAGTAGAAAAGGCAGCAGGCATCTCAAAGCAACGAGCACGAGATTCTCCAACAACAAACAAAACAAGGCTCTGTAGCACAACAACACCCCAAAAAAGATGACCTTTGACCGAGGTGGCGCAGCAAAAAAAATTAGTTTGTTTGTGAAAAAAGACGACGACGACTAAGCGGAAATGTGTCGAGGATAAAGTTCACATTGTTGCAAATGAACCAGCAGCAGCAATTGCAAATATGGCTATCAGGAAGAAAAAAAATGGTGGGTCTCATTCTTTTCCCTCACCTCTTCTTCTCAAGTGAAAAAACCGGTCACAAGTGTCAACAAGTAATACGAATGAGGAACTCAAAGCTTAAAGCAACACTCTCACAGAGAAAGAAGCGAGGAATGTGTCACTCAATCCCTCGCTCTGCAGCAGAATTTGAGAATTGGGCCCTCAAACACAATTTTTTTGGCCTTGAGAAAACTGGGGCCTAACTAATTACCTCAGATAAGGTCTCTGGAAGTATAATTTGATTAAGATAAAAAATTTGGCGTAAAAAAGAAGGTTTGAGTTTAGAGGTAAAAATGAGGCTTGTTGGATTTAGGCTCAAATTTCCAGTGCCAAGTTTTGAATTTCATTTTACTACAAAACTGAAAAAGGCAAAAGCGTGAACTGTCGCCTTTTTGTCGCCTTCTTCTAATGCTTCTTCTTCTTTAATTGCCTCATTTTTTTACTCTGACGTCTAATAAATGTTGTTTTTTTACGACAGAGACGGTTATTTTCGGTACAAGTCAAGTGTGAAAAGTAAATTGCCCATTAATGCACGTGTTCATTTGAAAAAGTTGAGAATTTTGTTTAAAAAATTTAAATTATTTAAAGTTTTATACCGTTTGAGGTAGTGTTAAGAGAAAAAAGTACCATTTGTACGCTAATTTTAAAAAATTTGAATTTAAAACTATATAAAAAATCTAACTTTAAATGTTTGCGCATTTTTAGTTCATCTATATATAAATACAAAATGAATTTTTTACGCGTAAAAAAATTAAAAAGTTTTAAACAATAAATAAAAAAATTAACCTTTTTCAACCCCAAAACTCCAAATAAAACTAGTTAAAATGATAAATAGACTGCCAACATAGACTACCACTACAAGAATAGCAATAAAAAAACTTAAAATAAAACAGCAAAGCACAATAAAAAGCAGAATAAAAGAAAGAGAGCAAGAAAAAGAGACTTCAGTCAGACACACTTCAGCGGCACGACCTTGCCACCACCGCCACCACTTCACTTGACCCCTTTGTCCAGAAAGTAAGTGAGCGAGTGAGTGTGTCCACAGTGAGAGAGGCCAAAGAAAAGTAAAATGAAAGAAGAAGAAATCTTTGTCGAGCAGCTGTTGCTGTCAACAGAAAAAGAGGGAAAACAAGCATATGTCGCACAGATGCTCAATCAAAGGAAAACAAAAATTAGAACTTGTCTGGGCTCAATAAATGAAAGATAAGAAAGAGAGGCCAGGCCTAGGGGTCCTGAGCCCTGGCACGTGGGGTCGGCTTTTAAAAGAGGAGAAGAAAGAGGAGAAAGAGAAATCACACATTGCCCAAAAACAGAAAAATTTGAGCTAGTACATCAAAGAGGCGGTCAAAAGTTTGCTGCTGCTGTTGTTGTCAGAGTGTGAATGAAACCAAGTGTCAAACGAACTGGTCGTCAAAAAGTAATTACTAGTTTGAGAGTAGTTAGGGAGTTTTAAAATAAATTGAAATAAAATAGTGTAATTTAAAGTTAACCTATTATTCTGTGCCAGAAGTAAACGGAAAATGAAAAATTAATAAAAATTAACTTGTGAGTGAACACTTGAAATGCTAAACTTTTAGACTTTACATACCAAACACTGATTTCAAAAAATTGTAGTTGGCCACAAATTGGCCTGTTGTAAAAGTGCATAAAATAACGCTAATAAACTAAAATTACGCTAAACTACATAGAAAAACTTTCGATTACATAAACTAAAATTAAATTAATAATTAGTAAATAGTTTTACCATTTAAACGCCTTGTGGGCAAGATGGAAAAATTTTTATCAATCAAACAACTACAAAAATAATAATTTTCAATAAACATTAAACAACAGTCAAATAAATAAATAAATAAATACACACAACAAAACCAGCTCAAATAACCTCAACAGCATCAATCAGAGCAGCAAAGCAGCAAACAATCTCCTTTTTTGGAAGCTCAGTGTTAGCAGCATCTTCCAGCAGCGCTGGGGCGCTACTTAATGCCACCGTAGCAAAATAAAAAACAGAGCACATAACTCCACTTCAGGCAATCAAAACAACAAATTACAATAAAAAAACTTAGACTGTAAACTTTAATGTTGTACCTGAGAGAGAGAAAGAGAGCAGAAAAACAGATCAACAGCAATCATCAACTCAGGGAAGATAAATAAAAATTTAATGCGTAGGCAGAAGGCAGAAAAAGCGTAGCAGACCAAAAAGGTCGACCACACCTGACCTTTGACCCCTCCTCAAACAGAATGAAAGAGAGGTTTTCTTTGGCCTTGCGATTTTTGCTCTGCCCCGTTACTAGCAGCACTTTTTCCTGGCATCTGCCGTCGTTTTTGTGTTGTCCTGAACATGTGCCAGACACGCGCCAGGTGTTCACCATCGCCATTGCCATTGCCTGCTCCTTCTGCTTGCTTGAATCTTTCCTTTTTTTGTATTTAGTGAAAGAATGAAAGAGCAGTACCTCACCGAAACCAAAATCCAGGCAAGCAGTTCTGCAGCTCTGCTTCTACTGTTATCATCACCGTCATCAAGTGTAATACAAGTAAAAGTGTTTTTGGTGGTAGTGGTGGAACAGTCCAAAATGAGTTGCAATTAAATGTGATTAAATGAAAGAATGAGGAGAAAACCAGTTAAAACTCCATAACAAAAATAAAAAAAAACATTTTTTAATTAAACAACCTTTTAAAAATAATTCACTATATTGTTAAACATTAGAAAAAAAATACAAACCACAACAATTTCACCGGCCGGTCCTAATTTATTAGCGGTTTGGAGTATTTATATGCTGCTTTAAAAAGAAGATCAAAGTGTGCACTGAATGCTTACTGATGACTGTTTGGGGAATTTTGTTGGCTTACAAAAGAAGAAAAGAAGAGGGGGTAATGTTGCGAGCAGCCAAAAAAGCGACGAGAGACTCACACGAGACTCGCTTGCTGAAAAAGAAAGAAGGGCGTGCACTAATTTGAGGGCCATTTGGAACAGTTTGCACACACAAGCCACAAATGAGGGCCACAAGGTCAAACTATTATAAAAATGGGGAGGATAAAAAAAATAATGATAATGATAATAATAACGTGTGGGAACTGTTTGAGCCTGTCTGCACGTGCTGACTAGCTGACTAGCTGATTGACTGACTGGGCAATTACTAAATTAGAGTGAGAGTGATGATGATGATAGGTGGAGAAAAATAAAATGTTTGAGGTTGTTACAAAAATGAGTGGAAAATGCTAAATTATTTTGTAGTTTTTCAAAAGTAGTATGTCAACAAAAATTGTAAAAATTAATGCAAAAGTATTTTATGTTTATGTGTAAGTGTATGTGTGTTGAGTTAAGGTGAGAGTGAGTCGAATTTTCTCATTTATTGGCTCTCGTATTATTCCTATATAAATTGTCATTTTTTTGTTAAATTCTTGATCTCAGCTTGTGGAGCAGCTAAAATTGCAGTTTTTGCTTTAAAATAAAGTTAAAGAGCTAGGCAAGGACCGTATGTGGGCTTTAAGGAGAATTCGGTATACTTTTATTTTTACAAACAAATGAACTTAAAAAAATGCAAAATTTTATGTTTTGGCAACTTCGATCGTTTGTAAAACTAAAAGTACACCGAATTTTCCTTAAAGCCCACATACAGTCCTTGCCTAGCTCTTTAACTTTATTTTAAAGCAAAAACTGCAATTTTAGCTGCTCCACAAGCTGAGATCAAGAATTTAACAAAAAAATGACAATTTATATAGGAATAATACGAGAGCCAATAAATGAGAAAATTCGACTCACTCTCACCTTAAGGTTTCAACTAACAAAATTATTAGTTTTATAAAAAGAATTTAAAATAATAACCAGTTGAAGCGGTCGGGGCACTAATCAAAATTTATCCATTTAAAAAAATTAAAAATTTAATAAAAATTACCTTTTGTAAAAACCAAACGTGCTTTTCATTAACAAATTAAAATAAAATCTCACAATTAACAAATTTTTTTAAGCAATAAACAACAACTCCTTCCAGCTGCTAAATGCGTCTCACTGCTTCGGTAACAATCTCTCTCACACATTTCACTCTTCAATCTTTCATTGGTGAATCAGACAACAAAACAAAAATAAAAAACAAATCATTGGCACGTTTTCATTAGCCTTAACTCTTGTTAATCTCCAGCCAGCCACGCACCCCGCATTTTTCTTTTCATCATTTTTCAAGCCCATTGTTCTTATCAGTGTTCTTCACTTGAGCCATCAGAAGAAGCGTGAAGGCAAATTCCTCATTTCTCATTCAGTGAAGTAGAAAGTAATAAATCCTCCTCCACTACTACCTCCTTATTTAATCTGTAATCTGTAGCCCCTTGATGATGACTGCCAATCCTAATCCTAGTAAATGTTCAGCGAGGTGGTGATCAACATTGGAATCAGCTTGAAAAAGAAAGAATATTACAACTACTGCAACAAGGAGGTTTAAATTTAGGCTGTTAGAAGTTGTTAGATTGAGATTACAGAATGAATATACAATTGCAATAAAAAATATTTAAATGAGAATAGACCGTTTTTAAACTTCCAACAAATGCCTTAAAATTAAAACAAAAACACAAGTGTTTTTCGGCGCGATGATTGATTGATCGCGACCACTCAAATCGCGACCACCGGCGTCGATGACCTATTTATTTATTGGCTGCTAGCAAAAAAAAAAAAAGAAAACAACCACACTTTGATTGGCCTTCATTTGCACTAATCATTTTTGCCCATATGGTAAAACAAAAAATTCATCACTTTTTGGCTAAAATCTGCTCAACTTAAAAAGTCAAATCAAGAAAGTTTTAACATTAGCTAACCATTTAGTATTTTCAAGTATAAAATAAAACAATAGACTTTTTTAATCTTCAATCTCCTTTGTGTCTTTTAATCGCTGTTAGATCACAGAAAAAAGAGCAACAAAAGGTGGACAACAGTTGAACAATAAAAAAGCACAAAAAAATCCAAATGATATATATTTTTGTTGAAGAACCGTTTGCAGTAGTCAAAATTGCAACAAAAAAAGCAAAATCACGACAGTACAGTAATGACAAAACAAAACAACAAAATTGGGCATTCAAAAAGTCAGACACGAGACAGAAAACGAAGTCATCACGTGTGGCTGAAATGATAAAAAAAACTTCTGCTCTTTACTAGAATATAAAAAGATGATGACGATAGTGTTTGTAGGTCTTCACTTTACTTCCGAGACCTTTCACTTGTCAGTGACTAAAAAACACAACAAAAAATGGATGAAAAGAAGGAAGGACGGAAGGAAGAAAAAGTGGTAGCACTTTTGTGTAGGCGAATTGTAATTGGAAGGGAATAATAAGATGAAAAGATGAAAAACAGGAAAAAGTTGAATAAAAAGATGTACCTTTTTACATCATTTTGAAAATGGCACAAATAAACAGGTGCAAACTTTTTTGCCTGATTGTTGGCAACACATAATTGGCTTAATTTTAATATTAAAGTTAAAAATTGTAATAGAAAAAAATTATCAAAAATGAAACGTGCGATACGGAAGTGTGAGAATGATTATTATTTTTACCGTTTATTAATCAATTTTAGTTATATACTAATTTTCCCTACTAAAATGATAAATAAAAAAAGTTTGTGTGCGATGCTGTTGCTAATTAAAAAAGAAGTAGGGGATACAGTGATTAATTAGGCAATAAGTCAAAAATGGCAAAAAACTCCTCTTTAGCCTCTTGCTTTTTTTCTCATTGATCACCGCATCACTGACTTTTTGTGGTAATGGCAAAAGCTATCTTTATAAAAATAAAAACGGCAGCAGCAGAAACCAAAGAGTTAATTGAAAAGGACTGCTCTTTCCGAAATGAGCAGCTGAGATTTGCCTGAGCTCTTTTCTTCCTCCTCCTCTTCTTCTTCTTCTTCTTTGAGATGCTAATTTAATTTATGCTCTTTTCCTTTTGAAACACACCATTTTTTATTTATTAAGTCCTTTGAATAACAAAAAAACTTTATGGTTATTGAATAAAAAAATAAAAGCTAGAAAAGATAAAATCAAACCGTGAATATAAAAAGAAGTTCTGCTATACACTTTTTTGCAAATTGAATACAATAAAAAACGAGCCGGTGTCGACACCTTTTGATTGGCATTTAAAAAGCAGCTTTTATGTGAAACAGAAATTAGCTGTTTTTAATTCTGCTTGAGCTTCTGCTGCTGCTATTGCCGTCATCACTCCTCTTCTAATTTGTAATTGTAATTTAAAACAGTAAAAAGGTAAATTAAAGCACACAACAAAAAGTCATTTGTCATCTTCAACAAACAAAAAGAGCAAAGTAAAGAAAGAAAGAGAACAGAAGATGAATGAACAGTATAAAATGAACAGGCACCAACTTTTTTCCTTTTGTACTACAGCTTTTCTATTATTTTTGGTGTGCAAAAATAAAAAGCAATTTAATCACAAAACTAAAACCTTTTAGAAATTTTGGCAGAAAATGGCAGAACAATCAAACAACAACTTCGCCCTAACCGCCGCCCTGAACGCCCTCGCCGGCGTCGACCAGCTGGCGGAGATGGTCAAACTGCAGACGGAAATGTTCGAGGAAGCTCTTCAACGAATGGACAACACTGAGGCGGTTGATCAGCTGCGGAAACAGTTCTACGAAAAGCTGCGTAATATCATCACTTCAACTTCGAACTTTCCTGAACAACCTGAGCCAGAACTTCCGGTTCCAGCAACTGAAACTTCAGCACCAGAGCTTGTAGAAAATACTACTACCCCTCAAGAGGCTCAAATCACATCCTCCTCTTCTCAAACTTACCTTCCTGAACAAACTCCTCAAGAGGATGTTCCGCAGGATGACGGTGTTTCAACGGTGTTATCAACGGCGGCCGTCGCCGCCGTCTCTTCGCTGGTGATCATCGGCGCCGCCGCCGCCTCTGCTGCTGCTGCCACGGCCACTGAAGGTCTGCTACTTCAAAGTGATGAGGATGAAGAGAGAGGGTGATGATAATGAAGTTGAAGTTGAGAGTTTTGAAAAAGAGGAAGAAACGGTGATGATGATGATGAGGAGGAGGAGGAAGAGGCGGAAAATCAGTCAACTGAACTTGGTGGAGCGGTTAGGTCTTCTGATGAGGAGGAGGAGGAGGAGGAGGAGGTTGAAAACAGAGAATCGGACAAAGAAGAAGAGGAAGAAGAAGACGAGTAATTTAACCAACTAGTGTACCACATTTTAAAAAATTTTAAAACTTAAAAAATTGTCTTAGAAAAAGCTAGAAAAAAATAAACTTCAACAAAACAACAAAACCGATTTTTTCTGGCAAAAGTTGGGGCACTTTGCCGCTGGGGCGGTAGATGGCGCCTGCAGCGGCTTAGCAGCAGCAGAAGGAAAAGCAGCGGCGGCGCCGAGCACGCGGCCCACGCAGCTGCTCACTTTTGTCTGTCCCGTTGCCCCGAGCACGTGCTCGCTCGCTCGCTCACTTGCCATTTTAGTTGCTAGCTCTCAAGACTTCGGAAACGATCACCGTTATCATCTTCATCACCTCGTTCGCTTATCATCACCTCCTCATCCTCGTCACCTCTCCTTATCACCACCATCAACAAGCACTGCTGCTGCTGCTCACTATCTGAAAAGATGACCATCACCTGTCTGAAGTTGACGCTCGTGCGACGGTAAAGCCAGCCAGCCACTGAATCGCTTTCTTTGAGGGTTCTATTTTGGATTCTGCTATTGGGATTCTTTCTTTTGGGATTCTTTCTGTTTCCCGACTTATCACCCCACCTCAGAATCTCTCCCTCCTCCCTCTCCTCCTCCTCACCACCTCCATCTAATCCAAACCTTTTCTCTCTCCTCTCTTTTCATGTCCTTATCACCTCCTTCAAAACAAAACAAAACCCAACCTAATCACCTCAATCTCAATCACTTCAGCGCCCAGGACGACCTGAACGCCAGCTCCCTGCTGCTCGGCCAGTCGAACCGCTCCACAATCAACGACCTCGGTCGTCGGCAGGCGGTGGCCCTCGCCCACGCCCTTCCGCCGGCCAACACCTACTCGCTGGTCTACTCCTCGGACCTGGACCGGGCCCGGGACACGGCGGCCATTGTGGTGGCCAAGTCGGGGGGCGTCATCCACCGAGACACCCGCCTTCGGGAGCGCCATTTTGGGGGGCGGGATGGCGAGCTCTACCGAGCCCAGTTCAAGGCGGCCCTTTTCGAATACGGAAAGTCCACCAAAAATGAGGCGGCCTGGAACATTACGCCGTGCCGCCCAACGGCGAGTCCGAGGTGGACGTCAAAAGACGGCTGGCCGACTTTTTCGAACACCGCCTCCTGGCGGATCTGAAGGAGCTGGAGGACCTTTCGAACTCCTCGAACTCCTCCTCACCTCCCTCCCCCAAAGCCTCCGTCCTCATCGTCGCCCACGACTACGTCATTCGCCTCTTCACCGAGTATCTGCTCGGCTTCAAGGGCGGGGCTCAAAACTCCGAGGATGAGGAGGAGAAGAAGGACAAGGACGAAAAGAAGAAGCCGCCAACTCCTTCTCCTCGTCCGGTGAAGAACTTCTTCGGCGCCGAGGTTCCCCCCGCCTCCATTACCGAGCTGGTGGTCAGCTTTGATGGAGTGCTGAAGGACGCCTTCGAGGATGGCGAGGAGGCGATCACCGACGTGGTGGTGGTGCGAAGCGGTGATACCGCCCACCTTGGAGCGCTTATCTGACGGTGGTGATAAGCTGAAGTTGAAGTGGTGAACTCCTTTTTTGGAGTTTCCCGGTGTCTTTTATATATTTCCCTTTCCCTTTCCCCTTCTAATCTTCCCCTTAGTTTTTAGAGTTTTTATTTACTCCCAGAGAGACTCTTTCTCTTTCCATCTTTTCATCAAGTTGGAAAGGGATTCAAGTTCTTATATCATTCCTCGCCTCATTCCAATCTCAAGCTCTTATTATTACCTCCTAACCTCTTTTCCCTACATTTCCTTCAGCTAACTTCTAAATTCTTTCCTCCTTTCCCTCTCTCTTTTGCCACCAACAATTTTTGTTGCCTCATTGCTTACTTCTGCATTTTCATGCATTTTGTCTCCTACTCTCATTTTACTTACTCTCTCTTACCTCCAATCTTTTACCTCCACTTCCTCTTCCTCCTACTTTCTCATGATATTTCTCCATGATCTTTTCTGCTTATATAACCACCACTACCACCTCCACCAAAGGAAAAGGAAACTTGCTGCTGTCAAAAATGTTTGCATATTGCACAAATATTGATTATTAAAAGTAGTAATACTTGTAATCTCCACTGTGTGTCAATTAATAAACACATGTCTGAAGTAAATTAAGCTGCTGCCTAGCTGCCCTTTGCATATGAAAAAGATCTGAACAGGGGCAGCCCTAAACTTTGTAATTACACTGGTGGCGCCCGATGGCGCCCAGAAAGAAGAAGAGAAGGAAAGGAAGGAAAGGAAGAAAATGAGGAAAAAGGAATAAAACTTCTTCAGCTTCTCCTAAAACGGAAAACTTATGGCGCCCAGCATTGCAAGTGCCCGAAAATGGCCCAGTGCAAAACTCAGACGCAAAACAAAACAAATGGCGCCAAAAAGGACCATAAATCAGAGAGAAGGAAAGAGAGAGGGGAAATTCTGGATTCTGTCCTTACCCCTTCTTCTTTTTCCTCCAACTCTCGCTCTTATGAAGCAAGAATATTCTGGGCAGTAATAGTAGTAGTGGTAGTTCCAATGAAGAGAATAAGAATAATCGTTGTTGTTGTTGTTGTTGTAGAATAACAGAGAGGAGAAAGTGGTAACAACACACATAAATACACTAAGCTAGACGACTAAAACAAAACAGTAAAAAACGGTAATGAAAGAAGTTTTTGGCACACTTTTCCTCTCTCACTTTTCCTCTCTTTTCGTTTTTTTGCATTGATGGATTGCGAATTCAAAGCAGCAGCAGCAGTGTTTGCTGGCTAGTGAAAAGACAAATGACTTTAGCGTCGACTTTTGTTGGTTGTTGTGTTGTTTTTTGTTTTTTGTGTTTTTTGTTTTGTTATTAAAAGACGCAAGAGTGCTAGATTAAATTTTTTATTTCTGCTGCTCCTTTCTTTCTTCCTTCAAATGTAAAAGTTGTAAGTTAGTTGTTGACCGGTTTTAGAAAAGGCGACAGAGGCAATAGAGGCAAAACTAAATATTAAAATTAAAAACTAAAATCTTAAAAAGCAAAAAATGCTGAACTGAAAAAACTGCACTAAAAAACCGGCATCGTTTTTTACTACTTCACTAAAAAAGATTCAAAAATCGATAAGTCATCTTAGTCTCTCTCTCTCTCCTCTTTTTAGTTCTCTCCCTTTTTACGACGAATAAATTTAAAATCCTTTCTTCATTCTCATCTTTCTTTTTATCGATCAGACTAGACTTTCTTCATCATCGTCATCGTCGTTGCTAAGACGACGTATGTTCGCTGTTCAATGTTTTAGCTTAGTCGATTTTTTCCCTTCTTCCTCTTCTTCTTCTTCTTCTTCTTCTTTGGATGTTATTCTAGGACAACTCTCTTCCCATTAACCGACAGTTCTTTCTTGCTCATGAAATTGAATAAGGTCTCGACAGAGCAGAAAAGAACGAAACTAGCAGGAATCTATTGCACAGACTAATCGATACTAAAGTGAGTGTGTGTGTCAAAAATCGAAATAAAAACGGCAGAATCAAAAATGTTTTTCATTTTTTCTAATTGGACCGATGGGGATCATAGTGGTGGTGGTGGTGGTGGTGTCGTTGATGATATAAAGACATCAGAAAAGTGTTGGAGAGAGCAGTTTGACTCGGTAATTGAATTGAAGCACTTTTTCTCTCCCCTGCTCAAAGCTCAAAAAATAATAATCATTTACAGAAGGGGGGGGAAATCATTTGCTCAAATTGCAATTTAAAAAGTGTAAAAGAGGATGGATTTTTTTATTTCTAGCACTATCTTTTTGCTGCTGCTGCTGCTGCTAAAGGAGATAAAGTTATTATTGAGCTAAAAAGAAGTGCAAATGAGTTTTAAAAATTAAAGTTAAATAAAATTTGGCTTGTAAACCTTTTTAGAAAGCCACAATGCATATAAAAACAAAAAAATTAAAATTTTAGTATTTAAAAAACATTTATTTTTACCTGTTTTGCACACGCCGCGATGCTATTTGAAAATTAAAAAACAGCTAAATTAATAAAAACTCAATAAAAAGACAATTCAAGATTTTTCTAATAAACAACAACTACAGCAGCAGCAACCATCAAACAAACAACAACAGCAGCATCATCAACAACAACAACAACAAAAACTGCCAAAATTGCAAACACACAAAAAACAGCACCAAAGCAGTGGCCTGTACTAATTAAAAAGGAAAGGGGAAAAGTGCAAGATGCATGTGATCGTTAATAATATTAAAACTCTTTCCAGCCATTCATTCATTCATTCATTCTTCATCTGTTGTTACTGTTACAGAAAAGAGAATGAAAGTATCCCCAGAAATACCACTACCGCCGATTCTTTGTCCCTCTATTTGCTTTGCCACTACCACCACAACACCACACAGTGTTCCAATTGGAACAGACGAAACAGAGAGAAGAGAAAGAAGAGAACTAGAAAAGAGAAAATCACTCGGGCGGGCGCCAGCAGTGCTCCTCTGGTCTGCCTCTTAGTCGGCCTGAACAGTTTTGCCACACACAGAATAAAGAACCCGCAGAATCAGTAGAATTTATTGCCACAACCACCACAACTAAAAGAGTACTTTGAACTTCTTCTGTGCGTTGAATTTTTGTCTGTTTCTTTATTATTTTTTTTATTTCTGTCACTGTGCACTTTTTTCAACTTACTATTTTGTTGTTGTGATTTTGAATTTACAAAAAGGAGATTGAAAACGAGTGAAAAAATTATCGACAGTGTTCACCGAGAAGAAACAGTTAAATTAAAGTTGGATAAAGTGATGTCAACAATTAAATTCTGTTTGCTGTAAAACGGAATAAAAAAAGTGCAAGAACAATGAAATGTGCTGCAAAATGAGAGTAATTCTGCTAAATTTAAGTAATAAAAGTAAATGTAAGTACCGTTTATCACCTGATAATTAAAATAATAAAAAATACAAGTTTATAACTAAAAATGTAAATCTAAATGTAAAAAAGTAAAACACGTACCAAAAACCTACTAAAAACAATATAAAAATTTTTTAAATATTTAAAAATACAACCTTTTTAAAGTGGCAAAAAACTTTCTTTTAAAACACATTGTCAGTGTCACACTTAAAAATAAAAAAACTAAAAAACAAGCAAAAATCAGAAACACTACAAAATAAAAATACAATTTCACAACGGCAAAAACTTGGTAAAGTAAAAGGCTGCCAAAATGGTTGACAATTGTTTCACCTGTCAGGCAGAAAAGAGAAAAAGGGAGAGGAAAATGCACAAAAATGCAAAGGGAAAAATGGTAATTTGGCAGTCTGTTTCAGTGGTGGCCACACCATCCGCATCATCACTTCCGGGAGAACACTTGGGGACACTGCTTTTCCCTGTTGTTGTCTGTCACCCAAGAAACAAAAATGAAAAACAGTAGTACAATAGTAGTAGTGCAACTCGAAGCAGAGAGAAGGAGAGTTTAACTGCACCGAGAATCGTGATGATGATGATGATGGTGATGGCGATGGTGATGGCAATTGCAATTGCACTTGGTGGTGATGATGTTTCGGCGACAGTGACACTGATGTGCACCGATTTTTTGCCCCAGATTTTCTTTTCTCTCTCTCTCTCTCTCTCTCTCTCTCTCTCTCTCTCTCTCTCTCTGTACTTTTATCAACTGCAATTTTTTCTGACAAGTCTTCCCTGAACAGTAGTACTTTTAGGGCGCAAATGGTGTGTAGTACACCTCGGTGTGTGGTACCGGTGTATGTAAAATGTGAGAAGTGAAAATTGAAAAAAGTAAAAAATTGAAATTGAATTGAGTAACCTATTTTAGCTCTAAATGGAGAAAACAATGAAAAATAAAAAATTAGTTTATTGTTTACCTTTTTGCTATCCTTGTCATTCTTGGTTGTCCAACTAAATACACCGTCTAATTAACCTATAACTTTAAAATTTAAAAGTAATCAATTGTAAAAAATACTTTAAAATTACTTTAAACCTTTTAACTCAAAAGGAAGACAACTGATTTTTTACCATAATCTAAAAATTAATTTCAGTACAGTTTAGCAAACAAAATTGATTAATAAATTGATAAATTTAAAAAATGAAAAATTAAATAAAACCAGTTTTCAGCATCAGTCTTCACATCAATAATTTAACATCCCAAACTTTTCCATATTTTTGCATTCAGCTTTTTTTTCTTTGACTACAACTATCATCTTCTTTACAATCAAACAAAAAACTGAAAAAAACTTTTGTTTTAAAAAACAGCATAAAAAACAATAGAGAACAGTAGAACTCTTTACTGAAGAAAAATGTAGAATTTTGTAGTGAAACAAAAAAGAGAATCCACATTTTCACCAGCACTGCACTCTTTTTCAACTACCCAAACTACTACTTTTGAGTAGAATCTGCAGTGCATCACAAAATGTGTGGACTGGTGAAAATAAAAATCTCGACTAGAGAGCACGACGAAAACATTTGCATGAAAGTTTCAGTCGATAGTGCTGGTGGTGGTGGTGGTGGTGGTTACATTTTGCACACTTTTTCCTCCACCAGAACCGCGTGCTCATCTATCATCATCGCATTCACGATTCTGCTTTTGGATTCTGTTGGCTGTGATACAGCCACAGCAGCAGCTAATGTGTGTAACCCCTTTCACCGGGAATATTCTCTGTTCAATGTGAGCAAAAATGAGAAAGAGAGTGGAGCGAGTGAACCAGAGAAATTTATATCTTTCAACGATTCGGCTGCCTCGGCTGCTTCTGCTCTTATCTGACGGGTAATTAATTATAATTATGCGGCTAGAAGAGCTGCGGAAAAAAGGAAAAAATGAGAGAAATGGATTCTGCCGCTGAAAGGATTCTGGTGCTGCTGCTGCTGGTGCTGGTAATTCTGCAATCATTTTTGCTGCTTCTGATTTGCTGCTGAGCTAAAAGTGAGGCTCTCTTCTTTTAAAGCAAAAATGATTAGTGCTGTATTTGTGAGAATGATGATGATAAAAAGATGAGCCAGTGGGCAAAGGTAAAAATGTTTAAAAGAGAGAATAGAGATTAGCTGCTATTTTTAGCTGACTTGTTTTTTAAAGTGCGTTATGAGGTGTAAAAAACAAAAATTTAATTTTATTACTTTTAAAGTCTTTCATGTTACTAAAATTGCAAGTAAAAAAATAATTTAAAAAGTTAAACCTGTTAATACTCAAAAAAAGATAAATTACATTTTTCAAAAAAAATGAAACAAAAAAACTTTTTATTTAGCTAAAAACACCAATATTCTATAAAATATTTAAAAATTTAAAACTTATTGCACAAACACAAAATTGTTTTAAAAAATTACTTTTTTAACAAGAAACAAGAAAAGAAAAGACAAAAAAAAAAATTAATTAGTACACCATTTTAAATCTAACTTTAACAGTTTAAACTAATAACTCTTCCTTTTATTACTTCCACCCATTTTTTCCAGTTCACTGCACACTTTGCCGCCTCTGCAAATCAGTCAAAAAAATCCTTCAACCCTTCATCATCATCATCATCATCATCATCGGCTCTCTTCTCAGCTCATAAACCTTTCACTCAACTCTCTTCTACTACAAAAATCAAAAATTAGTCTTCTCAGTAATAATATTACTCACAACATAATATAATCGGCTGATCCTTAATTAAAAACTGCAGCAGAAACAGCAGCAGCAGCAGCGGCCATTGTGAGTGGGCTAAATCAAATACACACTGTAAAGGAATTAACTCCAATTCTTTTACTTTCTCTTCGATCCTTTATCATCAACTCTCTTCATTCAACTCCTTCAAAACCTGAATAACAAAAGCAGCCCTTTTTCATTCTTTTATCTCCTCTCTTCTATTCATCTTTTTCACCACCACCACCACCGCCAACTGTCGCCAGTTTATTCAACCTCTTCTTTTGGTCTTCTGTTCCAATTGGAATGCCTCCTCTTCTTTTCTTCTCTTCTCCCTCCTTTTTCTGCTCTTTTCATTGTAAATCAGCCCGTCTCTTCTTTTATCACGTTCTTCTCTTCTTTTTCTCTGCTCTCTCTTCTTCTCACTGATTACTGCTAATTAATTAATCGTTTAATTAAGTTTTTGCTCTCTCTGTTCTCTTCTGGTTTTTTACTCTTTTTTTGCTCGGCGACAAACAGCAACAAGAAAAATTCAAGCTAAAAAGTAGTGCTAAAAAGCAGCAGCAGCAGCAGTGGCTGGCAGCAGAGATAAATAATACAAAAAATGTTGAGCAAGAGAAACTTTTGACTCGAAAGAAGAAAAAGAAGAAAAAGAGGTCCAAAGTTTCTGGCAGCGGAAATTAAAAATTTAAATTTTTCTACACGAGCGAACTTCTTCTCCTTCTTCTCTTCTCTTCCTCTTCTTCCTCTTCTCTGGTTTGCAACTGCGGCTGTTTTTCCATTCCAGTGGTCATCTTGTTTGTTGTTCTGTTTAGTTTGCAAACCAACAAACCAACAAACCAGCAACAGCAAAAAATCCACTGGACGTGCCACAGTCGAGAATTTGGTTAGCCGATTGTACGGCAGTGGTGAAAAAAAATGTACAGCAAACAAAACCGAGCAAAAAGAGAGGGCAATGAAACACAACACACAGAGAAGTAAATCAGTCATTTCTGCTGCACTGACTGAGCTGCTGCTGCTGTGCTCTGGTAAATTAAATTTGCTGGCGGTGGTTTTTATTGTAACCAGAAAAAAGGAGAAAAAAAAAGAAGAAGAAACACTGTGCAAACTTTTGCTGCCTGAGTAATTGCTGGCCTGGCCTGGTTGACAATTGTCGGTGGCCACACACTGAATTGCATTTATTATTTTATTATCTGCATTTTGTTTTATTCTTCTTCTTCTTCTGCTTCTTCGTCGTTTTGGAAATTGTGAACTTGTGTGTGTGTTTATTTTTTATTTTCTTTCAGTGTGTTTAAAATACGGTGAAAAAGGGGGCAAAGTTTGCTGTGTGTTTTTTTGCTTTTTGCAAAGTGATTAAAAGTGATAAAGTGCTGTGTTGTGTCGTGTTAATTTTTTTTTGAAAATCGATATTGTGGAAAAATACCTTTTTATTCAAGTAATCAAAATTTGAAAATTTTAATGTAAGTATTAAAAAACAAAAAACAAAAATAGTAAACATTTAAAAACCGTTTAAAAATTTCAATGAATAAGTATTTAAAAACAACAAAAAACAAAATTAGTAAACATTTAAAAACCGTTTAAAAATCTCTTAAATAAAAACAAAATTAAAACTAAAATTAAACAGTGATAAAAACCTTTTGCAAGGACGGGAAACATTTACAAAAAAAACAAACATTTCAAAAAATTAACATGTTAAAAAAAATAAAACCTCAGACTCAATATACAATCACAAACAGTACCAATATTGAGACGTCTAGTAGTTCATTTTCCATTGTATTCTATTCTCTTCTATTGTCTGTCATTTCGAATAGCGCCAATTTAAGGAGCTGCAGCAGCAGCCTCAATTCACCCTTCAAATCATTCTCTCTCTCTCTCTCAAATGCTCCCCAATGGCCAATTACATTTTAATCTCTCTATTCTTTTCTTCTTCTTCTACTTCTCCTCACTACCTTATTCTTCTGCTAATTATAATTTCAATTGCTCCCCATTTGAAACGGCCAATCGGTCAACGCTTAAGGAAGAAGACCCAAACCAAACCAAAGCAAAGCAAAGCCTGAATTGAACCCTAGATCTTACTCGATTGTTTGAATTGCTGACTGGGGATTAAGTAAACGGAGGAGGAGGAAGAAGAAGAAGAAGAATCTGAAAATAATAAAAAAATAATCGTAGTAGTTGGGAGAATAAATATTGCAAATTGCAGTCCCTTCCTCTTTTTCTGTTCTTTTCAGTTAAAGCAAAGCAAAAAGATTGTCAGTTGTCGTTGCTAATAGAGAGAAAGAGAGCAGAAAAAGGCGGAGATCGAGAATAAAAATGACAAAAAGTGATTGAGAATTGCTGCTGCTGCTGCTGCTGCTGAGCAGGGGTGAAAATGGGAAAAATAGAAAAAAAAGAAAAAAGTGAGATTTTGTCTGTTAAATAAAAAGAAAGATAGCCGACCACAAATAAAGAAAAGAAAGAAAAAGGGAAATCAATTACAAATTGTCCAGTGCCAACCTTTTTGTCTTTTTTTAATAGTCTCTCAAATAAAAAGGCACAGATTGACCACCACCACCGCCGCCGCCAGATTTGTCTTCCTGCCTATGTCTATTTTCTTCTTTATCTCTCTCTCTCTCTCTCTCTGGCCAATAAAATGTAAGGTATCACTAAATTGAAAGGAAGTGAGGTGCCAGTGGTGATTGTGCCAAGTGGACAAAGTGTAGTAATAAAAGAAAAATTGAAAAATTGATTTTGAAACTGTGTACAAAAAATATTAAAAATTGACACAACTTGAGTAGTGTTTAACCTTTTTTCAAGAAGGTGAAAGAGTTAAAAAAAAATAAATAAATTTTTTAATAAACTTAAAGCCTTTTTGCAATGTAAAACAGCAAAAAAAATAAAATAATAAATAAAAATTTTTAATAATAAAAATTTAAAAACAAATCAACCATTTTAAATGTTGGAGAAGATATAGAAGCATAAAAAACATATAAACAGAAATAAACATACACAGCAAAAACTACCACCACCACCACCACCACCACCACCACCACCCACTCAAACAAGCCCAAACCAAAAGGAGAAAACTGGCAAATCCAATTTTGCAAACTAGCAAGTGAGCAAACGAGCAAAAAAGGAAAAAAGTGCCAACAAATAACCAACACAACAACTAAACAGCCAAACAGCCAAACAGTGTTAGTCGTCGCTGAAATCAAGTGACACAGAGAGAGTCCCAACACACAGCATTTTCGCCTTAATCAGCAGACACAGCAGTGCTACTACTACTGTGCACTATTTTTCTATTCGAGAGTTCTGAAAGAAAACTTTTGCCTTGGCAGCAACACAACACAACAGAACTGCCTTGTTCCCTTCACTCACTCACAGTCAAAGTCTGAGTCTGTCTCGCTAATTTGATTGACTCTCTCTCATTTGCACACACACACACAGCAGTGCTCAATGTGTGGCAAGTTAGCGAGAATCGAGGAGAGAGAGGAGAGAGAATGCAGAATCAGGCAGAATTCACAGAATCCAACAAGGCGACAATTCTCTTCTGTACAAACACAGAGAATCCACACGAGCGCTTAATTACCAGGGCGGACGACAGAGTGAAAGTGAAAGTGAGAGAGTTGACTGACTGACTGACTGATTGACCAGTCCAAAAAAGAGAGAAAGATCGCATCCGAAAAAGCAAAAAAAGAGGGTGACAAAACAAAAAGAAGAGAAAGGATAACAAGAGCCCCGAATTCAGAGGAAATGCTCTCTCTTTTTTCCTTTCACTTTAACCCCAGCAAACTACTTTTTTTAGACGCTCATTCAGTTATATAACAATTTCTCTTTCTACCCGAATTAGCAGTTGAAGTGCTGCTGCTGCTAAAACGCCAGCAAAATTGCCACTTGCCTGAACAGCACACACTCGAGCTCAACTCTTCTTGACACTTTTTTTTGGAAACACAGACAACTTCTACAACAACAACAACAGACACATTCGCCACTCTCTAATTGTGTTACACTTTTTTTTGGCACACGTTTACTACCACTGCTGCTGCTGTTGCTGTTTATCTAGCAAATTATATTATTACAACTCTGCTGCTGCTGCACTATTTTTCCTAGGAAAAACGCCGTCTGCAGCGGCAAAAAACTTTGAAAGGTGACAGAATGTGAGCTTGTGCTTGTGTGTTTGCTTCCCTGCCAGGCATTATTATTATTATTATTATTTGGGCATCGGCTGCCGAGAACATTGTAATTAGAGGAGGGAGGAAGAGAGGGAGCTGCTGTTTTGCTTTGCTTTTGCTCTCTTCTATTGAGGGAGAAAGAATGAAAAATGCTACTCATAATTCTGATCATTTTCACTACAGTGTCTGCAATGTCTGCCTGCCCTGTCACACGTCTGAAAGAGAGGAAGGGGAAATAGCTGCTGCTGCTGCCAGTGTTCAAATTCGGTGACACTGATGTTGCTGGCAAAGTTTTCGCTTCGCTAGAGAGCAAAAAGAAATGAGAAGGGAAAATGGGAAAAGGAGAAACTAAACTAGGCTTGCCTGCACTTTGCACTGCTTTTGTCTGAGTTTCGTAGAGTTTCTTTTGCGTGTGTGTGACCATCTGTCAGAACTGCTGCTGAAATTGCTGAAGTTGAAGTTGAAGTTGCGGAAGTTTTGCTCTGAACAGCAGAGTTCTTCTTCTTCCTCCACTGCAAAAAAGTGAAATAATTGACAGATGATTTGAAAAGAGAAAGTGAGAGAGGTGATTTGCCAACAAAGAAGAAGAAAAAGAAGATGTGCCCGCTTTGAAAATTGTAGAAGATAAACTAGCAAAACTGAACAAAAGTGCTGCTGCTTTTTTTAAAGAAGTGGTGGTAGTGGTAATAAATGGCGGTGATTAATAATTAAAAATGCTTTAAAATGTTTGGACCTTTTAAAACATAAAACAATCCATACTTCTAAAAAAACAGTACCATTTTAAAATCATTTTTAATTGTTGACCTTTTTAAAGAAGTCCTACGGAAATAACTGTAAATATAAAACAAAATATAACAAATATTTTAAAACTTTAATCAGCATTTTTTTTGTAAAAATTACTAAAACTAGAGGCAAAACTGATGGCAGCACAAAATCTCGCTAAAAGAAAAAAAATAAAAATCTGTTTGCTACTACTAAAACGACTCGGAAATTACAGCAAACATTTTGCCAAAACTGATTGTGCGCACAAAATCTGCTAAAGAAAAACATAAAAATCTTTTGCTACCCTACTAACACCGACTCGGAACTTACGCAAAATTTTGCCATTCCTTCAGAATTTTCCATTTGTTGCTCCTCTCAGTGAGAACTTTTCAGCCTAGACGAGAAGGGCATGCCTTACCTACACTCTTTCATCATTAGCCAAAAATACTGGCCTCATGAGTCCCATGGTCGAAACAGGACAAATATGTCACAAATTAGCGAAAGTTGAACTGAAAAATTTGTAGCAACAGCAACTAGACAGGAGAAAAAGAAGAAAGAGTGCACATAAAGACACACTAAGCAAAAAATAACTACAAAACAAAGACTAAACTAAGGCACAAATGGAAGCAAAAATGGAACCAAGAAACGAAGTGCAATTACTACAAAGTGTTAGCAAAAAAAAATAAGGCAAAAGATTTAAACGCTAAAAGCTAAAGCATTTTTCAAACAAAAAGTAGTCACAAACATAAAAATCAAAAGAAGAAAACATGAAAGTGCACATAAAATCAACTAGAACAAAATATAATTTCTTAAAAATTCGATTTACACGCAAACAGCAGCAAAATGGACATCATCTAACATCATCACATTTTTTTGATAAAGTGGAAAACGTAATATAAATTAAAAAACTTTCATTAATTCTTTTAGATGGAGTTCCAAGACTCACCTTCAAAACAGGGCAAATAGGATAACAGCACCACATTTTCTGGTAATATTTGCGACTGTAGACAGAACACAAACACTGGAATACATTTAACATCAAACTGGGAAAACAGCAAAGTACAAAAAAATTAATTGCCATTTTAAGGCAGTCAAAACGATAAATAGCAAAATATTAACGACCCATTAACAGTGCTGACTGTAGCAGAAAACAATGTGAATCAACAAGAAGTGAATAATGAATACAAAAATAATCATTTGGAGAAACGAAAATGAAAGCAATTTAACGACCCATTTATCTGAAGAGAGAATGGATAGAAAAAAGAGAAAGAAGAATTGCTGAAAAGAAAAGGAAAATACAAACTTTGGGTGTATAGAAAAAAAATTGAAAAACTAATTTTTATGACCATTTAAAAAGACGAAACCAGGCAATAGCAAAAAACTGCCAGTTATATAAAATTAAATAAAAATAAAACAAGGTAAAGGGTTTAACCATTTAAATACAGATTAACAGACCATAATTACTAACAAAAATATTAAAATTTATAGTAACCGTTTTAAATAGGAAAAACTACAACTGACTTAAAACAAAAACGAGTAGTGACCGTTTTCAAACAATTTTCCCTGTGTCATTGAAATAAACACAATTAAATTCAGTACAATCATAACAAAAAAACAAGTAGTGAAAATCTATACAGTGAAAACTGCTGCTGCTGCTGCTGCCAAAAAAGAGAGAGAAGTAATGTGTGTAACTAAAACCAGTTTTTTCCTTTCCCCTATTCATTCTCTCAAAACATCACAAGACTGAACTAATTTCATCTCAATTACGTCGTCAATTCCCTCTCTCTCTTCCATTCTCTCTCTCTCTCTTCTCTCTCTCTCTCTCTCTCTCTCTCTCTCTCTCTCTCATTCATTCAGTCACTTGTGTGTTTCATTCAGGGACAGAGAGACAGAGCTTCGTTTCAGTTCCCAAAACACAGAAAGCAGCACAAAAAAAGTTGCACTCACTAACATTCACTTCTGAGACAGAGAGCAGACACACAATTGACTTCTGGCAGGCAGGCAGGCAAGCAAAAGGCAAAAAGCAAAGAACAAAAAAATTGATGTGAGGGGAAAAAGAGAGCAGGAGCAGGAGCAGGAGAAAAAACAGGAATAAGAATAAGAATCAGCCGTTGGAACCGCCGAACAAAAACTAACGAGGGAAAACGAACGACTGAAAGAGAAAGAAAGAACCAAAGAATGAAAGAAAGAAAAAGTTCAAGTTGACTTGACTTGACTTGAGAGTTGATAGATTTAATTACCGAAGTATATTCTCTCTTTCTCTTTCTGCAACTGAAGTTGCTGCTGCTGCTGCTGCTGTAGAATAAAGAATAAAAAATTATTCTTATTCTTATTCCTTTTCTTCCAATTCAGTTCAAATTCTGCTGCGCCGCGCCTGAATGAGCATTCAAGAGTGAGGCGGCGAGCGCACATTCTTCTTTTATTTCTGCCTAGTTCTGCTACTTCACTTGCAGCAGCAAAAAAGTGAAGAAAAAAGCAAGCGCCCAAAAATATGTCAAACGCTGGAAGCGAAAAATTAGCAAAAAGACTGAGACTAGTTCCAACACAGAAGAAGAAGAAGAAACAGGGAAAAATGAGATGCGAGGAGACCCGCCAATTTTTTACGACATTTTTCTCTGGAAAGATGAAATGAGAGAGAGAGAGAGAGACAAAAAGAGCACAGCTCGGGCAAAAAGATGATTTTATGAGCAGAGGAAAAAAGAAGTTTCTGGCAACCAAATTATTATTGAAACCTTATTTGGTAAAAAGAGGAGAGAGAAAATCATATAAATCAAAGGGCTTTTCTTCTTCCTCTTCTCCTCTTCTCAATGAATATCTATTCCAGCAGCAGCCCAAGGACCCCTCTTTCTCTCTTTTTGCCCTCAGTTTCGAATAAATAAATAAATTACCCCAAATTTTTCTTCTTTTTTCTTCTTCTTCTTCTTCTTCGTCTCCTCTTTCAAACGACAAAATAGAGTGGACCTAGTGTGAGTGAGCGAGTGAGTGAGTGAGTGAGCTGGCAAAAAAGTAAAATAAAACTAAGATGGAGTGAGAGAAAAAGAGGAAAAAATATTATTATTAATAGCCAGTTCGAAGACGAAAAAACGCAAAGAAAACGACGAGATTTGAGGAGTTGCAGAAAATTTTGCGGCTGAGACTAGGACGATCACTTTTTTTTTTTTGGTATGTTATATGTGATCGTAATGTTGAAAGGCAAAGCTGATGCTGAAAAAAGGCAGCGAATGCGAGGATATATTGCAACTGCTGAGCTGCAGCATTTGGGCAACACAAGGGCAAATAATTTGTACTTGAATGGCTGAACTACAGCAGCAGCAGCAAAAAAAGAGAAAGAAAACAGAGCAATGATCTATGGGCAAAGGTGATTTATGGGAGTATAGTGCGTAGCAAAATGAACAAAAAACCAGAGAATTTTTCTGAAGATTTGGTGCGACCTTTTGAATAGATCTTGCAAAATTTTCGCTAAAATTTTTCAACATACAAATTAGTTAACCTTTTACTGAGCATACAATCAATTTGTCTTAATTTTTAATTAGTTAAAGTTACCTTTTAAAAAAGAGTTGCAGGCTCAACTAGAATATTAAAACAAAATCCTAAAAAGTTATCCAAAAAATCTTAGGTTGCATTTCAATATTTCTCAAAATATTTTGACCTTGCACAAGAGAAAACCTGCCAAACAAAAAGTGCCTAACAGAAGAGGGAAAAGCAGCGGCTCAGGCCAAATGTAATAAAAAAAGCAGGGAAAAAATCTCTCTCTCTCTTCAAATCCAATACACACAGAGAATTATTTGCACACAATATTACATACAAAATACAAAAGCAAGGGCAAAGTGCGGCGACGGCTGCGGCTGCTGCTGCTGCTGCCGCAAAAAAAGACGCATAAATCGATTTAATTCTTGCAGCAGCTGAGAGAAGAAAGGGAAAATGTCTAAAAGGAGAGCTAGAAATATCCAAAGATGAGAAAGTCTCTCATCAAAATAAGGAAAAAGGCAAAAAAGGGGCCATATTCCTTTTTCCATATTAGCATTCTCTCTGCTTTTTTATGCAGCCTTTTTCTGGGCAATATGGTGGTGGGTGATATATTTGAAATGGTAATGCGTGCTGCTGGTGGTAGTTATAACTTGAAGAAAAAGGATGGCAAAATGGAGGGCAAAGTGATAATGTACATTTTCTGATTTGTAGCTTTGGTATTAATCTGTAGTAACCGTTTAAATAGCTTAACTAGAACAGAAAGTCTACAAAATTTTAAACAATCTCAGCAGTTAAACTAGTGTTTTTTATGTCCAAAAGAAGTGTGTACAATACTAAAGTTTTTAAATAAATACCTTTTAATACGTTTTGCTGTTTTAATCGAAAAATTGCAAAAAAATTATATTTTATCAGCTTTTCAATTCAAAAAAAATCACAGAATTTCTTCTTCTTTCTCTCTTTCACATTCAGACAGACAGTCACAGTCTCACAGAGAGTGAGAGTGAGCACAACAACGAGGATGACAAATTTGCTCACTTTTTCTTCTCTTTCTCTTCAACTCAATTCTCACTAGCGTCTCACTTTGAAAAGGAAAAGGAAAAGAAAGAAAAAGTGTGCACTGTAGTGCAAGAGTGTGAAAAGAGAGAAAATAAATAAATAAAAAAAATGGCGCAACTACAAAAATTTTCCTTCTTCCAAGGAAAAAAGATTCAATTGAAGCGAAGTGAGTTTGAGTAAAAAAATTGAATGAATAAGAATAAAAAACAGTATATGAAAGCTGAATGATAATATAATAAAAGGACAAAAAATGAGAAAGAAGAAGTTTTACTACGAGCTTGTAAATAAAAAGTAAACTCGACCATCGACAGGATTTCATAAAAAAAATTAGCAATACTAAAATGAAACAAATTTTGTAACCTTTTTATTAGTAACTGCAAGCAACAATTTAAAAAAAATGCAAAAACCAAAACCACCAAACAAAGCTCCCCCCAACGACTGACCAGTCCTTTTTCCGTCTGACCTCATTTTTTCCTCAGATCAGGTCGATCACAGAACCCAAACCAAAACTTGCCCGTTTCTTCCTTTTCTCTTTCTTTCAGAAAAAAAGAAAAAAAGAAAAGCCGCACCCAAAACAACACAGCAGCACAACAAACAGAGAGCCGAACCGAACCGAGCTGAACTAAACCGAACCGAGCCGAACCAAACAACAGCTCAACTTATACAGAAAATAGAGAGCAGAGCAAAGCAGGAAAAAAATCCGCCGGAATCTTCTTATTTTCCGTCTTTTTTCTCCTCCTTCTTCGTCTTTCGTCGTCGTCAGATGATGTAATTCAAAGTGAGGGCGGCTGGCTGGCTGGCTGGTTAGTTTGCCGACTGATTTGCTCAGTGAGAGAGAGTTGAGCCAGATTTTTTCCACTTGGTTGAATTCTGGCTCTCTTTTTGGTTTGGATTCTCTCTCTCTCTCCTTCTCTCTTTCCAGAATTGCACTTTGGATCATTTCGATCTCTATTCAGCGGCAGTGATTCAATTTGCCAGCAAGCAAAGGCTTTCCTTCCTTCTTCTCTCTCTTCTCTCTTCTCTCTCTCTCTCTCTCTCTCTCTCTCTCCTTCTCTCTTTCTGGATCGATTCATCTATCAATAACATCCGCTGATTTAGTGCGAAAGGAGGCGGAGGCGGTGGAGAGAAGAAGTAGTGAGGAGGAATAAAATCAAAAATAAAAACAAAAACAGAATCTTAGAGCGAGAATTTGAGATTCTGCAAAAGAGGGAATCTGCAGCCGCCGCCGTGATCCAGGGGATTTGCTGTGGCCAAAATGTGAGGTAAAAAGTGCGAGAAGGAATAACCGAATTTAGGTTTTGTTTTTGCTGCTGCTGCTGCTGCTGTCTATCTTTATTCTCACTCTTTTCTGCCTGGTTACCTCTGGAATCAATTTTTGAAAAGTGAAGCAAATGAGGAGGGCAGAAGGAGGAATGAAAAGGATTGATGAGATAAAGAAGCTGGAGGAGAATGACTGGCCTAAATGATGACTGGATATCCACCATTTTTGAAAGCTTGATCACGACAAAAGAAGAGAATAAAGTGATTTGATTTAAAAGTGTTAACCTCTTAGATTGACAACGTAACATGGAACGTAATTTATAAAATTTTTAAATACTTAAATTTAGTGAATAACCTTTTAAATCGGGTGTCTGATGCTATTATAATTAAACAACATGTACTTACAAACGCTCAATTTAAAACTATAAAAAACTGCTAAAAATAAACTTAAAATAAATTAAAATTAAGTTTTAAAAACTGATAACCTTTTAATAAAGAGCCCATGGAAATCCATGAAAAAAATAACAAAAAACACTTTTTTTTCTAAACAAGTCTTTTAGAAACTGAATCAGCTGCAGCAGAAGCAGCAGCAGCATCACATTTAAGCACAAAAACTTTCCAATTACGGCGCTAATTAACGCCAAGTCGCGCTAGTAGTCATCGCCACTCTGTTCATATAATGATTAAACATTGTGAGAGCAACTTCTTTATAACAAAACATTGCAGCAGCAGCATCTGCTTTTAAATTAAGAAAGAGTGAACACAGCAGTAGTGTGCAAGTCTATTAAAATCCAAAAAAACGAAAGAGAGATTTAGTCAATTACAATAAATTTTAATTACCAGTTGAACAATGAAAGACGAAATCCTAAAAAAACAAAATCAACAAAAAAACAAAGAGAATCGAAAGGCAAAAAACAGACAAAAAATCTAAAAGTCAAGTTTTTCCCTCTAATTTCAACACACACATTCAAAAAACACTCTAAACTTTAATTTAACCTCGTTTTAAATCTCTTCTTCTGGGCGCCTGTGAGGATTGATTCTCTCAGCTAAGCGCACATCTCATTCTGTTCACTGCTCTTTCGGCTGCTCTTTAATTTTCGATTCTAAATTCTAACAGGCAACAAAAAAGTGTAGTAGTAGTAGTAGTAGTAGTAGTAGTACTAGAAGAGAACTTGGCTTCCTCCTTTGCTGCCACTTTTTAATTTAAATTTTTTGCCACCACTTCTTCTTTCACTTCTTTCACTTCTTTCTCATTCTCATTCACTTTTGCTGCCTTGATTTGCTACTCTTCTTTTCCTACTTTTTTTCCTTCTTTGATCGCAAACTCATTACCGCCCGTCAAAAAACGTCCTGGAAAGGTCCGCTGGGACGCGTTGAAAGCGCTGGGAAGCAAGAAAAAGAAGTGAACAAAAAAAAGTTAAAAGTATTTCAGCTGCTGCTGCTGAAGTTGAAGTTGAAGCAGCAAAGTTGGCACGCCAATCTTTGGGGCCAAAGTATTTAAAATGGTAAATTGCCACACTAGTTGGCTGCTGGTGCTGCATCTGCGCTTAAGTGCTGCTCGATTATGTTTTTTCCTCTATTCTACTGCTGTTTTGAATTTTAAATTTTAATGCCTCTCCTAAATTGCCAACTAAAAAACGGCAACAACGGCATTGGCAACGGCAGCAGCAGCAGCAGCAGCCCAACTGAATGGCTAATGAATTTTGATTTGCTGAGGGGAAAGGGTTGGGAAGGGAAGAGGAGGAGAAAATAAAAACAGCAAAAATTGATATGTAAATACCCTCGGCAAAAAAGAGCACAGAGCACAGAGAATACTCTCAGCAAAACAGCAAACAACGACGATATATTCAAATTATGATTATTAATGAAGGAGAGAGAAAGTAGTGGAGGAGGCTAATATTATTATTACTGAGAAAAGAGGGGATGAGAAAATACGAATTCAAAACACAAAAGGCAGAAGAAACAAATGAACAAATGACATTTGAACGAGAGCAAAGTGCTGCTGCCCGGTTTTGTCCTCCTCGATGTCCCCACTTTGTCTATTTCTTTCTTTCTGCTGTTGTTTTGTTTTTTTTCAGAGAAGCTTTACTTTTCGAGTTCTATTTTTGCAACTCCTGTTGTTCGACTTGGACTTGGACTTCTTTTCTGTTATTGGATCTCAAGGGGTTTGATCTGCAAAAAGCTTGAATTTTTTGTTGTATTGCTGCTGCTGCCGTTGTTGTGTTATTTGGAAGAGTCCAAGAACTGTTCTGCACTTCTCTTTTTTTCCGGTTAACTGAGAGAGAGAGAGAGAGAGAGAGATGCAAAAAGAGCCAAGGGGAAACAACAAAAATACGGAATAAAAAGCAAGCTGCTGCTGCTGCTGTTGCACTAATGATGGAATCGAGAATCTTCAGCAGATCCTCTTAGAAGGAAAAATAGAAAGTAGACGGCAAACTCTTCCAACTAACAATCATTCATGAGTAGAAGCAGCAGCAGCAGATGATCATCATCATCATCATTTATATCTTTCCGCCCCCTCTGTTTTTATTTAAGTCTAAGAAAAAAGAGAGGCAAAAGAAAACAGCAGAATTTTCCCCTTTGACCTCTTCCTCTTCTTCTACTTCATCTCTTCTTTACAAGTCAACAGGGGAATTTTAAACTTTAGCCAACAACAGCTACTACTACAGCTCAAAATACAAAAAGCAGCTAGAATAACCGAGAATAAATAATAAAAAGAGGCAGCAACAGCAGCAGCCATCAGTCAATCGTCAAACAACAATCTCCTCTTCAATAACAAACAACAGCAAAACTAGCAGCAAATTCTTGCTGGCTTTACACGAAAAAATTCCTGCATTTTTAAATAACGCTTTTTGCTGGTGGAGCCAAAGTTTAGTGGCTCTGGGTAGTCAAAAGTGATAGTCAGCGCTGCATCAAAAGCAGCAGCAGCAAAAAATGCAATTTTAAAATTGCTTTTCATAACTTTTAGATTATTTTTTGCTGCTGCTGCTGCTCAGAGTTTTTTTTCAATGTTGAAGGAGGAGGAGCAAAACAAAAGCTCTGATGATTAATCTGCTTAGCAGCATCGGCCCTAATAAAATTTAGCATCAAAGTTAAAAGCTGCTGCTGCTCTTGTTCTAGTTCTTCACTTCCTCTTCTCTCTTTTTCTCCCTAAAAGGCTGTAAATTGTAATATGCTAAAGGAAAAGAAAATGGGCAGAAAAAGACCGACGACAAAGTAAAAGTGGAAGCAAATGATTGCTGCCTCATATTTATGGTGCAGTTTTGCAGCACAGTTTTTGACTGCCTGTGCCACCAGTCTATAAAACAATTTGTTATGCAAACGGAGGAATGAGAATGAGAATGGAGAAGAGATGGAAAAGATGAGGACGAAGATGGAGATGAAGATGGAGAAATTTCCTGAATAAGCAGAAAAAATATATAAATTCTGCTGCTGCTGCTGAGGCTGCTGCTTTTGTTGTAGTAGTAGTGGCAGTGGCAGTGTTGGGTAGTTAAATCAGAATAAGAGGAAAAACGAAAACGAAAAAGGAAAAGAGCTGAGAGTGAAACATAATAAATTTTATTAATGTAATGTGTGTGGGGGCTACTTTAGTTTAAAAATAGCAGTATTTTTTACCGTTTAAAAACCATAGAGAGTTGAAGAAATAAGTAAAAGTCATAAAACAATTTTTTAAAATTAAGATTTAAAACGTAATTCACCTTTTTACTGAATTAGTGTTTTTTTAAATAAAAACTGCTTAAAATGATCAAACAGCTTGAACAAATCGAGCCAACAATAAAAAAAATCTAAATAAAAAAACGGTCCTAAACAACTCAAGAATTAAAAGAAAGCAGAGAGACTCAAGTGCACTGACGAGAGAATGAAAGTGGCTACTACTATTCACTTCTGCCAGTGGCGAGAAAGTTCACCAGGGTGAAATGGAGAGTGAAAAAAGCGAGAAAAAGCGAGAGGAGAGAGTAAACAAGGCCAAAGTAAAGAATGCGTTTACAGTGGAACAGAGAAAGTAAAAAGTAAAAAGTAAAAGCAAGAGGAGTAAAAAATCTCAAATCACAAATCATTCAGTTCAATGGCAGCAGCAACTTCAACTTCAGCAGCAGAAAAGTAAGCAACCGAAAAGTCGCGCCAATTTACAATTGCGCCGCCAATTCAAGTGCTCTGCTCTCAGCTACTTAAAAATACATTTTAAGGCCTAGCCAAACAAAGCAAAGCAAGGCAGAAAAAAAAGTTAGCTTGGCTGGCTGGTTACACAGCGGCTCTCTCGATAATAGAGACCAAAGCAAGAGAAAAAAGTGGGAAAAAATCGGAAAATAAAAATACAACAACAGCAAAGTTGGCCCACTTGAAAAGGAAGAAATCTCTTCAATTGATGATGAGTCAGCGGAAAGAAATCAAAGCTGATAAAACTAAATAAAAAGTACAGTACAATATAATAATAAAAAAGTACTAAAGTGTCTAGTGATAACTACCGTTTGAGAAATCTGCTCGACAAAAAAAATTCAAACTTGCACAATTTTGTTGACTTTGCCCTCCCCCCTTGCTTGATTTTTAATTTTGATCCCTCCTTTTTAGTAGCTGCTCCCAACAATCGAGCCAACAAAAAAAGTCAAAAGTTTCTAGTTTGATCTAGTTTAGAGAGAAAGCTTTCCCTCTTCTCTGCTGCCCACAGAAAAAAATTCTGCTAGAAATGCAAAATTCTCAGTCTGCTCAATTCTTTCCTTCCTCCTGCCCTCAAGAGTCTTTGAACTTTTGGCAGTGGTGGCAATCTCGCCACCACTTGTACTGTACTTGCACTGTTGTACAATACCTCAGGTACAGAAGTACAAAAAAATAATAATAAAAGTAGCAGCAAATAATAGCAGCGAATAAATTGGAAAGTATGTTCTAGAGGCGGAAATTATGAACCTTTTTAATAGTCGATACGAAGTTTACCGTCAATAGAAAAGACTACTGAATCAAAATATGCTTAGGCGTGGCTGAGTAAAATGTGCCTGCCAAAAAAGAAAGTATTGCAAGTCATGATAACCTTTTAATGCGTTAGTCAAAGATCTCAACAACAACTGCCACTTCTTCAAACTGTTAACACACCAAAAAAATTGTCATCAAGGTTAAGGAACAGTAGTAGTAGTACCAGCCGTAACCTTCTGTTGAATTAATAATATTCAGGTGAAACAATACAGAACAGAACAGAACAGAAGAGAGAATTGAAGAATCGAGAATCGCCCCAACAAAGAATCGAGGGTAAATTAAATAGAGATGAAAATGGAAATTAACCCAGGCTTGAAAAGAATTAATTTGTAGCACCGTTTGTTTGTCTGCTCTGTGCTGTTTTCTGTTCGGTATTTGTAATTCAGCTCTCTCTTACAAGCATTACAAAGGCTAATTATTGACAGATGGAAATTATGGGAATGTGAGTGTGTTTGTACATTCGGTACAAAAGCTGCCGCTGTCAATTGAAATGTAAATTAGCTGATTAGTTACTGCTGCTGCTGCTGCTACAAGTAAAACTCAAATTGAAAAGAGAGTGTGTAAGAAGAGAATGTGTTAATTAATGCGAGCTGCTGCTGCTGCTGCTGCTGCTGTTTCAATTAGTGTTTGCTCTGTACCAATTGCTCTGGTACAACCTTGTACAAAAAAGAATTTTCCTACAATGTTGTTATTGTAGCTTTGTTATTGTTATTGTAGTAGACCTTTTGTACCAGACTTGAGCTGAGCTGAGTTGTGAAATTGAAAATAAAATAAATTTTTGATGAAAATTACCTTTTTTTAACCCACCAATTTTTAAATTTAAAAAAATTTAATGTCACAATCTAACTTAAAAAGTCGCATTAAAAGAATGTTTTTGTTTTAAAATTAAACTAAAAAATTTAGACAGCATTAAACATAAAAATCAAATCAAATCACTTGTGCCTTGTCAGCCTTTACAAATCAAATCGAAAAATTTCTCTCTCAATTCGGCTCAATCCTTTCAATTTCCATTTCCTCATTTTCCTCAATCAAAAATCCCTTCTCAATCCCACGTTTCAAAAAACAAACAAACACAAACAGACAAAGTCGGATCACATCAATTTCCCCTTCCATGTAACTGTTATTTTTTTGCTATTCTGTCTGTCAATTCTGTCTCTGTCTGTCTCCTCTCGGTTTAATCCCCTTAGCAAAACTTTTGTCTATTTTAGGGGCCCGCTTGCTGCTGCTCTTCTCGTTTGGATTTGCTGCGCTGTTTTTTATGCAAATGAGCTGTTGTTTATCTCTCTTTGATTCGATTCCTGCTCTTTCTCTCTCTCTCTCTCTTTCCCACTCTCACTTTTCCATTGTCTACAGATAATCTGCTCTCTTTCTCTCTTCTACATTCTTTCTTTCTGTTTGTCTACTTGAAAATAGCAGCAGCAGCAGCGAGTGTGTTTAGGTGCAAAAGCCCAAAATAAAGTTAATGCGATATAAAATAGAGTAGACAAGAGAAGAGAGGAAGAAGAAAAGTGGAAAAGTGAGCAAGTCAAGTGAAAGAGCAGCAGCACCGAAAAGCAGCAGCGGAAACTGCATTAATTTTCTAATCTTAAGCTTCATCTTAATTAATTAACTAATTCAACGAGCCTGCTCGAAAATAGCACTGTACAAAAAGCAAAAAAGCAAGTTACAGCGTGGTAATGTAGTGCAGAGAAGTTAGAAGAGAAGTAATGTGTGTGTGTGTGAGTGTTTGGAAGTGAAGTCATTGGAAAAGATGGGAATCAGAGTTGATAATAAAAAAAGCAGGAAAACATTGACAAAAAAGTTGAGAAGGAAAGAGATTGCCAATGAGGACTAATTTACTAGTTGGTCCTCCTAGTTGAGAGCACTGGGTTAGTGCAGAGATTAGATGGCAAACAAAAATAGTGAAATTGGGGAAATAACACTAGTGTTTGTACACTACAGAAGTATTTTTTAGAAAAGTAATAACCTTTTATATACTTTTATTAAAATAAAAACATAAAAGAAAAAGCAGCACCTACCCTTAGAAATGCTGATGATGACATCGAGGTGGGCGAGGTGAAAGTTGTTGAGTTGAGGTAATTGAGGTGGTGAGCAAAGTTGAAGTGTTGAGGTGCCATTGCAGTGATGATAATGATGATGAAAATGACGAAGAAGAGGTGGTGGTTTGATGTTGTGAAAAAGATCTAGGCCTTGGTCAAAAAATTAGCCCATAATCGATAGGTTCAATTGTTGGTGATAAGGTCAAAGTTAAAGAAAAGGTGGAAGATGATGATAAAAATCGAACCAAAAAAGTTTGTTCTGAAAAAAATAAAAACCAGTTAATTACCAACGAACATAAAAACCAACTTTTAAACAGCCAAAAACTGAGACTAAGTCTCGCGTGCAAATTTTAACTCAAGCGAATCAGCAAGTGGAAAAATAATCAGTTTCAGAAAGTCTAACAAAAATAATAGCGGCAGTGATTCGTAGTGCAAACATTAGCGAACTGAAAAAAAACGAAAAACGCCGCACACACACAGAGTACGTAAAAAATGAAATTCGGAAAATGCTAATTTAGCAGCACAGTACCAAAAAAGCCGGGGACAGATTTGTGGAGCTAAACTTTATTAGTTTATTCAATAAAGTAAGCGACAGCAGCAGCAGCGGCAGTAATATTATACACACACACGCAAACTAAACTTGAGCAGAAAGATGGAGAGAGAGAGAATTTTCTTTCAAAAAAAAGAAAGCAAGGTTTTTTGCTGGCACAAAATTTGCAACAAAATTCAAACGAGCGAAAACGAGCGAAAAAGGAAAAGAAAGAGAAAGAAAAGGAACGTGACAAACATCTTTCCTTTCAGTTTTCAGCTTTCAGAGCTTGAACTGGAGCATATGTTGTTGTTGCTGCTGTTTTTTGAAAATAAAACCCGAAAAAAAAGTGTTTGTCTGCGTTGTTGTTGGCTGTGCACTGTATGTTTTTCAGACCCTGGCAACAGCAGCAAAAAATAAAGCTGAAAACAGCGAAATTGAATTAAACAGTGGGTGCAAAACTACAACAGCAGCAGCAGCAACTGCGGCAAATTCTTTTTTCGTTTGCACTGGTGATAAATAAATAAATAACAGAGCCAAATCAAAGTCAAATAAGAAATAGTCCGTCAATACTGCATGGGCAAACTAACTAAAAATACAAATTAAAGTAATTTAAAGTTGATAGTGAGATGGTTACCAGTTTTCTAAAGTTCTCTAAAACTCACCAAACTTCTAAACTCCTTTTTAAAGTTTAAACATAATTTTCCAAAAAACTAAAACTAAATAAAAATACCAACAAATACACACAGAATTTCACCTCTTTAGCGTTTTGAAATAAACACCCAAAAATGTTGTCTGCTTGTTGTTTGGCTGTGCCTGTATTTTTCAGACCCTGCAACAGACAAAAATAAGCTGAAACAGCGAAATTGATTAACAGTGGGTGCAAACTACACGCAGCAGTCAACTGCGGCAATGCTTTTCGTTGCACTGGGTAAATAATGAATAAAGGCCAAATCAAGTCAATAAAATATCAGTCAATACTGCAGGGCACACTAACTAAAATACAATTAAAGTAATTTAAAGTTATAGTGAATGTACCAGTTTTCTAAGTTCTACTAAAATTCACACACAAATTACATAACCCTTTTAAGTTTAAACATATTTGCAAAAACTAAACAAATAAAATACAATACACACAGAATTCACCTCAATAAAAGTGCACCCACCAACAACTTGCCTCTTCTTTTCTGCTTTTTCAAAAATTTAGCCTCACAGAATTTCTCCTCTCTCGGTAATTACCCGAGTTTAGTCGGGCGTGGTTGCGGCGCGATGTGACTCATCAGCGCCTATCATTATCAAAATCATCAGCAGCACAGACCACACAACCACCTTAAATTCTTCTTCACCTTCACGTGTCCAACTTCATCACATCACAGAATCACAGCAACAGAATATAACAACAGACCTAGTCGGAATCGTTGAAAAGAAAAAGAAAAAAAATCAGGCAGTCACGCAACATGTCACTGCTCATACCAAACTGCCTTCTTCTTCTTCTCAACATTCTACCTACGCCGCCAAGGCTGTCAATGCGGCAAAAAAAGACACTTTTTGCCATTGCATTTTCTAAGAATATACGGGGAAAATCACAGAAGAAGCAAATCACGTCAACTGCTGCTGCCGTTTCGTATGTCTGGTTCGTGCAAAGAAGGGACAAGTAAGAAGAGAAAAGAATGTGAAAAGAGATAGAAAATAATAATTAATAATGCGAGAATTCACTCATACGAAAACTGTTTTCTAAAAGTGCCACTCAATACGACAGCTACTGACATAAAAAAGTGTATTGTGAATTAAAATAAGTGAAACAAAGTTATTATACCTTAGAAAGATTGCCGAATGTCCATTCGAGCAAAACAAATAAAAAACTTTACTACTAAAATGAGCATTAAAAAAAGTTAACCATAATCGTCAGTTAACCCAATCAAAATTTCAAATCACCAACTAAATAAAATACTAACCACCCCAAACAACAACAAAACTCGTAATGATAAACAAATGACGTAAAGAGAAGAGAAAAGAAAAAGTACAAAATAATAACCAGTACAAGTGCAGAGTGCGAAAAAAAAAAAATAGGTAACAGTCAAGTAGGCCAAGCAGAAGCAAAGTAGCTAAACCCTAAATCAAGACCCAAAAGGAAAAACACTGATGATGATTCATATTGTGATGATGTACTAATGAATGATTGAGCAAAAAGAGAGAGGAAGACAGAAAGGCAAGGCAAGTGCGAGGCACAAACAACAACAAAAAGGCAACAGTCAAAGTATGCGATAGAAAAGTAAGTAACCGGAGATCAAAACGAGAGAACTGGCAAAGAAAGAAGTCCACTGCGTGATTTCATAATTTGTGACCGCTCACGAAAAGAAGAAAGACGGAAGCAAAGGACGGACACAAACAACAAAAAACAAAAAGTGAATCATTAACTCTGACTGGGGATTAGAAAAGGAGAAAGAAAAAGACAAAAAATCAGCTAAAAACTGCTTACGATGGCGACTTTTAATTTCAGCACAACAGCAGAAAGCAAAAGCTAGTTCTGTGTGTCTGAAGTTATTAGTTTTTGATTAGAAGAGGAAGAAAAGAGAGAAGGGGAAAAAGTAGTTGTTTTTTTGGCAACCAGTTCTAATTTAGAGCGGGGTGAAATCGCCCAAAATAATAATAGCCACTAAAAGGGAGTTCATTAAATTTCAGTTTAGCAGTTTTGAGATTTTGCTTTTGTTTTTCGTTTTTTCATTTCAGTCGTTAGTTTTTAGTCTATCGTCTGGAAAAGATGGCCTCAAAAGATTAGTGTGCTGTGTGCTGGGAAAATGAGGGCATCCCCAGACGATAGAAAACGATAATGGTGGAAATTAATTGAAAATTATTGTTATTGGTGGGAGCTCTTGAAAAAAAGAAGCAAAAAGAAGTGTGTGTACAAAAAAATCTAACTGAAAAAGTGTTTGACCTGTTTGAAAGGTAGTCGGGGAAGTTCCACCAACTAAAAAATATCAGTCTTGCTGTAAACTAATTTTTCAATAAAAGTTCAAACAAAAAACAGCTTAAATTTAAAAATCGAGAATACAAACTAAGGTGAATTACAACAAAAATCATAAAATCTTTAAAAGTTAAAAAATATTTACCAGTTAAGGAAACCGATCGACGACGAAAAATGGTAAAAATAGAGCAATTTATCTGTACAAAATAAGACAACTTTTTAGTACAAAAAAGTGGTGAGATGTCTTTTCTCAAAGAGTTTGTTTGCAAAACTGTTTCATTTTTAGACAGCTGCTGCTGCTGCTGTTCAAAGTTCAGCCAGCTGAAGAAGTACTCTGCACACAAACACACACTAAACTTAAAATATAATAATGAAAAACTATAGTAAAGTAAAGCACTAAGTGCAAATATAACAAAAAAGGCAGTCTACAAACAACACTGGTTCAAAGTTAAAGATATGTTTGCCCCTGCTCTTTCTGCCTTGTAAAAAAATAAATTAAAATTTAATTTTGATGTCCTGTTTTGTTAGAAGTTGGTCAAACAATTGACAACACAAAGTTTAAGCAAATAACAAATACTCTCTGTGTGTATATGAGGGCAGAGTGAGAAAGGTGTGTGTTTGTAAAACAAAACAAAGATAAGTTTAGAAAAATTGTCATTGACCTTTTATGAAACTTGAGAGTCATGAAGCAAAGGCAAATCATAGCTATGTAAAATCCCCAAAAAGGACAAAACTAAGCAAAAAATATCATCCTGAAAAATTCCAGCCAGATTCTGTTTGCTTTGTAATTTCAACTATTAAAAGTAGAAAAGTGGCTAAAACAAAGCAAAAGAAAAGGCTAAAAAAGCTTCCGCAAAACGGAACACTGTGTTTGATTCAAAGAATTCAGACACGTGGCCGGAAAACACATCCTCAGCTGTTCACGAGAGATTCTCTCTCATTCTTTTCATTTTTAGAAAAAAAGAGTGTAGAGTGAAAAGAATGTGTGAAAAAGTAAAAAACCACACAGCCATTTTCACACAATGTATCACCTGAGGAAATGAGAGAGATGAATGAATGGATACAAAAAAGCAGACAACAAAACCAAAACAAAAAACAACAACAAAAATCAAAATTTCAAAACTGAAAGAAACAAAATATTCGAGGAAAACAAACGGTTAAAAACATGGGAAAACATCTGAAAACAGAACATTTTAAAGCAAAATCTCTTGCAAAAAGGGAAGGAAGGAGACTTTGTAGTACATTTCAGGGGAAAGAATAAAAAGAAGAGGGATATCATGAATTATGGATTCTGAGGTTTCCTCCTCCTCCTCCTCTTAGAATTCTTTAGGATTCTGTGTGGCTCTCTCTCTCTCTCTCTCTCTCTCTCTCTCTCTCTATTCAGGTGCCATGATTGATTGTGTGGCTGAGGCTCGGTGTCTTTTGCAGCAAAGTAAGGACACAAGCAAAGTTTTCCCTCGTAGATTCTTTGGCTGCTGCAGTCTGATCTAGATATTCCTCCTCCTCCTCCCATTCCAGACAACAGAATATTATTCACTTTCTTCTACTACTACTACCTCAGAGAAGAATCGAGAGGAGCAGAGGAGCAGGAATCAATCATCATCAATATCACTTTTGCTGGGAAGCAGTCAGAGAGAGACAAAGAGAAGGAGAAAGACTAAAACAAAAACACTTAAGCAGACAAAAGTGAGAATCAGAAGAGGAGAGAAAACAAAGGAATAAGAAAGAGAGGAAGTTCTAATTCCTAAATATGTACTGGACTTTATAAAAAGAGCCGCCGCCGCCGCCGTTGCCGTTCATGCATGATTCATGAGAGAATTGAGCAGCCAAGAATTTCATCATCAAGTAGAAGGAGAAAAGGAAAGGAAAAGGTACGACCACCACCACAAAACCAAGGCAAAGAAGATATAAAATAAAGTGAACCTACCTTTTTGTTTCCCAGAATTGCTGCTGCTGCTGCTGCGGTCCTCTTTTCTTTTCAATCAATCAAAATCTGTCCGTTCTCTTCTTCTTCTTCTTGAATTTTAGGCCGAACAAGAAGAAGTTCTTCTGCTGAAGAAGAAGTTGAAGTTGATGGCGCCGCTGGAGATGGCTGAACACTCACTTTTCTAAAGAACACTCCGTCCGATTTGATTGTTCACTGCAGGAGAGCAGAAAAGGAAAGACAGGTTATGAATTTAAAATGAACAAGAGCAAAAGCAACAACAGCAAACCAAACCTGTTTTATCAGAGCATCAATCAAAAACAAAAAGCCACACAGAAAAGAAAAAAACGGTAGCACAAAAGTTGTACGAAAGTTGAACTGACCGCCGTACAGTTTGGCTGCTGCTGCTTCTTTGCACGATGATTTTCAGAGAAAGAAGAAGAAGAAGGAAGCCAGAAAAAGAGATCCAGAAATAGAAAATATTCTTGCTGTTGTTGTACATTGTACGACGGCGGCAACCGAAGATGAAGACTAATGAATCGGCTGATTGGAGTTGAGCTCTCAGTGCAGTGGCCACCACCAGCACCAGCAGCTAATCGCCCTTTGATTGTGATCGATTTAGCGAATTATTAAAAAAGAAATATAGGAAAAGTATAGGAGAATAAAAATCTAATAACTTTGCGGTTTGGTTCGTGAGCAAAGAATCGAGAATCGAGAGAATTTCGGAGAACTTTGGCGAAGACGTGGACAAGATCGAGAGAAAGAGAAAGTGTTCTCAGCGGGTGGAAATAGGCGCAAACAGGCATGCCGCCGGCAGCCGGCACGCGGTGAAAGCCACTGAGGTGTCTATAGCGGCGGCGGCACAGCGGCGCCGCTGCTCCTCTCTCTCTCTCTGCACAGTGTGCGGCCAACGTTAGCAGGCAAAGCATTGTGTTTACGTTTTGCAAACGGTGCGCCGAGCGATTTTTCTTTCTTTGGAGCTTCCTATCAACCGAATTCTTTGGATTCTCTTGGGCGATTCTTGGACCCGATTAGTTTTTGGATTCTTCTCGGTCCCCTCTTCAAGGAGAGGAGGAGGAGGAGGAGGAGGAGATTCTCGTGGATTCTCTCCCGCTCGCTTTTTAGAAGTAGCAGCAGTAACTATTTTCGTTTTGTTTTTATGACGCAACACTTTTGACTAATCATCGTTTCTACTATTTCTCCTCCTTTTAGAAACTCTGACTTTCCGATATCAACCGATCATTTGACCAGCTTTGACCCCGACCTATTCATCCGACTATTGCCATTACTAACCTGAAACCAGGAGACCAGGCAACTGTAAGTGCCCGGCGATTGTGTGGCACACAGCCAAAAGAAACTGTAAGTTCTTCTCTCTATGTAACCAAAGTTGTCTTCTGTCTCCTCTCTTTCTCTCTTGTTGTTGTTTTTGCGGCTGTTGAGAATATTCTCTCGCCCAGTTTTTTTCTGTGTGATGTTAAACTGCTAACTCTCTGAGCGCTTTAGTTTTAGTCTTAGGCTTCGTACACTTTTTACTTTGCCATTTTTAGCCACTTTAGCTCACTTTAGTACTTCACATTTTTTCTTTGCCCATAAAGTTAGATTAGAGTGAGTGATGTGTGAGAGATTTCTTTTCCGCCGATGATGAAGGCCTGAACTCCTCTCCTTCTTCTTCCCCTTCTAAAACTTTTGATGTATTTTGATGTGCTTTTCCCTTTGTTGCTCATCTTTCAGAGTGAGCTCTGGTCATCATCATCATCAATTGTCGAGCTTTGTTGTTGTTGTAGCTGTTGTAGCAGCATTTGTAGAGTTGTTGTGGAGAGAGAGATAGAGAGAGAGAGAACTGCTTCTAAACTAAATGAGATTGATTGGAACTCAGTAGTAGTAGGACTCTAGGAATTGGACTAAAGGGACTGAGAGGACAAATTCAGCTCGGCGAAAATTCGTCCACCACCACCACCAACAACAACAACAACATCAGCGGCCCCAAATTCTCGTCGCCGGCAATTCGATAAGTTTCCGATCAATCAGCTCTGCTCCGTTCTTTTCCCCGAAAAGTACAACTACTTCTGCGGAGGCTTTGCCGGTTCCCGTTCTATCGGTTTGATTCCCCCTTTCCTTTTGATTCTTGCTCGACTCTTTGATTCAACTTCGATTCTTCTCTAGTTAATGGAAAATATGAAATGTAAGTCGGCGGCAGCGGAGGCGGCGGCCTCGTCATCATCTCGCTCAGTTTTCAGTTCTGAGCTCTCTTTTCTCTTTCTGTCTGAATCGATGAATTTTCAATCAATCGAGCGGCAGAATGGGCTGCTGCCATTGCTGCTATTTTTATTTGCCTCCAGTGCAAGTGTCCGCCACTTTTTATATTCTTCTTCTTCACTGTGTCTCGCTCTTTTTAGAAGTAAAGCAAAGTCGAGCCAGTCAATAGGATTTGAGCTATTAGATAAAGAGTGGCGGCGGCGGTGGCAGAGGAAAATAAATTTACTTTTGCCTCCTCTTCTTCTTCTTTTGCACTTTGATGCCTAGCCTAGTTCCTTTGCTGTTGCCACTTTTTTCTACTCTTCCCTTCCCTTTCCTTGCCTGCCTTGTTTGTGATTGTGATTGCTCTATTTGGTTGGTCGTGTGTGTGTGTGTTTTGCTGGCGAGAAGAGTACTTTCAACATCGGCGGCCGTGGTGGCAATTCAAGTTAAATGACTTGAATTAAATGTGAAATTCTCTCCTAGCCTCTCCTCTCTCCTCGTTGAGTTTTTATGGATTTTTGTGTGTTGGTGGGAGCTAGCCTAGCCTAAAGAATGGCTCTTCTTTCTCTTCTCTTCTTTCTTCTTTGCAGCAAAGATAAGAGAAGGATTCTTTCATTCTTTGATTCTCTGTGTCTTTGACTCTTTCTCTTCCAGTGTTTGCCGCCATTGGCCGCCAAATTGGCTGAGAATTCTTTCGGTTCTCTCATTCTCTCTGATTGCCGACCAGGCTGGACGCTGGGCTGATTCCTCCTTTTGAGAAAGAGTAGTGGTCGTCTTTTAGTTTCTCTTCTTCTTTTTCATCTCCTCCTCTTTCTTCTTCTTTACTACAGAGGCGAGAAAGATCGATTCCTCGAGAGTGTGAGCGGCGGCTCAAAGTGGTGAGAAGGAAGAAAAGGAAGAGAAGAGGACGCTTTGAGGCGAAATTGAAATTGAGTGAGAGAGAGAGAGAGATGTGCCCGTCGTTTTCCTCCTCTTCTTCTTATCAGAAAAAGGGGCGCGAGAAAAGAGTGTCCATTTTCCCTGTCTCTCGCCTCTCTGTCCTGTCTTGGTCAGTCTCTTTCATTTGGACAAATTGATTCCTCGATTCTTGATTCTTGATTCTGCTGTTTTCTTCTTCTTCTACTTTGTTATTTTCGTTGCCGAGATGTGTCGAGATGAGAAGAGGGTCGACCACTCGCACTTTTTGAATTCTCTCTCTGAGGATTTCCCTTCCCTTCCCTTCCCTTCTCCTTCGTTTCTAGGTCACTGTCGAACTGCCTTTGGCTGCCACCACTTTCTTCTCTCCCCTTTTTCTCAGTCTGATCGTAATTAATTTGCAGATAAGTTTGCTTCGTTTCGAGCCTCTTCTTCTTACTTCCTACTTTTTCCTACTTCTTTAGTGACTGAGTGTGATGGATTCGTGAGAGATTCTCGGATGGCTAGGGAAAAGTTTTTTAAGGTTTCTAGTGCTAGTTTTGCTGTTTGTTTTTTACTTTTTCAGAGAGTGATGGTCGTGAATACGAAGAAGAAGAGGAGGAAGTGCAAAGTCTTCAGACTCTGTTTCTCTCTCTTCTTTTTATTTTATTTTAATGTCTGTGTACTACTTTTTCTTTCTTTTTTTCCTCTCCCTCTTGCTCTGAGGGTTATGAATTTTTAATGTAGCAGTCTCTCCTCTTCTTACTCTGCTTCTTTTCATTTTATTTGTCTAGAGCGGCAGCGGCGGCTCTTGTAGCAAAAATTCGCCTCGCACTTTGAAGTGCATGAAAATATTTTTTTCAGCAGCTCTAAAGTAGCTGCTGCTGCTCGCTGCCAGTAATTTGCATGTTTGCGATGAGCGTCGCAGCTCTTTTTTCTTCTTTTTTCCTACTCAAGAGGACTTGTTTTCTATTATTTTATTTTTTCGGCTAGTCTAGTCTTTAGTCTGTTGAGTAGTGTTTATAGACTGAGTTGTGAGTTGTGTGTCCTCTTCTCCTCTTTTTGCTTTAAATTAAAAATTTAAATTGGAGAATTTAGCGCAGCGGCCTTTTTTGCTGCTCTTCTTTGCTGTTTCTGTTTGTTGTTGGGGGTAGTAATAGTTCTTCGGGCTGGCTGCCTGACTGAACTTTGAGTAGTAGAAGAGTTAGTTGTGAGTGTGTAATTTAATTTTCGACTGCTGCGAAATTTAATTTGGCTCTTGCTCTTGCTCTTCTTCTTGTTCTTTCGCTTCATTTTCATTGCTTTTAAGGGGTTATGGGAGGGAGAGTCGGAGAATATTCTGATGCAGAGGAAGAGGAAGAATTCCAGTGCTCTATCTTTTTGATGATTTGCCTTGTGTTTGTTCCTTGTGCCTCTCTCGCTCGCTCATTATTCTTTGTCGTCTTTTTCTTTCTTTCCTCTTGGCATTTAATTCTCTCTCTTTTGCTGAGAAAATTCTGTTACTTGCCCGAGAAACATTGGATGAAAAGTGGTCTTCGTCTTCTTCGTCTTCTTCTTTTATTTTCTCCTCTTCCATCTGACGTTGACTTTGATCTCTCTGGCCCCCTTCTCCTTCTGCGGCTGCTGCTGCCAGTAAATTAATGACTTTTAGTGAAAGCGAGCGAGTATGTGAGTGAGTGGGAGAGATTTTTGCTGGGTAATAATTTTTCTTCTGTATTCTTCTTATTTTTATTCGATATTCTTTCTTTTTTCTTTCTTCTTCTGAAGAGGTAATGTGAAAAGTTTGTTTATGAGTGACTGCTGTTGCTGCTGTTGTTGTTTCCATTTCGCCTCCGTCGCCCGATCCCCGATGACTTTGCTGCTCTTCATTCTTTGCCTCTTTTTCCTTTCCTTATCATCATCAATCCATTAGTTCACAATTAACTGCTGTGTACTGCTTTGCCTTGTGCCTGCCTGCCTGCCATCGAGATGCCTTTCTCCCGTCTACTCTTCTCATTAATGGTCCTTGGAATCTCTTTCCTTTCCTTTTCTCTTCATTTTCTCCTCTTCCTCTATTATTTGTTTCCTTTTATTTAGTCTGTGCTGGTGGGTGCTTAGGTTTGCCTGCCTGCCTGGCTTTTCTCTTCCTCTCATAGACAGTAGATCATGAACCTGGGCACAATTTGTGTGTTTTGGTGGAAGAGAGGCTTTGCCTTTGTTTTTTGTTGTGGCCATTGGCCAGTCATTTGTTCTTCTTTGAGACTGTCCTGTCCTGTCCACACAGGACACTAATGGACCACTTTGGGTCAGAGGAGGAGATGTGAGCCTGGCCTGGTTGGTTTTGGTGGTGGTGAAGATGATTGAGCCTGGCAGCAGCAGACCGAGAGAGAGAGAGAGAGAGAGAGAGGAGAGAGAGAGAGAGAGAGAGAGAGAGAGAGAGAGGCAGCAGTCGTTTAGACTTGCTTCTTTTTTGTTTGAATTGGTTTGCCCTGGTCTTCTGTGCTCTGTTGTGGCTGGGGAATTGTCTCTCGATCCTTTCTTTTTTCTTCTTTTCTTCTTGGTAGAAAGAGGTAGTTGGTTGGCTGCCTGGTTGCTGCTGCTTGGACCCAAGGGATTTAGGAGGCATTGTAGCTCGTCTATTTTTTTCCCTTTCTCTTTTAGCTTTCTATCACAGAGTTTGTCTCCCTCTCTCTCTCTCTCTCTCTCTCTCTCTCTCTCTTCTCTGATCGATGATGAATCTCTGGAAGAGGAGAGATCTTGGGGAAGAAGAGCTCGTTATGACGGATTTCTATTGCTTTAGATTTTTCTTTTGGATTCTCTTTTGGATTCAGGCGCTTTTTGGTGCTCGAAGGGTAAAAGAGGTTCGAGCTTTTGTGACACTTTTCTCCTTTTTGAGCTCAGTTTTGAGCTGTCTGAAGGGATGAGATAGAAAGTAGGGGAGAAAAGTGGCAGCATTTTAGTTGATTAGATTAGGCGACGATGAAAAGGGAGCGAATTTCTATCTTCTCCGCTTGATTGTTTTTGCCTTCTTTTCTTTTCTCTTCTTTTTGACACCCGTCCTTGGGGGACCTTGGGACTTTGAGGAGAGGCTTCTCTTTCCTCTTCACCCTCGATTCTCTCACTTTGCCTGCTCACACTTTCTATCTCTAATTAATTTTCCATAAATCACACAAGTCTAGAAGTGTGTGTGTTGTAAATGTGTTGTAAGTAGTGTGATGTGACAATTAATTTGTCGCTGAGTTTGCTTCTTAGGAAGAGCTGGGACTTTACTTTTTGCCCTTTAGTTTGCTGCAGCAGCTGAACTGACATTTTCCGAAGCACTCGGAAGTGATGCATTATATATCTCTCAAAATCTTTGAGTTTGAACTTTCAACTCAAAGATCGAACCACTTTTTAGAACTATCTCCTTACTCACTCACTTGCCTAAACTGCTAAGCAGCCTTTAGTGCAAGTTTATTATTATTAGTACTTGTGCGAGTACGTAGTTTGTTTTCTTTAGCTCTTTGAACTTTTTCTTTTCTCCATTTTATTTCACTCCACTGAGCCTGCCTGCCTGCGGATAATGGCCCTCAGTTCTTCCCTCGGTTAGCAGAAAGTACACACGTGAGAGTGAGTTCTGGTGTGCAGTGACTGGATAAAGTTTTCCTTTTCATTTTCCTCTTCTCTAATTATTTTTCCGCCTTTGCCTTGCCGGCCTTTCTTCTTTTCTGGTCATTTCTCGACCGACTAACTCCGGTGCATTCTGCTTAGCTGCTGCTGCCCTTGCCATTTCTGTTGCTGACAGGTCACGAGACGGTAAAATAAAGAGAAGAGAGAAAGTTGGTGGGCGAGGATTTAGAGAACCTTTCTCTCTATTTTCTCTATCTTCCCGGCTTTTTGTTTTATAAAGTTCTCTTCCCTCTTCTCTCTCTCTCTCCTCTCTCTCTCTCTCTCTCTCTCTCTGGTTCCTTCCATTTCTCGGATCACTAATCTTGGTTATTAATCTTTGCTCTAGGGGCAGCAGCGACGGCCGCGGCTGCTTCTGCTGACTTGGACGCTTTTTTATTTTATTTTTGGTGGTAATTTAATTTGCTGGGGTAGTGTGAAGCTATTGCCACCTTTTTAGCAGCAGCACTGTAATTGATAAAGTAGTAATACCTCCTCGGCTGCTGCTGCTGATTTTTGGCTTTTTTCGATTTCATTTTTGTGTGAAGGGATTCTCTCACTTTCTGGTGTGTTCTATCTTTAGGTGTCTTTGCCGTCAGCAGCAGCAGCAGAAGTAGTAAATCCAATTTAATTTGGTTTTCCTCTATTTCTCTGAGCTCGAAAGATTGGTGGTGGTTATTATTGCGATTACTTTTCCCGCCCGACGTCGTCTTCGTCGTCGTCGTTGTCTTTTGGGTGGTTTTATTACTACTTTTTCTGTCTCTGTCTTTGACGGGATTTTTCTTCGAAGCTCTAAACCAAAAGCCAAGCAGTGGCTAACTTTTAAGGCTTTTCTTTTTTATATGATTTTTCGGGTGGTGTAGGCGAATTTATTATCATTGAAGAGAGCCCACTGCAGAACACAGTTTTTTTATTATTATCGGGTCGTTTCTTCTTGTTGCTAGATTTTATGTTATTAGTAGAGTCGTGCAGCAGTTTTTTTTACTGTTCACTGTTTTATTGGATCTGATGTGTAAGAGTGTGTGTTTGATCAGAGGTGGTGGCCATGTTCTTCTTGGTGTTTAATTTTTAATTTTGAGCTCTGTAAATTAATTGCCCCAGACCCTTTTCCCCCTTCCTGTATAAAATACCCCCGCTGGATTATTACACAAGAAGGGCGAAAAGAGTGAACAATAATAAAAAAAGGAGCCCCAGAGAAGGAAAATTAATTTCGCCCCTCCCTCCCTCTTTTTAGAGTACCTAGCTGATTTGATTTCATCTCACCCCGAAAACGATGTCTGAAAATCTCGACCAAAACGAGCCAAACGTCGGCGGCGGAACCCGAACCGAACAAGCTCGGGCTCGAACTGAGGCCATTGCCATTGCAGCTCGAGGAGGAGGTGGTAATCGCCAGGCCCGACGAGGTGGAAATAGAGGCGGAAATAGAGGCGGCGGTCGTCGTCGTCTTCGCCGAGGAGGCGGCGGCGGCCACAGCTCTAACGATTCTGTGAATTCCAGCGGCCCACCAGAATTTAAACGCTTCCGGGAGACGAAGGTCGTGGAGGAGGAGCGCCTGGCGGCGTTGAGGCGTTTTCGATGCCCCTTTCCAGGAGGAGGACACGTGTCGGCATGAGGCCCAGCCGGAGCGGTGTCAGTTTGGCCACGTGAAGAAGGAGGCGGACCTGGTGATGGCCTCGAATGCTGCTCGAAATGCCGCTCCAGCTGATCCCTGGGACGGCGGCCCGGGACCGAGGCGACGCGGCGGGAGCCGATGGATCGAGTCGTTCCAGGAACGATTTCCACTGCGAAGACCTGAAAAAGAAGGAAACCGAGGAGGAGAAGAAGAAAAAGGAGGAAGAGGAGAGGGAGGCAAACCGGGCCCGGAACGTGCACGAGCAGGCCGATCTCCTGGAGCTGCCCGGCTACCTCTGCCTCTACGGGCTGATGAACGCCTGTCGAAATAGGCAGAACTTCTTTCAGCTACGGGTGAGGAGCAGTAAGGAGATGCCCAAGCAGGCTTCGAAAACCACTTCCGATGATGTCTCTCCGCTGCCGCCGCCGCCGGCTATTTCAACCACTGATTCCACTGAGGCTATTTCGGCTCCACCCACCACAACTCCAGCAAACTCCAGCGCTGCCGAAGGCTTTTTGAAAACTTTTGAGGCTTCGAAAAAGACGGATGACAAGGAGGGTGATTCCAGCCATGAAGAGCAGCTGATGGAGACGTCCTCCTCTACCGGTGATGATAATGCTCCTCCTCCTCCTCCGATGGAGCCGATGGTCATTGATGACCACCACGACCAGCAGCAGCAGCCCTCGACCTCGACCTCCAAAGCCGCCGGCACTTCCACCAAAACTTCCACCGATGATTCTACTGTTTCAGAAAAGTCCACCAGCAGCAGCAGCAAATTTCCCTGCTGCTCCAGCGGCCTCCACCTGACCACCGAGCAGCTGCTCAACCTGGCCGACTTTGAGCTGGTCCACGCCGCCGACATTGCCGCCTACTTTGGCGAGGTGGCCGCCCAGGCCCAAGGCCCAAATGACCGGGTCCAGGGGGAAAATCTGCGCGAAAAGGAGTGCGGCATCTGCTTTGACCGCGTCCTGGAGAAGCGCCTCCCCTCGAAGCGCCGTTTGGCTGCTGAACAAGTGCGCCCACGTCTTTTGCGCCGGCTGTCTGGAGGAGTGGCGTCGGCGGTCGAAGATCTGCCCCGTCTGTCGGGTCCCCTCCGAAAAGTACGTGACCACGCGCCGCTGGACGGCGGATGAGGCGGCGAAGGCGGCGCTCTTCGCCTCGGTTCGAGCTGATTTGGGCGTAGGAGGCGGAGGGGGCGGTCCTAGGGCCGACCCTCGCCTGCTCGAGGAGGCGCTCCACTTTGACTTTGCCGCAGTGGGCAACCTGTTTGCCTTTCGAGGAGGGGAGGCGGAGGGGGCGGGGCACGCGGCCGAAGAGTGGCCAATGAGATGGCGCAGCTGCGCGAGGAGGCGGGGCGGCTGCTGAATCTGCCCAATGCCGGCGGAGGAGGAGCGCCGCCGCCGCCGCTGACAATGTCCCCCTGAACTGGGACCGCGGGCTGTTTGCCGATGTCTTGGACGGCGACGGCCTGGACATCGGGGACATCGAGGACATTGACGACAGCGAGGACAGCGAGGACGACAGCGACGACGACGACCAATCTCGTCCTTCGCCTTGAGGAACTGGTTGAGGAAGGAGGCAACGACGATGTCCACGACCAGCTGTTCTTTCACCCCAGCGGCCGACGGCTGGCCCGCCTGAACCGAAACTTTAACCAGGCCGTGGTGGAGGCGGAGGCGGCGGATGCGGCCATTCGAGCTGCTCAGGCTGCTGCTCAGCTTGATCAGAATATTCCGGACCAGAATAATCGGAACTTTAACCAGGCCCGGAACCTGCCGGGCCCGAATCCGAACGCCATCGTCGCGACTGGCGTCGACATGAGCAGCTCCAACTCGAGCCAGAGCAGCGAGGAGGAGGATGACGATGATGACGTTGATAATTTCGGCGATGACTTCGACGACGACGACGACTACGAGAGCGCCCACTCCGGAGGAGGAGTACGACATGGCGGCGATGTACGACGACCTGGAGGGCATGTTCGACGACTACGAGGACGTCTTTGGGCCTGGCGATGGCGATGATGGCGAGGCTGATCCGAACCGGCCGACGCTGGAGGAGCTGGTCGCCGATGCGGTGGTCATGGCGCGAAACGGCGGGCCCGAGGGCCTGGACCGCCTGAGGGCCGACGAGGAGTAGGAGGAGGTCTTGGAGGAGGTCTTGGAGGTCTTGGACTTCGAAATAATCGTCGAGGTGGACATCGAGGAGGTGGACAAGGACCAGCTGATAATGCTGCTCTGGACGAAGTCGTTGACTGGACGGCGCCGGTGGGCGAAAATGTGCGCGCTCTTCTAGGTGGAAGAGGAGGTCAACGAGGTCGTGGAGGTCAGCGAGGAGGTGGAGGTCAACGTGGTGGAGGTCAACGAGGTCAACGAGGAGGTCAACAAGGTCAACGAGGTAACCGGGGCCGAGGAGGAGGAGGAGGTCGTCGAGGACACCGAGGTGGTCGACGATTTTGAAGAGTTGATCCTCTCTCCTTCCTCTCCTCCTTTCTCCAGCTCGCCAAAATATCTTCTCGTCAAATACTCTACCGCAACAGCAACAACGTCTTTACCACCCACTTTTTACACACCCACTGATCTGATTTTCATTTTTGCTTTCCGTTAGAGCGTTCTGCTTTCTTTTTTCTTCTACTTTTTCCTCTTCCTTCTTCCTCTTGTTCCATTTCTGCGCTTTCATTCTCTGCGCTTCATCCTTTACACTCGTTCTGCATACGTTTTCCTCTTCTTCTTCTCTTCTTAATTTCCAGCTAGATTTAATCTCTCTCTCTCTACTTTTCACACTCTCTCTTTCAACTGTTAACACACATACATTTACACATTTTATACACTAGCGACATTAACTGTCCCACGATTGTAACCACCAGCACAACCAGCACACACACTATTTTACTCTTCTCTGTAATATATTTACACTACTGTTGTGATGATGTACACCACACACCTAACTGCTCGATCCCGGATGATAAACAACAAAAACACTATTGACCAAAGATTTTGTAATGAGATTGTTCTAGATGATAATGATTTCTCTAATGGCAAACAATTAGAGAGAGAGGTAATGTGATTCAGAAATTGAGATGATTTTGTCACATTCCCTCAGTCGAAAATCATTTTCCAACAAAGAGGAGAATCTGATTAGCGAATTCTTTTTCTGTGTGTTCAGCACCAGCTCACACTTCAAATAAAGTCGTCACCTCGACCAAGTTATCAATTTTCAACGCTTTTCTTTGTCCAAAGAGGAACAAAAATTGTTGTAATTTTATTTCCACTTTCCGCACTTTTCACCACCAATTAATTTCCCATTTTATATGTGGCCTTTAGAGAGATATTGATGTTATCAACTGCCGACGTGTTGAAGTCTTTCTTTTAGTGTCTAAAATGTTTAGACTCTCTCTCTCTCTCTTTTTCTCCTTCTTTCGCCTCAATTTTCCTCCGGTTTTCAATTTTTGCAATTTTCTTCCCTTCTTTCTTTCGTTCATTGCCGTCAGCCTGGAGCCATTTTTACCAAAGTAAAAAGCAGAAGGAAAAAAAAGGTTCAAATTCGATTAAATATTTTCCTCTCGTCTTCTGCTCACACTGAATTTTCAGAGCAGGGCCGTGTTTAATTTTTTTTCTTTTTGGTTTTATTCTCCTCTCTGATGCTCTTCCATGCTTCCAAACTGGTTCTCCTCCTTTTTTTTCTTCTTTTTCGAACTTTGACAACTTCCCTTCCCCTCATCAGGTTTTTCGTTTGAATTTTCGACATCGACATAAAAAAATCTTTGCGACAGTTTTTTGCCTTTTTTCAGAATCTTCTGGTGTGTTTTAGTCGAACTACTATTTCCACCCATTCAGAGCACGTTTCGCGGCGTTTGTTTTTCAAAGGCGGCGGTGGCGGGAAAAAAGTTTGAGGGGCGTCAGTGTTTCAATAAAGAAGTAGAAGTAGGAGAAGTAAGAAAAAGAAGTAGAAAAAAGTACAAAAATACAACCGGAGAAAACAGTTTGCACCATTAGAAATTCGTCGTCTTCTTTTTTCGCTTCACTCATTAGAAATTCAGGTCCACGGTCGTTTTCGGCGGTGGTGGTGGTGGTACGACAGCTGCGTCTTCTCTTCTTTACAATTGTACGACTGAACTGTACGGTTGACCAGCAATAAAAGGAAAGGAAAATGAAGCCGCCGCCGCTTGATGATATTGACAAGTTTGCTTGCTGGCTGGCTAGCTGGCAGGGCAAACCTTGACGTCTCTTCTTCGTAAAGTTCCTTTTTCTCTTTCTCTAATTTGATCTCCCCTTTTCAATTCAAAGGAAAAAAGAGGAAAATAGAGATCTCCTCCTAATTCAGGACACATACTCTGTGTGTGTCTCTGTATTTTGGTGTGTGTGTTTTCTTTTCTCTTTTTTCGGGCCTCACTGTCAAACAAAAAAAGGAGAAAAGGAAAACGTTAGAGAGGTGCTTATTAAGTCAGTTTTCTCTTCCTCTTCTTCTTCTGTTTTCTCTGCTCCGTATTATTATTATTGCTAGAGCAGTGCGTCGGTTGACATTTTTATTAGAATAATAATGGGCCTCGAGTAGGAAGGCGAATCCGGTTATCTGGTTATATCAAACTAAAAGAAGAAGAAAAGTACTGAGGGGAAGTTACTGACGGAGTTGAGTTTGCCTCTCTCTCTCTCTTCTCTGTCGAAGGTGATAATTAATAAGATTATTATCATATCTTCTTTTTCAGTGCCTGAAGACTGCTTTTTGTGTCGTCTTCTTCTTTTTCTTCTTCTTTGTTTGTTTGTTTGTCAGTTCCTCAATTCCTCCTCCTGCTTTGTTTGCCAACATTTTTTCCCCAGCCAGTCAGAAAATACAGTGACAAAGACTGGCCGGAAAAAAATATTGGGTTGATCTCTCGATTGAGAGCAAGGAATTTTCGTTCTTTTTGTTTTTCGTTCACCTCAATTTCATCCAATACTGTTTCTGATTCAGTGATATTGCTTTTTTGTTCTTTCTCTTCTTGTTTGATATTGTTTTTTTGCCAACTTTGTATCAGCAGAAGTTATTTTGCTCGCTGGATCGTTGGCTAGCTGCTTTTCTTATTTTATTATTAAGGAAAACCTTTCTGGCTTTCAATATAACACACACTTACTTTGGTTATTCGGCTTGTTGTTTATTGTTTGTTTCCTGTTCTTTCTTTCTTTTTTTGGTGAATGTTGCAGCTCAGCTGCTGCTGCTGCTGTGATGTATTAATCCCCTTCTGTTGTAATTTTTGCAGCGCCGTGTTTTATTAAATTTTGTGCCTATTTTTGCTTCTGTTTATTCTTCTTTTTTTTGAATTGAAGTTGGAATTGAGCTGTTGTGACCTGGATTTTTTTGTGTTATAACTGTCACTTTTGTTGCTTGATTGTTTCTTTTGCTTTTTTTCTTGTTTTGCGACATACTCCTCTATTAGAGTTTTAAAAAAGGTTAAAATTAAGGTATTTTTAGTTTTGATTTTTTTATAATATTCTTCGATTTATTTCAAACTGGTTGCTACCATTTACTTTTGTTTTGTATTATTATTGTGTTGGTACTGCCAATATTCTGGGCATTCATCATCATCATCATCATCATCAGCAGCAGCAGCAGCTTCTTCATTTATTTTTCTTATCACCAGCTATTTTTTTGGCCCTCGGTTTTTATTTGCCCTCATCTAATCTTCTGCATAACTAAGCAGCAACAGCAGCAGCAGCAGCAGTCGTAATCGTTTGTCTTTATTTTTTGCGCCTTTACTTTACTTGGTCAATTTAGCTGCAAAAATTGTCACTGTTCGGTTCTGTTCTGTTTATCAGCAGCTCTTATCAGTTTCTTCTGTCTTCGAGGAGGTTCCGCCTCCTCGAATCGATCATCATTGTTTTTCTTTATATGAACCTTCTTTACTTGGTCATAGAAACGGCAACAAATAGGTTTATTTTTTTCACTATTTTTAATACTTTTATGCCGGCTCAAAAAACTGGCAAAAATTATGCAGGAAAAAAATTGATAGCCAAAAAATGGCGTACAACCAAGATTTTTTTATGTATTTTTTGTTTTAGCTTTAAGTAGTTTCGGATTGTTGAAAAAGAAAAGCCAGAATATTTTTGCTAGTAAAACTTTGCACTATTCATTTTTTTGTGCGAATAGACAAGTTTTTTATTTTGGAAATATGTGAAAGATAAACAGTAGTACTAGTGATGTGATGATGATGATGAAGAGAGAAGGAAAATTGATTTTATTATTAGGCTTGAAAGCTAGCATTTTTGTCGGTTCTGGTATTTTTTGGTTTTAGTAAGATAAAGTCAGTGACATACTTGCACTCGCAAGGTTTTCTGGGTTTTGTCAAATTTATTTTTTCTGCTAAATTCTGCTAAATTTTTGAACTCAAAAAATCAAAAAAGTTTATTTTTTAGTCAACAGGAAGGCAGGCAGGCAGCCGTCTTACATCAAAAGTTTTTTTCGGTGAATATTTTCACTGTGTGTTATGATTTCTGACCAACATTTTTCTGGTATAAAACTCGGTGTGCAAATCAGCTCAGCTCAGTTCAGATTGCTGTTTTAGTTCTTTTTCCGCCATTACTGTATTTGAATTGCAAATTAGCGGTAAAGTGAAGTGTGTTGGCTGTGTGAAGATTGTGGTAGTAGTAATGGAAGCGGCAAAACTTTGATTAAAATCCTATTTTAATATACTGAATCGAAAGCTAAAATATTAAAAGTATTTAATGTGATGTTTTTTGAGTTACGCAATTTATTTAAAACGGTTGCTTTTTTAAATATTTTTGTTTTATCTTTTTTTAATTGTTTTAAATTGCAACAGTAGTAAGTTAGCATAAAAATGGTTAATTCAATTTTATTTAACAACAAAACACCACTGCCAATTTTTCTATCGTTGATTGACTGCTGTAAATGATTGATGGAGTGTTTATTGTGATTTTTTAACTGATTTTTAAAAGTTTTCCATCGTCTAAAATCTGGCTTCTAAAAGGTCACCCTCAACTGTGTGTATTTTATATTTCAATTTTCATTCACTCAATATTATCAATCGTTATTTCCAAAAGTCAGCCTCGCTCTAAAATGGTTCACCCCAAAAACAGTTCAAATCATTTCAACCTCTCTACAAATTACACACACACACACACACATTTCACACACTTTGCAACTTTCAACTTAGCAGCAGCGCCAGCACATCATTAGGGTGCAAAAAACACAGCAACACTAGCTCACTCATTCACCACAGAGCAATTTGATGATGATGATGATGATGTGAACTTGTGATTCGAACTCCTTTTTTCACCCTCTAAATGATACCTCCTCCTCTGGACCCCGTTTATATTTTATTTGTCTATTTGTTTGTTTGTTTGTGTGTGTGTGTTTAGTCTTTTGCCGAACACGCATCAGAAAGTTTTTTTTGTTGCTGAGTGCGCTGTAAAATAGTGCGAGAGAGAGAGAGAGTTAACACAGAGTGAGGCTTAGTGCAGTGCGGTGCTAACGACTTTAAAAACTTTTCCTAAAAGTCTTTAGTCTTTAGTGGTGGTGGTGGAGAAAAAGTTGTAAGTGATTCTCAGACTCTGTTTGACTGTTGCCAGTCTATTGATTTTGCTTGCTACACAGTGTTGTTTTTCCCCATTTTGAGGGCTTTCTTGTTTTTTGGCCAAACTTCTTCTCTCTCGCCGCTAATAACTCTCCAGAGAGAGGCGCCTTTGCAACTATTATTATTTTTTGAGTTGAACTTGCATTTTTTGCTTGCATCTTTTTAGATTTGCTGGATTTGATGTTGTATCCTTTTTTAGCTGTTTGTTTGTGAAGAAAAAGAAGCACTTTTTGGTGTTTTTTGTGTGATTGTTTGTGTTACAGAAAGATTATATTATATTGTACTTAACAACTGTCTGCTTACATTTTAAAAACGGTTACCATTTTAACTTTCTTTTTCTTTGCAACTTTAACACTTGATTACATTTCTTTTAATTACTGCTATTCATTCTCGCTAACACAAAGCTATTTTTGTTTATTTTTCATTTTACCAGGTGATCATCATTTGACTAGCACGCAGAAAAACCTACAATTTTGTTTAATTTATAATCATTTTTTCGAAACCCTGAAAATGGTCACACTACCACCAATTTTACTACTACTTACTTCTCATTCAACAACTCTACACTTTTTGCCCTCTTTGCTGAAAATTCTCCACCTCTAAACTTACCTCTTAAAAGGGGCTCTACCCAGTCTTTAGGGCCACCAAAAGAAAAAGAGGATGGGCCCAAATTATCATCACCACCACCTTCCTCATTATCAGTCCAAAATGTCCACCACCTCCAAACCTTGGTTTTATTCCGATCATCAACAATTTAGCAAAGCAAAGACGAGAAGACGGAAAAGGCTGGAAAAGTTCACAAATTTACCTCCCAAAAAATTCCCCATCTTCTCCTCATCTTCACCACCTTCCTCCTCTTTGCCACCACTGACCTTTCGTCATATCTGAACGGCTCCTCAAAAACTTTCTCATCCTCATCCTCAACCTCATCCTCTATTTTTCTACTCACCTCTGCCAGCTCCGTCGTTGCCTTCTCCTCCTCCTCCTCCTCCTCCTCCTCAGGCGTTGACGCCTATTTCGACTCATCCTCCTCCTCAACCGGAACCGGAAATGGAGGTTTTCAGCTTCAACACCATCAACAGCAGATGTGTCCGCCGGTGTGCAGCTGCATCTGGAAGGGCGGCAAGCAGACGGCCACCTGTGATCGGCGGGGCCTAGCCTCGGTCCCGGTGGGCCTAGTGTCCACGACTCAAGTCGTTGACCTGAGCGGCAATTCGCTGCACGCCCTGCCGGCGAATGTCTTTCTGGAGCGGGGGCTGATTAATCTGCAGCGCATCTACCTGGTCGACTGTCAGCTTCGTAAGTGGACGCACTTTTTGTTGTTTTTATTAGTTTTTTATGTTCGTTGTCGATAGTGGTATCGTTTACAAAAGGTGATACTAAAAATTTTTTTATTAAGCATTTTTTGTTTTTTCTGACTTCTGCTGGTATTTAAAAAGGTTATTAGTAATATTTTTAAAATTTAAAACATCATTTTTTTAGTAAAGTTAGATTTTATTTTTTTAAATTTTGAATTGTTAAGAATTTTTAATTTTTGACATTTAAAAAAAACATTTGCAATCTCAGCTAAATTGAAGTAAACGGTATTTTAATAATTTAATATTTTTATGCACTTAAAACTATTTTTAAACTTTTAATATTTTTGTAACTCTAAAGTGTGAATAGATAGGGACACAGTGCAGAATGATCCATTCGTCCGTTTATCCATTTATCAAGAAAACTACAAGTTGAGTACTTTTGAAAACGGCTGCTGCTGCTTTCGCTGCTGATGCTGTTGTGGAAGTAACAGAGTAGAAAAACGGCGAATCCTTTTGTGTCAGTCAGTCAGTACAGTGTGAAAAGTGTACATTGTTAAAAAAGGATTCAAAGAAAAAAAAGAAGAAAAGTAGTAAAAGGAACCGGGGTTTTCAAGAGCGGATTCTCCTTCCCTCTTCTTCTTTTTGCCCTCACAAGATAACCACTGAATTTGCGGGGACAAACTAATTTGCTCCTTTCTTCACAAGAGTACTCTAATAATAGCCACCAGAGCAGCAGCAGCAGTATTACCCCATTTTTGTGCGCCCCCTCTTCTTCTTCTTCTTATTCAGTGCAATGGAAAGCCCATTAGGCCACCACTATCATTTCTAGAGCGATAGAAAGCCGACCATCATTATACTGCAGCTACTCGACTCGACGATGAAAATAATAATAATGATGATGATGATGATGAGGACGACGAGGACGAGGACGATGATTAGTATTAATGAAATATTATCATAATTAACTTAGCGGCAGCGGCAGCTCAGTTTGCACAGAGTACTCTTTCCTTTTTTTCTGTTCAGTTCTGTTCTCTGTTCAAGTGCCACTACACTGTTCAATTTGGGCTTTAGAGAAAGAAAAAAGAGGGAGCTAAAGTGGGGTAAAGTAAATTAGCAGAAAAAGTGAGAAGGAGAAAAAGTGTGTGTGTGCTGGCAGTCAAAGTGGATCATCGATGGATGGCCAAATTTGGGAGAAAGAGGAGATCTCCCGCAAAGAATGCTTTTTGAATTTGTTTGTTTTAGGGTTTATAGGAAAAGCTATGCTTCCACTACTAATTTGAGGATAAAGATGTGTGTATGCGTGTGTTTGCTAGGCAGTTTTTGTTTTCATCGGTGGATTGTGGACATAAATTGGAATTATATTGTTTTAGTTTTTAGGAAAGTATTTTTAGATGGCTAGTCAACTGGTTACTATTTTTAATTTTAATTTTATAGCATTTTTTATTTTTGTTTTTGTTTTTTATTAATTACCCTAAACAATTCTTTAAAGATTACTTCTATTTTTGTCTTTTTAATTTGAGCTATTTTTAGTTTTTTGTTTTAGTGATTTTTTGGTGATTAATTTAGTTTGACATACAAAAAAATGCTGGATAAATTAAAAAGGCTGCTAATCTGTGCATTGTTTGCAAAAGTGTGTTTGTGTGCTGGTGTCCGGCAGTCTTCTTTTGTGAATGAATTATGTTTATTTACACATTTTTTTATATAATTTGACGAAATAAACCGGTCAACAAACAACATTAATTTTCTCTTTTTTAGTTTTTTTATTACCAATCACCAATCAGTCCTAGGCAAACACTGAAAAACTGATTAGCAGAAATTGTAGCAGTAGCCATTTATTAATTTGCCAACTTTTTAAAAATATTTTTAAATTATCATTCCTTCTTTATGTATTACCGCGTATAACAGGTTACCACCATCACTTAACTACCATAACCCTACCAGTAGTCCTAGTAGTTCATTGTGTTCATTTTTTGTATCACATCACATTATTATTTAGTTGACTACTTTTTTTCTACATTTTTTCATTCTTTTTCTGTTATTGCTGCTCATGCTTTCTCGCTTATTTACCGTCTAATTTTCCTGCTATGGAAATTCGCCTTGGTTTGGCTAGGCTAGACTTCACTGCATTACATTCACTAAATGGCTGCATCATTTTCTCTTTCTTCATCTACTTCTTCTACTCAGCAAACTAATATATTCATTTGAGTCAGTCAGTGAGCTAGTGTGTGTGGGTGATGTGTGATGGGCCAGTGTATATAACATCATATAATGTAATAGTAGTATAGTATAATGTAATTTATCGAATGATATATTTTTGCATTGAAGTAGTTAGGATGATGGCGGGGGCCTATCTTTTCTTCTCTTTGAGCAAAAAATTACTATTAGCCCCACTACCCAGCAGCTGAAATAGAGCATGGATGACGAAGTGCTGGGAATGAAGCAGCAGCAGCAAAAAGGGAGACAGTAATAATTCACTTTTAATAGAGAAGACAGGACAGAAAGAGAGGCTGTAAATTGTCTGCTGATGCTGAATTTGAAAAGAGAAAAATGAAGAATCGGTGGACAGTGACATCTATTTTTTTTGCTGTTGCCACTTTTGCTGAAAATACTAAAGTTTGTTATGATTTTTATCTTCATTTTAAAAGGTTGCAGTTTTTTAATTACAGTTTATATTAGTTTTTCGTTTTATTTTTTACAATTTTAAGCATCGATAATTTTGGCGATTGTAAACGGTTAAACTAATTTTATTAACACAGTTTTTAAATACATTTTTATTGAACAGACGATTATTAACAGGTCTTCACTCTAACAATAAACTATATCTTGTTTATGTCACCCATTCAATTGAATTTAGTAGTAGCCTAGCCTGAAAAAGGAAGGAGCACGAGCTCGCAATTGAATTAAATTCAATTAATTATTCATTAGGGGCAGCTACTAGCTACTCTATATTTTTCTTCTCTCACATCTTTTACCATTCTTCCATTCTATTAGCCCACCAACAACAGAGCCGATCCGAGCAATTGGTAATTTTATTCACTTGCTGTACAAATTCGGGGCTGTTGTTACTGCTGTACAGCTGAAGAAGAAGAAGAACATACAGAGAAAAAAATTGTTTACATTCAGTTTCACAGTGCCGTTCACTCTTTTTTTCTCACTGTTATATTAGCGTGTTTTTGTACACTTTTTTTTCGTTTTTTGCCCGTAGTTTTGGCCTTAAGCCTCTTTTTGAGCTTCTTTCCTTTTCCTTTTTCACATTTGCTAGTCGAATTGAAATTTATACAGCTGCCAAACTATGTGTGTGTACAGCAGTACACACACACAAGATAAAGTAGTATTGGCCAAAGAAAAAAATAAGATGCGGGCGACAAATTGAGTGAGGAAAGGAAAAGAAAGAAAGTGGGGAAGATCAAGAGTTAAGAAAAAATACATTTAAAAAATTTTTAAGAAAAAATTTTTAAAGTTAAATCAGTCGTGAAATTTAACAGGTCGACCTTATTAGCTAATTATAATTACTTTTATTTATGATAAAATTGTCTTTAAACTAAGAAAATGGTTATTATAATTTCATTATTCCATAGCATTCACCTCTCAACTTTTACTAACTTTTTCACATTATTTTATTATTCTCGGCAAACCACAAAATTTTTTCGTTGTTGCTGTTTTGGGCAAACTGGCCGTTTTTTTCACTTTTACTTTTAACCGGCCTTTTTTTCTGTCCCTTTCTCTCTCTATCATTTCTCTCTCTTGCAATTGATGCCAATTTAAATTCAGTCAAATTGAAGCTCAACGAAGCGAGTCGATTTGGCTGCCGCATTTCTTCCTCTCTTTCTCTCTACCAAATGAGTCGCATCACTAAATCGTTTGTCATCGTCAGTTTTCCTCCTCCTTTTTCTCCTCTTCTTTTTTGCTTTTTGGTTGTGGTGGTGGTTTGCTTTAAAAATACCAACCAAACGACCAAACCAGACTAGAGCAGACCAGGAACTAGAGTTTAAAATATTTATCAACAATTTTTTTCTATTGAGAGAAAAATAGGAGGGAAAAAATTGAGGAAAAAGCAGTCGTACGGAACCGACAACGGCGGCGGCGGCGGCGGCAAACACCAACAAAAATGACTTTAGATATAAAGAAAATCTCTTTGGCTTGATTTTATTTCAGTTTAGTGCAGTTTAGTGCAGTGTCGACACTACTAGTCGCCTAGTTTAGTCTCTCTGTATTTTATTTTATTAAATGTGATCGGCAGCGATGCAGAACTAAACTATTGGTGGTGGTGGCGGTGACTGCTGCTGCTCCTGCTGCTGCTCCTTTCCCTCCATTGTTAAGTTGCCAGAAGTTCAAAAATTTGATTAATCTCAAAAGTTTTGTTGCCGCCGTTGCTGCTGCTGCTGAAATGTACTGCAGTGCTGCACTGCGCTTGATTGTCGGTTAAAGATTTTTCTTCTTTTCAGTTGTTAAATACAGTTTGTACTTTTTGATATTATTACATTGTGTGAGTTATGAGTTGTATTTTTTGGAGTACGTAAGTTGTTACTTGTGCAAAAGGTTATTTTTAAATTTTTTTTACAAAAGTTTGATAAAATAAAAAATATTAAATTTTTTATGTTTTCCTTACTTTTCCTGAACAACTACAACCGGTCACTCTAGCACAAATCACTCTTTTTACATTTTATCATCAATTTAATCATAAAATTTTTTACTTTTTTATTTCTTATTATCACCAGGCGACATCAGCGCGGAGACCTTTGTCAAACTGTCCAACCTCGTCGAGCTTGACCTGAGCAACAACTCCCTGGTCGCCGTCCCCTCAAAGTCCTTCTTCGAGGCGCCCTCGCTTCGGCGCCTTTCCCTGGCCGGAAATCGACTTCGAGAAGTCCGCTCGGCGGCCTTCCTCAGCCTCGGTCGCTTGGTGGTCCTTGACTTGAGCTCCAATTCGCTGGTCCACTTGGAAGCTGATGCTTTTCGAGGCCTGCGATCGCTGCAGACGCTTAAATTGGAGGGAAATCAGCTCGCATCGATTGCCGCCGCCGATTCTTTTGTCCAGTTTTTGCCGCCCAAAATGGCCAGCCTGGGACTGCATGACAATCGCTGGCGGTGTGACTGTCACCTGAAGGCGGTCAGGGAGTGGATTGCGGCGAATAACGTTCCGCTTCCGGTGAAACCGGTTTGCTCGGCGCCCGCTCGGTTGCAGGGTAAGTAACTGATTTTTTTACTTTGACTTTGATTTGATTTTGCTGTGTGTGGATTGAGATTTGTTAGTTTTAAAAGTTAAGATTTTTTTAAATTGGCTTTTGAGTTTCTTTTTCTTAAAGTTTTTCAAAACGGTTAACTTAGATTTTTAGTTTACGTTTTTTTAATTTTTTTTCACTTGATTGGGGGTTGAAGAAAAAGGTTACCAAATTATAGTTTTATTTAATTGTGTTTTAAAAAATGATGATTGACGGCAAACATTTCAAACAAATTTTTTTTGGAGGCATGATGTTAAAAGATCAAATTTTTTTATATTTCAAGTTTTACTGCCTTTTAATTACTTCATCATTTATACTAGCATTTAGCTTTTATTTTAATTTTACTTTATACTTTCTACTTTAAATTAAAAATTTCGTTGCATTTTAAAAATGGTACAAAATTGTTTATCAAAAATACTTTATTTTTCTTTCAATTTGTCCTTAAATATTTTTTACTTTTATTTACTCGGCTCAACAGACTGTTGCAAGCCAAAAAGAACTAGGAAACATCCAGAGGAGATAGATAGCTAGGAAGCAAACTAGGAAGCAGCAGCAGCAGCAGCAACAAAAAAAACTTTCATTTAGAATCCTTTTCCTCTAGCTTCTTCTTCTTCTTCTTCTTTGCCCTAGTAGTAGTCTGCTAAGATTCGGTAATAGAATTTGCTTTTTTTATTCTCTTCTTTTTTCTTTGCCAGTCGTTTGCCGACGCCAAGCAAACGTCGGCAGTTTAATTTGAAATTTAAATTACTCATTCTGCCAACTGGCTTGCTTGCTTGCTCTGCCGTCGGCTTTAAATTTTTTCATATTATTATTCGGCTTCTTTTTCCTTTCCTTACCACCACCACACCACCACGTCTTGGTCTTTAAATTTAAATTTATCTAAAATTGCTTTTCGCTGCTGCTACTGCCCCCAAATCTTCTTCCTCCTTCTCTCCTCCTCGTTTTTTCTGGTTAAAAAACCAAAAAGTGAGAAAGAAATGTGGGACAATCAACTGTGTAACTGCTGCTGCTGCTGGAACTCTGTAGTAAACGCTAGTTTAGAATTTTATTTTTTCTTTTTATTGCTGCTGATTGAGAGGGAAGGAAGGGAAAAGAAAGAAGACAATAGACAACAAAAGAGAGATGCACGCTGCTTGTTTTGCTTGCTTGTTTTTTGCTGGTTATTTGTGTGTGTGTTTATTTGATTGTCTGCAATTGACTATTGACGATTGTTTTTACTGTTTTTGTTGCTGCTGCTGCTGCTGTTGCTGTTTTTCTTTTTTATATTTTTAATATTGTGTTGTTTTCATTTTGATGGTGTTGGTTAAGATGTTTTTTATTTCTTCTTACTTCTTACATGTATCTAGGGTGCACAAAAGGTTTTTAATTGTATTAATTTTAATGAGTTAATTTTGATGTTTGTTTTTCGTAAATTTTGACATGGATAGAAATGGTTTTTAAAACAACAAATTTTTTTATAATTTGCATTTTTAATCTTTCACTAGTCAGTCGTCAATTAATTGCTCATTTATTAGTATTTTGTACGCTGCATATCTAAACTTACAACTGGTAAATTAGTCCTAACTATATTTCTACTTCTTCTTTTTTATTAACCAAAGTAGCTTCAACTCTCTTATTTTTGTACTTTATATTCATCTTCTTTTTTTTCTTTTTTTCTTTTTCTTTTCCCATGTTTTCTGCCTTGTTAATTTGCAACTTTCTGAAACAGCAGTAGCACTTTCTCACACAGTCAGTCAGTCAGTCAGACAGACAGACAAACAAATAAATAAACAGCGTTAGACAGAAAATGAGTGGGCCACTTCATTTGCACGAAAAAAAACAAGCAAGCAAACGAGAGCGCACTGCTCATAAACAAGAAGTCTGAGAAGACTTTTTTTTCTTTTTTTCTCGTAATTACCTAGCCAATTAGGTGATCTTCTTACTGATGCTATCTCCTCTTTTTTTGCTGTTTTGTTTTGTTGGCAAAGACGTTGACAGTCGTTTGCTGTTGTTGCTGTTGTACGACGGTTGTTTTTCCTGCCGCAGATTTGCAGTGCAAATTTTTTTGCACCGCTGAAAGAGGCTCATTTTTGCTCTTTTTTAGTCATCACTGCTTTTTTTGCTTTGTCAAGTCGGTTGATGTCTTAAAATGTTTTGCTGTTGACGGCTTTGCAGTTTTAAATTTTTTGTTGATGTTAGTTTTTGTTTTTTTTTTTTGTGTCTAATTTGGTGTCTCTAATTGGACAGTGAACTGGCATTTTATAGGCTTTTTGTTTTGAGATTTTAGAAGTTTTAGAGTTTTTTACGATATAAAAAAACACTGTCATTTTTAAATGGTAAAAAAGTTTCCTTTTATTTTAGTTATTACCTCCCGTGGGAGATTTTTTGTTTGCTGCACTAAAGTGCTGCAAAACTTTGACCTCCTTTTTTGCAACAACAGCCGTTGATGTTGTTCTACAAAAAAAAGTTAAATGACAAATTAATTTTTGTGTTTCAGCACTGCAGCAACAATATAGGCAGTGAAATCAGTCACATTAGAAGTTGATAAAGATTATTGCCCATCAGTAAAAGGATTTGGCGGCGTTGTTTTTTGCAATTAGGAGTTTTAACTTAAATCTAAAAGTTTAGAGATTAGTACAAATAGAAATCAGTTTTTGTTTATTTGTTTTATTCGTATCATATGTTTTTCCGCCCTTTGTAAACTGGTAAACAATTCATTAAACAGTTTTTTATTTCAAGTTTTTAAAAAATCAATCATTGATTTACTTTTATGTGATTTATTAATGATTGTGCCAACACAATTTTTTTTACTTTTTTTGTGGTACCAATCAATCGTGCATTAAAAGGTCGCTAAACAATCTAATTTAGACTTTTTAGTTCGATTTTAAAATATTTCAAACAGTTTTTCCCTCTAAAATCAATTTACAACAGAAGTTACATTTTGCTATAAAAAGGCTCTTTTCTTCCAAAAATAATCGGTTACCAAAATCTACGCTTTTAATTAACAAAACTTTTCTTTCTTTTTCCCAGGCCAAAAATGGGATTCCATAAGCGCCCACGAATTTAGCTGCCCGCCGCAGATTCACAGCGTCACCAATCACTACTACAAGCACATTGGCAACAATGTCACCATCAGCTGCCCGGTCACCGGCTACCCTCAGCCGGTCATCTTTTGGCTCTTTGAGGGAGGAAGTGGAAGTGGAGGAAGTTCAAACTCCCCCGGAATCGAACTTTTCGAATCGAGAATCAGCTCAGGAGGAGGTGGTGATCATCATACAAAAAGTACCTCCACTACCTTGGTGGCGACGAATCGGTCGAGGAGCGGTGGAGGTTTAAACGGCGGAGAAGCGGGGGCGTTCAGCGATGACGTAATGACTTCTGCTGCTTTAGAAGAAAGCTCTTCAAATCCTCCTGCCTCTTCTCCTTCAACGACCACCACCACCACCACCTTATCAACGCCGTCCTTATCAACTTCCAATCCTTCTTCTGAAGTTCACCCTCACCGAAATTCGAACAAACTTCATCACCCTCAACACCTTCCACATCATCCGAGCGCCTACGAGCAGCTGCTGCCAAACTTTCGCTACTCAGTCGCTCAGGAGATGGAAAACAGCCACCAGCTTATTAGTACGCTAACTGTTCACTCGCTGAAACCGAGTGACAGCCAGCGGATTACCTGCTACGCGCGGAACATCGGCGGCACGGTGATGAAGAACTTCACGCTCGACGTCACCATCGATGACCCTTTCACCAGCAGCCGCTCCATGGACTTTATCGTCACGGAGATGTTCGTCATTGCGCTGTCTATTTCGATCCTCTTTCTGGTGGTCATCATCTTTGTGGGCTGTTTTATTGTGAAGCTGCGAAAACGGCCTGGAGGCAGTGGAGGAAGTGCTGTACATGCGGGTGAAAATAGCGGCAACAGTTGTACGGCAAACGGAAGTGTTGGAGGTGGTGATGGAGGAGGAGGAGGAGGAGGAGTCTACGGAGGAGTTCATAATCACCACCACCACAGTGTGGCTGCTGCTGGTGCTACTACGATTCCGCCTTTTAACGATGGTGGCTTTATCAAGCAGCAGCCGGCTATTTTTACCGGTTGGGGTACCACCGCCCGCCACCGCCACAACAAATGATCTTCAAAACAAAGAGATTATTTTAGATGGTAAGCGTTTTTCTGAGTAATTTTTACTGAAATAATAGTATTTTTTCACTTTTTATTCAGGACAAACACTTCAGTACACTACTCCTAACGGAAATGCCAACACGGGAGGAATTCTGATGGTAGACATGAGCTCTCAGTCTCAAAACAACTCCCAATTTAATTCTTCTAATGTAAATAATCACCCTCATCACCAGCACCACGACCACAACAACTCCACCGACCTCAGCTCCCAGTCGACGACGGCCACCTCGATGACGGTGAACAGTGTCAATGGAGGAGGCAGAATGGAATTAATCAACCAAACGGCGTCAGTCCAAACGGAAGCAGCGACACTACCTCTGCCGGCTCACTTCCTCCTTATTATTCAGCCACAAATAATCAATATCATCTCGAAGAAGGAGTTAATGGCTATGCGACACTGCAGAGAAATGCCAGCTTTCGGCAGGCTTTGGTAGACCAATGCTCCTCTCAAATTTCTTCTCAACCGCAACAACAACCTCTCAGTATGACCCCGGATCTTCTCGTAAACTCCTCCACCACAACTCCTTCTGCCGGGTACTATTTAGCAGAGATGTCCAATGGGATGAACTCCCGCGTAAATATGATCAACTGTGATGGTGGACAGATTCAGTATCCTCAAACTCTTCCTCAAACTCTTCCTCCTCAATATCATCCTCATCCTCATCCTCATTTTCATCCTCATCCTCATCCTCATCCTCAAGACCCGGCTTTTCCATTGCTAAACTCCGGTCCATTGACCATGACTGAAATTTCTGCTCCACTAAATCAAGCTGAACTCATTTACGGCACTCGAATCGCCCCAACTCGACCTAGCTTTCCCACCTCGATGATGATGACCTCTTCCGCCTCTTGTCATGGGAATCTTGGAGGGTCTTATAATCCAACAAATGGCAAAGTGTCAAAGGTCAAATTTGCCGACCAGCTTGAGCAGCAGCAGCAGCAACTGCAGCAAACGGGAGGTCAAAGGTCATCAACTGCGACCGATTCCTACGTCTACGCAACAATTAGAAAACAACAACCTCTTCCTCCGCCCACCTTTCCTCGACCTTCCATAAACAACTCTTCGAATTCTTCAAACAGCTCCTCAGCAAACTCATCTTTTAATAACTCCTCTAATTCTACCGAACAACAACAACAACAACAACCTCCAAGCCTAAAACCCTTATCAGCTTATCATCGAGGCGTCGGCAGCTACCCGGAAGGTTTCAGCTCGCTGCTGCTGCTGGAAAGTTCCGTCGATTCGGGAGATCAAATTTCCAGTGGTGCTAAAAAGTGCCTGAATCGATCAGTGGACAGTTTGGATGAGGCGGAGGAGGATGACTACTATCGAACTTTGAATGGTGGAGTGCTTCGAAATGGAGGTACTAATGTTTTGCCGGAAGTTGTGACTTCCACTTCTTCTACGACATCTTCAACTGAACTTCAACATCCACCACATCATCAGCAACAACAACTGAATTCTACGTGATACTCTAAAGATGAAAGGTAGGTGAACATTTTTTGTTTATTTATTTAGATTAGGATTTTTAGATTATGCGGTTTTGTTCTAGACTAAAAATGGTCAAAAATTTAAAAACTTTTATTGAATTTTCTTTGAAAACTTTAGGGCACGAACACCTCTGCTCTGCAATGAAAAAATCTAGTCAACTTTTTTTTCTCTCTCTTCCTTTCAACTTTCAACTTCAGCGATCTCATTCATTCACTCACTCGCTTTTTCTCAAAAAGCATTTCTGCCAATCATCAGCATGACTATTTTTTCAGTTTTCATTTTTGTTTTTTTTCGTTTTGTTTGCCACTGTTGTACAGCGCGCCCAAAACAGACAGTCAGACAAAAAAACCAACAAACAAACTGTACATTTTTGTTGTTGTTGTTGTACAACTGAAACGACGACGACGATCTCTGCATGTCCACATTTTCACTTCCTTGTTCTTTTGATCATCATTTTTGTTGTTGTCAATTGACAACTCTCACTTCTCACTTCACTCACTCACACATTCCCTCCACACATTTCAATTCTCAACTCAAATATGATATTTATTGACAGCGGAATCTTCTGATGCTGATATTATTTTTTAAGTTCTTGAAAGAAAACCTTTTCTTCTTCTTGTTGACCCTTTCTTTAACACCACCCAACAAAAACACATGACAACTTTTAAAATCACAATTTCAGTCTTATTTTGCAAATGATAAACCACTGTTACTCAATTGTCACTTGTTGTTATCCACCTGCTATCATCACACACTTCATTCATTTGTTCTTCAAATGTTTCTCAATTTTTAATAAACAAAAGTTGACAAAAATAAAATTACAAAAAAGTTGTTGTTTAATTGTTTATTTCTATAGCCTCACGGAATCTCAGATTAAAAGGTACAAATTACAAATTTTAACTATCACAAATTAATTTTTTATTAAAATTTTTCTATTTAGTAGCATGTATAGTTTTATTATAACTAGATTTTGATTTATAAATTTAAATTTATTTCATTGTTAGGATAATCTTAACAGGTTTTCAAATCAATAAGTTACTATCCAAACTATTTTCACGGGATAAAGCTAATCTCCGCCTTATCCAGCTCCTCCTGAATCACTTTGGTGACAGTGCTGGCCAATAGATTGGCAATTGAAACGCGGAAAACATTGAAACCGTGTTCACCACCAGCTCCAGCAGGTAGTCCCACAACTCCGAGGCCGTTCATGTCCATCCAAACGTGGTCAATCGACTCGACGCGGAATCGCTCCAGCTTGGGCACTGACCCTCTTTTCAGGTGCTGGCGAATGCGCATGTAGGCGCTGATCTTGCGGATGCCCAGCGAGGCGGAACCGGAAGGGCCTCGACCTATTAGAGTAAGCCGCAAAAAAAGGAATAAAAAGGTTATCATTTTAAAAAATAATTTTGATTTAGTTTTGTGTTAGTTTTAGTGAAATTCATTTTGAAGTTCGTCAACTTTTCTGTGTTTAAATGGTATTCAAAATTTACTTTTACTTTTGTTAATATTTTTACAAAAGCCCCAGTATTTAGACAAATTTCTAGCTCACTATTGCACCTGGGTCTTATGTTTTTATCATCATTCTCATTATTTTTGTTTTATTACATTGTTTTTAAAACAAAATCAGTGCATTCATTTTTTGTTTTTACAATGCTTTAAAAGTGATATGTGCCAGGCTCTAAATTACCGCTCATGTCAATCATGATGAGCCTGCCCGTTTTCCTTTTTCTTTTTTTGTTTTTTCAGAGAACTCTTGTGAACAGAGGAATATTCTATGACAATAATAATTTTCCTTTCCCCTCCTCCTCTTTTCTTTTCTTCTTCTTAAGTTGTCACAGAGCTCATTTTTTAGTCCCTAGTTTTTTAGTGTACACTGTACAGCAGAAGAAGCAGCAGCAGCTCGGTTTCATCTTCTTTTTTATGATGTACAACAAAAACAGCAAAAACAGAGAACGTATGAAAGCTATGATTAAATTCAAAATTAATATTTACAATAACAACTGCTAACTGTACACGACAGTTTCAAGATAAAGAAAAAAAAGAAAGAAAGTAGAAAGAGTGAAACTTGAACCTCTCTTTTTTCTCTCATTTTTCTTTGCTAGCTGAAAATAATAACTGTACACACTCGTTGTTTTTTTTTCTTAAAGTGAAATTCTAGTCGAAGTGAAGAGAAAGACAAAAAGGTTTTCCACAATATTTTTATCATTTTACACTTTAACTTTTATAGTTGTTTTTGTTATTGTTGTAAACGCCAAAAGCTGTCGTACAACAACAGCCATCGCCCAAAATAATTACTTGTTTCGATCTGTGATTCGAATTCTCTCTCTTTCACAAATTTACCAATGAAAAGGTTTTTCACTTCCGTTTACCCTGTAATTTCAATCTTTAAATTTTTTTCTGTTGATTGATTTTGTAGGCAAAGAAAAACAGTCAGCCAGATCTCATTGTTGTTTGCTTTGTGTTGTACTTTATATTTAAAACACTGATTTATAGTTGTTATTGCTGTACAGTAAAATGTACGGCACCAGTGGTGAAAAAATTCAGTCCTAAATTGGTGTTATGATTGTTATAGTAGTGATGAATTCTACAGACTGATATTTCACTGTTGGTGCCACTTCGGGGTGATCAATCATTGATGGGGAAAACTGTAAAAAGTCTTGCCCAATCGATGTCTTTGTTGGGTTGTTTTTAAGGAGTTTGATCTTTTTTAATGGCAACTGCTCTATTGCTGACTTTGACTCAGTAAATCGATTCAGTGTTTGGCAGTTGAACTTTAGATTTTTTTTTCAAAGTTTTGAGCTAAGTTGACTGTGATTTAAGAGCACCTAAGTAAAAGTGTTTTTTCAACATTGAGTGTTACAGACCTCACAAATAGCTCATGTATTCAAAAGGTAAATTTTATCTAATTATTTTATTTATATTTATAAATATTTTTGTTCAAACTATTTCAAAAGTTTTTTAATTTGAGTATTTTTAGTCCGTGACACAGGCATGTTAAAAATAAAAAGGTGTTTCTAAACGCAAAAATCTAAATACATTAAAAGCAGATAAAACTAAATAAATTTATTTTTTTTCTATTTTTCAAATCTTTTTTAGACTACACACACAACACTTTTTACTTTTGAAAAAAACTGCTTGTGCATTGTCATAATAGAAAATTAAATTAGGAAAAAACTTTTTGCTTTGCTACAGTGTGTGTGTGCCTGTTTGTGCCAGACAAATCACAACCAAGAATAATCTTGTCAGTAGATTGAAAAAAAGAAAAAGAAAATCCAGATTATCAGTTCAGTGCTTGCAAAAAATGTTTTTATTTTTAAGAATATTTTGATGTGTACTTCTTGCACAAAAACGGTTCAAAATTAAATTATCCACCAATTTTTTCCACTTTCCAGACCACTCTGTACACTTTTACCATTCTTTTATTCTGTGCTCAAAGTTCCACCAGAGAACCAGCTGAAGCTGACCAGCGGTCTTTTTAATGCCAAAATAAAAAAAAGCAAGAATATTCTTTACTTCTTTTTTCACCCCTCTCTCTTATATCACCCCACTGAACATAACTATGTTGTTGTTGTAGTAGTAGCCATTGCCCCCTGTCACCTGAGCGACAGGATACAAGAAAGAATAAAATAAAGAAAAAATTAGGGGGTGATAGGATAGGAACAAGAAAGGATACATCACCCCCAAAAAGGCGGGATCATTCAATGATGTTAGACAGAGAGAGAGAGAGAGAGAGAGAGAGAGAGAGAGAGAGAGAGAGAGAGGCAAATTAAGTGATACTGAATCCAGGCAGCACCTAATAGAGACTGAATCCACAGCAGATCCACCGCCGAATAGTAACTGTGCTGCTGCTGTTCTGTTCTAGGCACACACAAATTGATTGATCGATGCGAGGGGGAGAGAGAGAGAGAATATTCTACTACTATTTTTGGATTCTGGTTTCTGGATTCTAATTCGGACGTTGCTGTTGCTGCAATTGATGTAAGAATAACAACAACAAACTCGGGGCTCCTCTGGTGCAGCCTCGCTTTGTCTATCTTTAATGTTATTATTTCTCCTCTCTTTCTTTCCTCTTTTCTTTTGCTGACCAGCCGACTTAATTCCTTTTACTTTAGTTCCTGTAGTTTAGGGCCAGCAAATTTTTCTTCTCTATCTTCTCTTTAGAATTCAGCTCAGCCAGCCAGCCAGCCAGCCAATTCATTTCCTCGTTTTCTTATTTTTAGCACTACTTTGAGGCAACAAATTGTGTGTGTCATTTAGAGGCGCAATATTATGATTATGATAGAATGGCCTCAGGCGATTATTAGGGGGAATCATCATAATGATGAGCCAAAGAAGCAGTTTTTTTATGGCCTATTTTAGAACTTTTTTGGCTGGTTGGCTAGCTATTTGTTGTCTTCTTTTTCATAATAAAAAAGAAAAAGATGATAAAACAAATGAGTCACCAATAGTATTGTTGACTATTATTTTAAACTATTGCTGTTGCCCATTGATAGCTATTGTTTGCTGCTGATGGCGGCTGATGATCAAAACAATAACGTTTTTTTCTCTAACTGTTTTTGTTTGTTTGTTATCCTTTTTGCGGTGACAAAATGACTTTTAAAATTGTTAAATTATTTAAGTTAAATTTAGACGGAAATGGAAAACGGAATTAAAAGGTTAATCTATTTCAAAAAATTAATTTTTTTTAATTTTTACAAATGTCCTGCATTGGGCTTAAAAGGTTATTTTTTTGTACATAATTTTTACTTTTGTTAGTATGATCACAACAAAAAGATCGCTTTTTACTTTCATAATCTAAACTTTCTAACTATCAAAAACAGTAAGCAAAAAATTTACTTCTACTCACCCAGCACCCTCAGCGCCCAATCGTAACCACCGGTCAGATTCTGAAAGCCCACATCCGCCTCGATGACCGCCTCATCCTCCTCATAGGTCACCCAAATGTCACCGGTCCGGGCAAAGGTGGTCAGCCCGTGCAGGCGGCCCCCACTGACGGCAATGCTTCCATTGACGGGCAGAAGGTTGAGAATTCGGTGGAAAATTCCCTTTTAAAGGGGGGCAATTTTAGGGGCTCAATTTTGGCTGCCATTCTTTTTGTGACTCCCCTGACCAGGTCATCAAAGAGAGTTTGGGCGGAAGTAGAACCTTCTGGCACGGCAGAATTATCAGTAGAAATTTTTTCCATTTCCATTCCGGTAATAAAATCGAGCTTCACCTTCTTCAGGCGCTCGTTGATCTTCTCCGGATCTTCTCGCTCGTCTTCTCCAGCACCGTCGACTTGACGGCGCTGAAGATGATGCCGCTGGCGGTGCTGACCACCAGGTCGGCGGCCGTCTCCGAGCCGAGCACTTCGAGGTTCTCAAAGCGGAGGTCCATGTCGCCGGGGTTGACGTCGAGGGTGATGCTGCCGATTTGGAGGACCTCCTTGCCTAGTGTTTCATCAAAGGTCTTCTCCAGGTTGCCAAGGCGTCAATGAAGATGTCGCTGATGTTCATGCGAAAGGGGCCGGCCCCTTTGACGGAGACGAAGGCGACCTAGAGTTTTAGAAGAGGAGAAAGAAAAAAGTTTGTTTTAGTTTAATTTTGTTTTTAGTTTTTTGCTTGCTTTTAGTGAAATTGTTTAGCTGTGATTTTTTTGCTTTTGTCAAGTCGATTGAGAAAACGGTAAATTTTAAAAATTGTTTTGCATATTTTTTCAGTTTTTTAATTTTAGTTTCAGTAATTAAGTGCTCGTTTTTTGAGTATAAAAATTGATAGCATTGCTCTAACTGGTATTTTACTTTTTTTACAACTTCACTAAAAAACTTTTTTTTGTTGCATGCTTGAACTTTTGCACTTTAAAGATTTAACTTTTGAACCCTCTAGTTTTTTTGTTCAGAGCATCAGAGATTCTTCTTTTCTTTCTTTTCTTTTGCTCTAGAGTTTTAGTCGTTGCTGCTGTTACTAAAAGTAGAAGAAGAAGAAGAAGACGACACTGCATAATTTGGCAATTAGTGTTTGCTCTTTCCTTCTTCTTTCTTTTGCCTTCCTCTTTTTGGCCTCTTTCATTTTAGGTAGGGAGCTTTAATTATTCATCATCATTAGTGGAGGTGAATAAGTAGTTGTTGCTGCAGAAAAAGCTAAAGCTAAAGTAGAAGCAGAAGCAGAAACTGAAACGGAAGAAGATTACGCATTCCGACAAACAAATGCCACTGCAAAGCGGTTTGCATTCAAAATCTGCTTTAGTTTTTTTACTTTGGGACTTTTAAAAACATGCTGTAGTTTTTTAGTAGAAGTTTATTTTTAGTTTTTTTTATTTATTTTTGCAAAGTTTTTTACACGGTGTTTGGTGGTTTTTTTAAAAGGTAACACATTTTAAACAATACTTTTAGTCTATTTACTAAACGGTATCCCTTTAAGCAATATTTCAATAATTTAAAAAATTAGTAAAACTTGAACTTCAATACTTCACAACTTTTTTTACATGATAGCTTCACATTATTTCATAACATCATCATCGCATTTTGCTGATTTTTAAAAAATAGTTTTTTCTCTAAAGTCTAAACCGGTGATTGCCTTTTAAAATTTTAGTTTCATTTTTTTCGCTTGTTTTATTTTTGCTTGCTCTAAAATCCCAAGCCATTGCTTGTAAACAAACACACACACTGGCAAACCAAAGACAAACAAAAGCGCGGCCATTAAAGTTTAGATGTGTGTTATTGCCCAAGCAGCAGCAGCAGCAGCAGCACTATCACTGGTCATAGCCTCTCTTCTTTCTCTTGTTGGTTGGCCAAAGCAAGACATCGACATCCTCTAATGACATCTTAAAAACATCTCCCAAGAACACACACACACAAAAACACACACAGAATGTCCCCGCTTTTATTCCTTTGCTTTGTGTTCTATCTTTTCATTGTCCTCTTTCCTCTTTTTCCTCTTCCTCACTTTTTTTATTGCATTACATAATAACTTTTTCTTTCTTTCAGCTTGTAACTCTCTTTCTTTATCGCTGCTGTTTTTTGGCAATTATGTCCTTCTTTACTGCTTTCTCTCTTTTTTTTCATTCTCTGGACACGACACGGAAATTGATTTAGACGCTGTTTAGCTGCAGTGGAAATAGTGAAAAAGTGGTCCAAATTCTGAACCAACACGTCTTACTCTTTATTCTCCTTCTTTCCTCCCCTCCGTTTTAAAATGTAATTTACTCTTCTCGTTAATTTATTTGTTTCTTTTTCCTCTTTTTCTACTTTCCGTTTACTTAACATCATTTAGGACATCAGAGCAGCAGCAGCAGCAGCAGGGTCAGTCGTATAAAAAGAGGAGGAAAAAGAAAAGAAAAAGAAGAAGTTGTTGTGGTGTCCCCCGCTGTAAGTGACTTGTGTGTGTGTGTGTTGTGTGTTTGTTGGTTGGTTGTTTGTCTAGATCGGTCTGCTCTGAAAACTCTGGCCACTTTTTATTATGTTTGTCTCGTCTGGCGCCTTTAGTTGCTGTCCACGACAGGCAACAGCCCGGCCCAGTCATGTTCGCCAAACAAAGAAAGCAGGAGGGAGATTGAGAGAGAACGAGAATAAGAAGTTGACTTTGGTTTTGTTGTTACTTTGTTACTCTTTTTTTATTGTGAACAGTTTTAGAGAATGTTGGAAAAATTTAGTTTTAATAAAATTTTAAAAGGTTTAATTTTATTTTCATAATTTTGCACAATTGAAATTTTTTAATCTGATTTTATAAATGGTTACCAGATTAATCTAGTTTTTTATCATCATTTTTATTTGCATTTAGTTTTGTAGAATCATCACTATCGTATGTTTAAAATGGTTTTATTTTTAGTTTTTTAAGTTTATTTTAGTTTTTATTTAAATAGTGTTTTAAAAGGTTCCAAACACACTAGCATTTTTTAAAATTTAAAAAACTTTGCAAACAACATAGTCGCCAATTTTCGCTGACTCCCCTTATTCTGTCAGGACACAGTTTTGTCCACAGTTGACCTACAAACACTTTTCACTTCCTTAAATTGTTGTGTCACCAATTGTTTGTCGCCTTTGTTAATTCCGTTTCCTTTTCTCTTTCTTTCTCTCTTTGCCCCTCACGCATTCTCTCTAAATTTTATTATTTCAACTAGAGCCTTTTCACTGACTTTAACAGCAGCAGCAGCAGCTAACAACCCAACACTAAAGAGTAAATAAATAAAAGTCCCCAACACTCGTTGTCCTAGCTTTTTCTTTCCTTTTCTTTCTTTTTGTTTCACAGCACTGCCAAAAAAAGTCAGAGCTGACTGCAAAATTGACAATTTAATTGACATTCGAAGCCGGAGTTTTCCTTTCTTTCTTTCTCTCTGAAACTCGATTCAGCAGCAGCAGTTTCTAAAAACGGTACACCGAAAAGTAGAAGAAGTCAGAAACGAGATTTATTTGAGCTGAGAAAAAGAAAGAAGTGGTGGTGGTGGTGGTGACTTGTGCCGCTGAAGTTCTTGCTAACTGAATCGAAGATCGAAATGAGGCAAAGAAAGAGGAGGAGGAGAGGGAAGTTTTCAGTCCTATTATTTAACTTACTTCTCTCTCTCTCTCTCCTTTGTCTTCTCTGTTTTCACTTTGTGTGTTCATTCTTTCTCTGTGGGGGAGGCTTGTTTTTGACTACTGTTTTGCTGGCTGCCGCAGCAATTTAAGAGAGGAGTCTGCAATTGTCAGATTGAGACCTAACTGCTGCTGCTGCTGCTGCTGTTGAAAACGGAGAGCTAGCTTTACTTTTTATTTATTTAGGCTGATTTTACATCACTGTACTTTTTCACTTTGTTGGTAGGCGACTTTTTGTTTTATTCAGAGTTTTACTGTTTTTCAATTTTTCTTTGATAAAAGATGTGATAATTGAAACTGCTGATCAGAGAATGCTACTGCTGCTGTTGATTAATTAGAGTAAACTTTATTTCATTATCATAGTTTATTTAACAGGTTAATTTTAAAACTATTGTTTGAATTTTTTAATTTAATTTTTGTTTTTTTCTCAATTGACTTTAAAAAGGTCCACTAAACATCAAATATATTCGGCGTTTTTTCATTTAGTTTTTTTTATATTTTTGAAATAAACTTGAACGTGCAATCAAATTTATTTCATTCTCCATTTCTCTCTTTTTCTCTTATTTCAACAAAATGGACTGCCTGTCAGAAAGAGAAAGACTGCATTTTCAAATGCACTCGGAAATGAAAGTTAATTTCCGCAGTCAAATAGAGTACTGCTAAATAGAGGAATGACTAGCAAGATCACTCATTTTTGACTTGTTTCCATTTTCAAGTTTTAAACTTTTGAACAAACAGCACTGGAAAACGGATTTGGTGTAGTGGTGTTAGTGGACAGAACTGATTTTACCTCCCACTTTCACTTTCGATTCGCCTCTCAAATTGTGCTCAATTTTATTTTTCTTTTACATTTCCTTTCACTTTTGGGTGATGATTAATATTGGTTAATTAATTTTCGCGCTCAAGAGTGTTTCAGATATTGTTGTGTTGTGTTGGCTGGTCATGTTTTTGGTGTGTAACAGCAAATGTTGGCGGTGGTGGTGTTGTTGCCTCTTTTTCTTTTTACCATTTTTCATTTTAAATTTTAATTAAGTTAATTATTTTAGTAATTTAACTGGTCACTACAATTTTAAATTTTTATGTTTTTTACTAATTTGCTACTAATCAATTTCTTTAAATTTTAAAATTGAGACTGATGCTGGTACTAATAAAACAGGTAAACTACTTTTCATTTTTTAATTTTTAAACAATAAAAAAATAATTTAACTTACCGATCCATCCAGCGTGTAGTTGCCTGTCAGGTAGACGTCCGGCACTTGAATGACAATCTGCAAATTTTTTTTAATAAAAAACCACCACATAAAATATAAAATAGGTGCATTTTAATTTAATTTTTATCATTATCAACACTTCATTATCCTCTCTTACCTTAGCCGACAGTGTGCCCACATTGCCTTGATCGAGTTGATCTTCACGCCGGAAGTGCCGTGCAGGAGGACGCCGGTAAAGCGGCCCTTGTAGCTGGAAGTCCAGCCATCCTCGTCCACCTCGATGTCCTTCACCTTGAGAGGATCAGGCAGAAACTCGTGGACCACCAGCTCAGGTCGAAGGACGTGCCCGTTTGCGTGCACCCGATCGATGAGGGAGTTAATCTTTCGGCCAATCTTCTTCAGCACTGGCAACTTCTTCTCGTTCACTTTGAGAATTTTGCCGATTTGTTGAAGTCCTCCTCGGAGATGTGCTGTTTGGGTTTCTGGTTTAGAAGGAAGAGGAGTTTGAATTTGGTTGAGAGGAGGAGTTGTTTGGAGTTCATTTTCTGACGCCTGTTGACTAGATACGGCGGAGATTATGATGAAGAGGATGAGAGAAGTGGTGATGATGAGCGGAAGTTTAAAATGGAGATTCATTTTTGGTTTTTTAAAAATTTATGTTGCTGATTTGTAGTTTTTTGGTTTTTCTTAGCCCCTTGACTAGAGGATTTGCAATGTTCTGAAATGTTAAAAATGTTTTTTTAATTAAGCTATACAAAGTTTTAAAAGGTTATTTAAAAATTAATTTTGTTTTATTATAGCTCAACTGTCAATTTATCATTGTTTTTTATTATAACAAAAATTACACTTCAAACTTAATTTTAAATGTCTAAACGGTTAACTACCTCTAAACTGCTTTTCTCACCTTCACACGCGCATCAAATTATTATTAGGAAACAGTTTGGCCGTAAATCTCTCTTCTTTCTCTTTCTTTTACACAGCTTAAATCTTTCTCAATCTTTGAGGTGATTTTTAGATAGTGGACAGTGGTGGTCTCAGTGGTGAAAAAGTAGCTTTAAAGTGAGAAAGTGCAAAATGATAAAAAAAGGATGAGGATGAGGAAAGATAAAAGCCCCACACGCACTCACTAAAAAAAGTCCGTTGTTCAAGGGCGGATGGAGAAAGTTAGAGAAAGAGAGTGAAAGTGGCTATAAAAAGTAAAGTCAAGAGCAAACAAGAGCTTGTAAAACTTTCTTCACTTTTTTCATTTTTGCCCTCAAGCTCAAGCTTTGCTGCCATCGATGCTACTATTAATAATAAACAGCAAAAAGTATTGAAAATAAAATTAGCAGCGGCAGCATCAGCATCAACAGTGGCCACCACTTTAAGATCTTTTTGAACTTTGCCATCACCACTGTTATTATAACATCTCTTTGTTATGTAACAAAAACAATTTTTTATTTGAGGAAACAAGCGTTTTATTTTATTATTTTAACATCGGCTGCTATTTTTGTTACGTAAACAGTAAAATTGTCAGAAAAGAATAGATAGACAATTGATTAGGTACAGAATGACTCAAAAATGTGAGTGAGTGTGTAGTGGCTCGCCCCAGAATGGCAAGTGTTTGTTGTTTATTTTTAATTTTTAACAATTTTAAGTTATTGTTTCTTTTAACAGCGTGTCTACAAAAAGTCAATTTTTTAAAAAGTTATACTAGCCATTTTGTTTGATTTGTATTACACTTTATTTTAGTTTTATTAAAGGTCAAACAAACACTTAAACACACATTTAGCTCTCTTTTTTCTCTCTCTCTCTCTCGTTTTAAACATTACCAAACTTTTTTATTCTCTCACATTTACCACCACTATTTTCATCATTTCCTTCTAGAAAAAACCTAAATCTTCTCTTTCTTCAACTTTTCAATCTCTCTTCTTCAACAACAACAACAGCCGCAGCAAATCGTTTCTAGCAAATACATCTTTCCTTCTCTTCCTTTCCTCACTGTTTCCCCATCTCGTCTTGTGCTAAATCCTAAAACTCTAAACTCATTCGCTTCCTCCCCCCCCCCGTTTTGTTCGATTCTTTCTCTGTTTGTTGGATTCAATTCGATTCGATTCAATTCGATTCTTCATTCACTGCTCATTCTTCATTCTTTTTTTCCCTCGTTGTTGTTAGTTTAGTTGCTCAGCAAATAAGGCAGCAACAGCGGCAGCAAATCGACTCTAAACTATTAGCCAGCCAGCCAGGCAGCATCCAAAGTCGATCAATCAAATCGATTATGGTCATGAGTTGTGAGCAGTAACAGCAGCAACAGCAGCAATAGCAGAAATTCTGACTTATTTTTAGCAGCATTTTACTATTGAACATTTGATTTTCATTTTGTCTAGTAGGTTTAAACTGGTCCATTTTTATTAGAACATTCTAAATATTCCCACTTTTTCTAAGAATCAACACAGTCAACTTTTTTTATTTTACAACAACAAAATAACAAGAAAAGACAGATTCATCAGAAGAAAAAGCAAAGAAATGAATGAATGTGTCCGCACTTCCGTTTTGGAATGTGACTGTTTGTTGTTGGCTTGTTTGAGAAATTTTTTTAAAATTCTAAAAAATGGTTTTCACTACTTAGTTAAACAGAAAAATTTGTTTTATTATATTATTATTTTTAACCCCCCTCCCCCAGCTCCTTATTCAAAAACTCTAAATCGTTTTTTGAGCTGACGATGAGCAGCAGCAGCAACAACAGCAAAAATGATTCAAAATGGAAATTGATTTTTGCTTCATTCACTTTTTTCTTTTTTTTGCCTCACTTTAGCGTCGAGGCACGTTTGCCTCATCATTCTCCGCCGACGACGCCGCCGCCTTTTGATTTGTTCCTAATTTTTTCTTGGCTTTACTCTAAATTTTTTTTCTCTTTACTTTTGATTATGTAAAGTGTGATGATGGCGGGAAAAGAAAAGAGTGAAGGGAAAGCTTACTACTAGCCTGAGAAAGAGAGAAGTTTAGACAGAATAAGAAGAAAAAATTTGGGTAGCTTAAGAATTTTGGCTGCCGCCGCTCAAAAGTTGAGATTTTCGCTGCCTGCTCAAGAGTTGAATTTCTGATTCCAGCTCTTGACTCTCGCCTAAGCTTTCCACTGCCTCTGAGCTCGATTGAGTTTATCGATTTATGTAAATTATACTCGTTGTGTGATTTTTTCCCTCTCCTTCTCTCTTTCTTTTCTCAAAAATCGGCCATTTTTATTTTACGTTATTAAGACTTCAAGAGCAGAAGCAAAGAAGAGAAGAGAGTTCTTAACCGATTCAAGTGTGAGCAGCAGCGGCAGCAGCAGCAGCAGCTCAAGAATCAATTTGCAATGTGCGATGAAGAGCTGCTGCTGCTGCTGCTGCTGCTCGGTGCAAAACTTTTATTGTCTTTCAATCATTTGCTGTTGCCGTTTACTTTATTTTATTTTATTTTTTCAATGACATTTCTTTTATCCCGTCTCTCCTTGCAAATTTTTGTTTGCGACTAGTTTGGTGCATGATTTTTGGTTTGGTTTAATGCTAGGCATTTTTTAATAATTTTGTGTGCGTGTAGTTGTAAAGTTTGGAAATGCTTTCTCAAATTTGAGGCAAATAAAGGAGAAGGAGGAGGATCAATAACTTAATTGAGTTGGGCGTTTTGTTTTGCCGAATTTTTAGTATTTTTTGTTTTTGTTTGAAGATTGCATTTTAAGTTATTGTTAAATTGTACAATGTAAGATGTACTAGGTTATTAAAAAAGTTACTTATAATATAATTTCTAAAACTATTATTGATAGCAAGCATTAAAAAGTTTAATCAATTAATTAATTTTTTAAAATTTCAAACATTGTTTACCTGAAACAAAAAACTAAAATAAAATTTTAAATTGTTTGATATTTTTAATTTAATGTTTTGTCGTTGGTTTGTTGTTTAACTTTTTGTCAAAACAAAACGTTGACGAGATGATGAGGAAAAAGAAGAAGAGCATGAGATCACCAGGAAGAACTGTATTACATTTCCGGTGCTACTGTAGATCTTTTGCTGTTTGCTAGTGATGATTTTGTTCTATTTTAAACAATTTTATGTAGAATTTTACAAATTCTTTCCACTTGATTCTTTTTTCACTTTAGCACAACAATCTGATTGACACTTGAGTCGTGTTTTCCAGGAAAAACTTTCACTTATTCACTTGCTCAGTGAGCTTTTTGCTTGTAGCAAGTTTTAATATAGTGTGAAGGAAAAAGTTTGTAAATAAAAAAGTTTTGAAGTTTTTAAAATAGCAGCAGTGTCAATTTTAAAAAATGATGAGGCAAAAAAAAGACGAAAAGGAAACGGAAAACTTGTCAATCACAATATAGGAAACGTTGTTACTACGAATATAATTTAAATTTTACACAAAACAAAAATTAAATTTCTAATGAGTTCAATAGGCTGTGTAAAATGGTCAACACTTAAAAATTTTAATTATTCAATAATTTTCTGTCAAAAAATAAGCACAGAACACAGTTGATTTCACTTAAACCACTGTCAACCACCTGTTGATTCAACAACAGCGTAACAATCAGAGCAGCAGTGGCGGCGGCGGCGGAGGCGGTTGAAAAACCGGAGCTAAAAACAGCTCCACACTTCTCTCCACACTTTAACACTTGACACTTTCACTTTCACATTCACTTGTTAGTATTACTTATTGTCGTCAGCGACAAACTTTTAACGATGAGAAGAAGCAGTGCCGACGCCACGATGGTGATGATGATGATGCGCCGGAGAGAGGAGTTTCAACTTTAACTTTTCTACTTTTTTTTATTTGAAGATTAATTTTTAGTAGCAAAGTGAGCAAAGTGAGCATTGCCACTACCACTGCCGAGCACTTTGATTTCCAACACTCGTTTTAGCAAATTTTCTTCTTATCAAGTAAAGATAGCGTCAAAAGAAGAGAGAGAGAGAGAGTGAAAGAGAGGGAGCTTTGTCGATTGCATCGCTGTGGCAAATTTTTTTTGTTATTGCTGCCGCTGCTGCTGCCTCTTCTTTGACGTTTTCAGTGTTGCTAAATACTACTTCTCTTCAAGCTCGTCGTAGTCGTCTTTTGAAGGGCGCCAATCTTTGGCTGCTGCTGCTGTTGCTGCTGCTGCCGTTGCGCCAAACGGCAATTGAATGTGATTAGATTTTTTTATTTGAATTTCAATACTACTGCCCCTCACTCTCTTTGTGAGTGTGAGTGTATTTTAGTGTGTTTGTTTGTCAGTCAGTGTGTGTGTGTGTTTTGGTAGTCAAAAAGAAGAGGAAAAGGAAGAAAATGATTGCTAAATTTAGTTTTTTTATTTTTTTTAATTAAGAATAACTGGTTATTCAAAAATTTATTTAAATAAAAATTTTGTATTTGTGTGCTTTATTGTTTCAGCTTTTTGGTTCAATTTTTATCAGTTATTGTTAAAAAGCAGAGCACAATTTTTGTCTTTTTATTTTCTTATCATCTCTCTCTCTCTCTTTTCTTTGATGTCAATGCCACTGAATACCAGCCAGTGCAAAAATGATAACAAGCACACACACACACACGTTGATGATCTGTTTTCACTCTCAAGTTTTAGTTTAGTTCAGTTCAGTTCAACTGCACTGTAATAAAAAAAACTGAGCAAACATTTTTAGAGTTTTAGAGTCAGAATGTTTAAAAATAATCTAAAAATTTTTGGTTTTTGTCAATATCCTTTTTAACCAGAAAATCTAGATAACTATAAATCAAATTAAGATTTCATTTTTTTATTTTTGTAATTCACTTTTATAGTTGCCGCCTCCGCTGTTTGAGCCCAGAAAGACCGCCAATTTTTGTCAATTAATCACCGGAAAAGTGTTCATTTTTTCAAATTTCTCTTGAACAATTTTTGAACTTTAAATTTTTTGCTGCAGCAAATTGCCTTACTTAGGCTTGCAGCTACTAGTACTACTACAACCACTTTTTCATCATTTCATTAATCATCACTGGTGAAAAGTGGTTTTTTGAAATCGATAGTTTGAAAAAATAAATGAATGAATGAATGAATTAAGATGATGATAATTCTAAAAATTAAAAAAATAAAGCAGAATTTTGTCAAAGTTTGTCTTTGCAGAGTTCCTCAATTTTTAAAAAGGTTCAAAGAGTAAAAACAATTTTATTTTTTACAATCATTTTGAAAAATTTTTTATTATTAAAGGTATTTTTTAAAATTGTTTGTTGATCAGTTAGCCAAATTTTTTTAAAGTCTTTCAAAAACGGTTATTTTTACAACTTTAACTTTTATTTACAACACAGATCATCATCATCATAGTCATCATTATTATAATTAGTTTACCGCTCCACTGAGCTCACACCAAATTGAACGTCAGCCACTAGAATATAAAATTGTTTATAAATAGATAAATTTAACTTTTATGTTTAAAAACAGTTTAAAACAGGTTAAAAATCAAAAAATATTTTTTATTTAAAAAATTTTAATTTGAAAACTGGAACAGCATCAGTAGTTTACTATTATGTACAAGTCAAACTAGCTCTCATTTTCTCACATTTGCAATTTTACTTTTGATTGCTACTAGCACTGAATTTTATTTTGTTGTTGTAGTTGCTGCTGCTTCTGCTGCTGTTGCTGCTGATGCCTGAAACCCAATTTTAATTTACTTGGAAACTTTTAATTTATTTTTATACACACACGCACACTGACACTGACACAGACAGTTTAGCAGCACTGACTCTTTTCAGCATTTAAAATATTTTGCGCAATTGCGCTTCTGGCTGACTGGCAACTTTTAAACGCTCACTTCACTTTGCTTTTTATTTCTTTTTTAACACTCAAACTTGTGACACAATTGGCGTTTTGCAGTGGAGTTTAAATTGTTTAGTGTTATAATTTTGTAGTTTAATCATTTTTTGTAATTTGTATAAAAGAACGTATTTTTAAAGGTTTTATTTAATTTATATTTTAATATACCATATTTTTGTACATAATTTTTTGGCATTTTTATTTTATTATTATTATTGCCAAAAATACTACCAAAACAAAGCAGTTATTCTAATTTACTACTTGTGTACTACTTGGCCACTTCTAATCTTGCTTCTACTTATACTTTACTACTTGTAATAATTTTTTGCGTTTAAAAACAAAAAATAATTGCTCAATTAAATTGCTAGTTAGCTTGTTAGCTAGCTGCTGCTGCTGCTGCAGCTGTTGCCAATGTACAGCAGGCAAAAATTGGAAATAAGAAAAAAATTTGCCGAGTAAAAAATGATCAACTTTTTATTTCTTAGAAGAATTTTCTTTTTTATTCCCTCTTTTTTGACTCATTCGTGCTTCATTACGCAATTATTAATCAGCAATTGGCAATTGGCAATTGCTTATGTTGTTACAATAAAATTAGCCATTTTGTTTGCTTTTCATCCTTTCACTTAGCTCACTTCTTATCAGAGACTCCTAAAGAGTAGAACAAAACCAAAAGTTCATTTTGGTGTGTGTGTGTTTTATCGCACTAAAATTAGGAGCTGGTCATTTGAAGAAAAAGAAAGTTTGAAGAATTGCTGTCGTTGCTGTTGTTCAATTGCCTGAAAACTGAAACTAAAAGCAAAGTTTAGTTTTTAAAACAAAACTAAGAAAAAAGACAGTTTTGACTGATTTTTTTCTATTGTTTAAAGTTGCATGGTTTTTAACGCAGATAATAGAAACGGTTTCATTTCAGTTGAATTAATTTTCATTTTTTGCTTTATTTTTTCTAGGCATTCCAATTATTATTATTTAATCAAATTATTAATTTTTGGCAAACCTCTTTTTGTTACAGACAAAACTAGTGAAAATTAGCATTATTATTAGTAAAGCAAAAGACAACTTTTTATGAATAGAAATAAAAAGTAGTTGTAGTTTTTTTAATGTTTTTGGTGTATTTCTAAAAAATGGTTTTTTATTTAATAAAATTCCATTTCATTATTCTTCATCATTTTTCTTTTTTATGCACAGCAGTATGACTTGTCATAATGCATTAGCATAACAATTCATTAAATTTAGGGTAAAATCTCTCTGTTTTAGTTTTTTACACTACTTTTTTAGGCAAATTTTTCTAAGTTGTTTGATAAAAAAGAAGCTTTAGAGAAATAAAGATTACGCCAAGTGCGTGCTAATAATTTCATAACGTGACAATAAAAACTTTTTGTTTTTGCAATCTCAAAGTTGTACGGAAAATTTAAAATAAAAAAATAATGTTTTTTAATTGTAAAATCAATTAGTTTTTTATATTTTTTATAATCTATCTCAAAATAAACAGGTAAACAACTATTTTTATTTTTAAAATGTATTTAACTTTATTGCATTTAGTTTATGAGCTCATTGGCGCAATCTACTGGCGGAGAACTGAACATAAAATTGCTTTTGACATAGCAAAATACTTTGAAAAGGCACACTGCAAAAATCATTTTAAAAAACAAATAAAAAAGCAAAACGATTTAGTTTAATTAAAACAGCAATAGTTTTATCCAGTTCAACAACTTTTTATTTCTTTTCATTTCATTTGCACTTAATTTTTATCATCCTTAAAATCATCATCATCATTGCCGTTGCCGATTCCGATGCCGCATCAGCTGACACTCATTAGCATCAAACGTTCATTTCTTTTTGTATTTTTTAACCGATTAATAAAAAACAACAAACTGATCATCAGAACAGCAGCAGTACTTTTGTGTTGCTAGCCAACTTCTCAATCAGAAATAAAAACTATTTACTACCTTAGCATCAGTTTTCCCCCTTTTTCCTGTTTAAATTGAAACCCTCTTTATTTGTTTATCACCACCGCCACCCCTCACTTCCATTACCATTACCCGTATGGCGCCAATAAAATGTAAATTTAATTTGCAAAAAAGAGGTTGAACTTGAAGTAGAGGTAGGAAAAAGCTTAATGTTCTGGTGAGAAAATACGAAAGAGAGAGAGAAGTAATTTATGGTAGAGATGAGATTTCGGCTTTTCTTCTTAACTTTACTACTTTCTTTTTAGCTTAAACTTTCACTTACTCTCTCTTACACGTTCTTTCTCAGTGCTGTAAAAAGAAACAGGTGTCCTACTGTGTCTGTGTGTGTATGTACCTTCTTCTCCTTGGCGGTTTTGCTTTTACTTTCTTCTTCTGTACGACAGGTTTGGCGTGACTGAAGAAGAAAAGAAGAAGAGGAGGAGAAGGTTTGAAGTGCAAACTGCAGATTTTTGAGATTTGCCGAATTGGCGACTGCTGCTGCTGCTGCTGCTGTCAACGATGACGGCAAACTGCAAACAAAATATTGTCAACTGCTGTGTACAGTGAAAGCCGCCTCGGCAACAATCGATCAAACTTGGTTTTCACTTCAATTTTGCGTGTTTTCAAGTTTAGCGGCTTTATAGCTGGTTGGATTGTACTTGTACCTTTTTGATTACTTTAAAATTTGCGCCTGCTGCTGCTGCTAAAACGTGTGACGACGACTGACTGTGAGCGGTGTGATTTATTGGTTTTGTTTTAATGTTATTATTTAAATTTTTTTTTGATTAACTGTGAGTTTCATTGTCGGTGTTGATTAAACTTAAAACTGGTGTTTATTTTAAACTTGATATTTTTTTCTAGCGTGTTTTGATTTACAATAATAAAGTTTGAAATAAATCAATGAATGCAAGCAAAAACAGGTAAATTTAAAGTTAAAAAATTTTGTTTGTTTTCAACTAAATTTTACATATCATTGTATTTATGCAACTACCACAAAAAATCATTTTTTTCTTTACTGTCAATATCCAAATAAACGGTCAGCACACACTTTTTACTTCACCTTTTACTTCACCCAAGATCACCATTGCGACCAGATCATCAATTTGAGGACAACAACAAAACCGTTTCATGATTCAGCAGATTTTATTGACTAACACCAGACAAGTAAAATTGAAATTGAAAATGCACCAAAAAAGATGTAAACCAGCTCACCGCCACCAGTCTGCCACCTCTTTTTCACAGTCTACTTTTAAAATGAGTTTCTGCTAATTGCTAAAAACTAACTTTGATACTTTTGGTAACCGGCAGCCAACCTCGACCTAAATCTTCATTACCTCATTTCACTATTGACCAGTTTTTTTCAATTTTTCAGTGCTCAAAACCAATGCACAAACACACACAGACCAGTGTGATCATCATTCCTCTTCTCTCTTCCTCTTTTGACAAAAAGTACAAAAGTACCATGTTCATTTTCACCTTGATCATCTCCAGCGGTGGAAAAGTTTAGCAGTTTTTTTCTGTCGCATTATTTGCCCTCCCCCGTTATTAGCTCCTCAAACAAAGCTGAACAAACACGACGGCTGGTTTTTACCATTTAGATTGTACAGTCTGTGTGTGTGTGTGTTTTTTTAGTGTTTGGTGTTATAATAGTTTCGAACCAAAGTTTTAAACAAAAAAAAGTTCAGCATTTTCTGATACACAACAACGCACTGATACTTATCATCAGCGGAAATACACGCTACAATTCTGCCGTTTCCACTGCAAAATAGTAAGTCCGTTTCCTTTAAACTTTTTTTTAGTTTTAGCAGTTGACTGCCCTTGTGCCTGTACTTGAGATTTTGGTTTCTGTTTGGCCAGTGTTGATACACTGATATCAGAGCACAAACAAACAAAAGCGTTAGTCAGACTTTGTTTTTTCTAGTTGAAGTGCTCTGTGAATTTATTAGTTTTTTGTTTTAATTGTGATTTTTAGTTTTAAACTTTGCTACTTCAGCTGCAGCAGCATCAGCAGCAACAACAGAAGTGCGTCATCAGCTTACGCTAAATTCAGTATTGTTTTTTGTTGTTGACTTTATTTTATTTGTTTGCAAATTATAATTCAACAAGCTACAAAACTATTAAAAAGGTAAAAATGTTGATTTGTTTAAATATTTTTCCAATTTTTTCAATCATCTTCTAAAAAGGTTTTACTGTACAAATCATATTTTTACTATTTTTAAAACTCAACTTTTAATAATTACTGCCATCCCAACTAATTTATTAACAAACCACAAACACAGACTACCCCACCCCATTCACTTCTTCCATTGACATTGCCAGCACACACACACTCAGTCAATCTTAAATCACTCTCTTTGCTCACTCAATTGTTTGTGCGTTAATTACGTACCTGTTGCTGCTGCATTAGCATCAGCAACAATAAATGGCGTCTTCCTATTTTACTCATTTGCTAATTTACGTCTGCCGTCTTTCTTGTCTTTATCTTTCCTTCACCTTCACCTTCATCTTTTCTTCTACCTCTCAAAAGATGACGACAATTTATGATTGTAGCTGGAAAACTTTTTTTTTCTAGTTGAAGTAATTATCAGTTAAAGCTTTCTCAGCGCAAGCTTTTTTGTACATCAGTCAGTGCATCTTTTTTTTAACACACACTTTGCGTTTCCTAGCTCTCACTATTCTATTGTAATGCGACAATCTAAACAAAGTAAAATGTGAAAAAGAAAGATAAAAAAGAGATAAATTAGTGCAATTTTTACCGTTTTCTCGTTAATCCGCATTTTAAGTGCATTAACAACTTTTATCACCTATTTATATTGATAAACAAAATGTATTGCACTTTTATTTAATTAATCAAAGTAGATATCAGTTTTTAAACCTAAACATGCTCAATGCTGCTAGAAGCAAATACCCCACTGACAATTTCATCGCTTTTAGCATCGGTTATCCACATCTTGCAGCTAAAATAGTGAGACTGCGCCTCTTTTGAATGAAAAATAAACTCAAAAACGGGCCAAGAGACATTACTTCCGTGTCCGATCACCTTTAGGTGTTCATAGTAGGGCGAGCTTAAGGTGAACTCCACCTCTTCTGTGGGTTTACTCTGCCTGAAAGTGCCCATCACGATGTTGCTCACCAGCAACTGTACAGTGTACGGCCGGCGCTCAGCGTTGCTGAAAACCGACACCGTACAGCGAGCTAGGTAGGTGTTTGGGGCGCTTTCAACGTCCACTATGCTCAGGCTGACCAGCGGAAAGCCTGGCCAAGGTGTTGAGGTTGCGACTTTTCTAGCGGAGAGAACCACTTGAGTGGAGGTAATATTCAGCTCACACCAGTAGTCTTCTAGGTAGGAAACGTCAGCCACGGAGACGACAGCGTCAAAGGCCGGATACTGGTACCGAGGACCTTGGTGGACCTCTGCATTTTGCTGTGGTACATTGATGAACAAGTGAAGTGGACGATTCTTTGAATCTATTAAAAAAATTAAAAATTGTAATTTAAATGTCAATTTAGAAGCAGTCTTCTTTTTAAATTATTTACCGTAAACAGTCACCTCGTGCCGGCCAATCAACGTTCGGTTGCCGGCAACGGCCGTTTTGTAGTAGTTGACGGTGTAGTTGTGTTCACCTTCTCGGTCAAAGTTTTCAATGTGGCAGGTAATTAAGAACGGCACGCTGCTGACTGGTTTAGTGACGTTGGCTTTAAAGGTCACCTCTGGAACTTTCAAGGTAGGACGGAGAACTGATGAAGTAGTAGTAGTTGGGCTCAAAGTCAACACAGTTGAAAACAAATAAAAACAACCAATTGCAAACGAAAATATAAATTTTAATAAGTAGACATTTTTTTGTAATTTATTAAAACTTTAATTTGTAAAAAATAGGCTTTAAAACAGTTTTATTATTTTTAAATGCTTTTAACTTTAAATCTGTAGACCTCTAATTTTAACTAATTAAAAAATTTTTATCAACATTTAACAAATTTAAACATTTATTAAAAAACACTTAAACTAGCAATCTTAAGTTTTCTGGATAGTATCAGTGAATTATCTTCATTGCGCTTTTTCTCTATTTTAAATGTGTGCTTATAATTAAAAACAATTTTTAAAAAAATCAATTTTTAATGCCAATTTTATTTATTAAATCAAAATTAATAGCTCAAAAACTAAAAAGAAAAAATAGAAACTGCTTAAAATAGGCATCATTCTTCCACCTCAAAGCTATAAACTGCATTCGAGTCGGTCACTATTCCGGTGACGGTGTCTTTAAGAGCACAGGTAAACTTTCCCCACTTATTTGTCCCCCTAGTCCCACTTTTCTCTTGGTAAATAAAATCAAATCGAGGAAATGCGTAGTGGTCGCCCTGACGAGCCACTGACCGGTACCAGAAGGGCTGGTGGTCTAGCGTCAGCGTCGTCTCATCTTCCGATCCAGCCCTTCACGGTGTAGTGCGCCAGCTCACCGGTCACATGCTCAGCGTTACTGACCAGCAGGCTGACCGTGTACTGGCGGCCGGTGACCGGCGTGAAGCGGTGTCCACTAGGCAGGTGGCCCGATAGGTGTTGTTGTTCAGGTCTTGACCTTCTTCGCCTTTTTCAAGGCTCATTTTCCAGAGTCAGCGCTAGCAGGGGAATGTTGCCCCACATTTGTGAGGATATTGAAAAACGGTGGCGGTACTGGTGATTGGCAGTGCCGAGCATCTGCACCTGCAGCTGGCACCAGTAGTCCTGGCGCTCGGGGAAGCCCGTTCCAGGGGTGATGACCGCCTCAAAAAAGCCTCGTTTAAAGTCAGTTGTGGTCCTCCGAGAGGGAGGGTCCTGACTACCCTAGTGGGCCACTTTTTGATCCATACTTTTTGAGATTTAAGTCAGTGGCTTGACAGACAGCCTATCCTGACAGACGCCAGAGGCGCCCTCTCTACGAAGCTAGAGTCTCCACACTGAGCGGCCAGTGGGCAGAGCTCTCCCCATTAACCCTGGGTGGGGGCCGCGCAGCCAAACACAAGGATTCGAACTCGCGCTCCTCAGGCATCAACGTCGATCGCCTAAACCGCTCGGCCACCGACTGCTTGAGTAGGGTGATGACCGCCTCAAAGAGGGGATAACTGGCGTGCTGATGCGGTGATGCCCCAGAGGACAACACTGAGATGACCTCCTTTGACTGCTCAACCTTAAACAGGTGGTGTTGGTGTTGATTTTTAAAAGAGTGATTGGCGTTTGGAAAAACTGTTACAGAATGGGAAAAATGTCGTAAAAATTAAAAAAATTTTGTTTAATATTTTTTGTTAGTTTAAAATGCAAATTACTAATCTTTACCGGTTAGCTCGTGTGTCGCAATTAAGATGACCTCGTTTATTCGATGCACTCGATAGAAGGCAACGCTGTAGTTGCGCGTTGCGTGGTCGGTGAAGTTGTCAATGTGACAGGAAAGTAGAAAGGGCTTCCCGCGCTCGACCTTGGTTAGGTTGGTGGTAAAGTTGACGGTAATTGTTTTAGCAGCAACATTATCAGGTACAGCAGCAAAAGTAGCAGTTACAACCGTTTTAGTAGCCACAAAAAATAACAGCACCAAACAGGTGGTTGCAATTGTTAGAAAAGAGACGGTTGTGTTTTTGGCGCCCAGCATTTTCTAAGCTGATGTGTAATTTTGTACAATAAAAAAAATTGTTTGATTTTCATTGAGAACACTAACTGTTTTTATATTCAATTTTTATACACTAATTAATCAGTTTATATGTGTTTAATCTTTACATTTTTGAATTGTTTTCTGTTTTAAACATCCTTTATTACATTTTCGGGTGCAATTATTAGTTGTTGATTATCTACCAGCATTTTTATATTGACTACCTTTTTAAAACAAATGTAACTGTTTTTAACTAATTACTGTTTGTAGTGTTTGTTTTAAATGTACCAAAATAGTGTTGATTAAGATGCACTTCAAAAAAACAATAATTATAAATGGTTTTCTTAAACGGCAAAACAAAATGCATTATTTAGTTTTTATTAAAAATAATTGTTTTTAATTTAAAAAACAATTATCATTATACATGGTTATACTCGTTTGAAGTGAACACCTCATAGTCGGCCTGACCACTTGTACCGTCTACTAGTTTGCAATTAAAACTGCTCGAAATAGTAATGTCACTGTAGTAGACAAAATCAAAAGTGGGCAGTGTGTAGTGGACGCCATGGCGGAAGTTTTTTTGATAGGTATAGACAACTTCAGGAACAAATTCCTCTGACTGATTTGGCCGCACGTTAAAGGACGCCATTAGACTATTACTAATGAAAAGCTGTACTGCGTAGGTGCGATTGCTTCTATCTGGATTGTAGAACAGTATATGACAACGGGCCTGGTGATAATTTCCGCCTAGTGAGCTGATAGTCAGCTCCAGTATGGGCGTGTTGACCCAAATTTTGGAGGGAATATTATCAGTGCTGCCGCCGTTGATCTGAACATCCACCTCACACCAGTAATTTTCTCGTTTAATCACTCCGGTGGGCGAGACTACCACGTCAAAGAGAGGGTAGGAGAAGTGGGAGCCCGAGTGGACGACCATGTTGGTTTGTTGAACAAAGTTGAAGATGTGTCGCTGAGAGGGAAACTCGTCAGAGGGTGCTGCAATTTAAAAAAAATTAAAATTTAAAAAAATTAATTAATTATGTAATTATTACCAGAAAGTTCATGCCAGCCGATGAGATTTTTAGCAAATCCAACACTGGTTCGGTAGTAGCTGACGGTGTAGTTTCGCTCTGGATGACCGATAAAGTTCTCGATTTTGCAGCTGCCCAGAAAGGGCACTCCATTTTCTAGTTTGGTTATATTGGCGAAGAAAGTGGCGGTAATTTTTTTGGTGTCATTGCCAGCGGCGGCGGCGGCAGCATTGCAGAGACTTGTTTTTAAAAGCAGCACACAAATAGGTGCTACTACTAGTACAAAGGAAGTTTTTAAGTTTGCAAACATTTTAAAGTTTTATGCTATTGAGATAAAAATGATATACTTTTTAAAACTAAAGGTTAATTTATATAAAAAATTTTTCTAAAACACATTGTCTGATTTTGTTTTTTAATTGTAGTTAAAAAAATAAGTCTTTTGCATCTTAAAAAATTGATTAAATTGATCACAAGATTGACTCTCATCAATTTTTATCTGCGACAATTTAACGAGAATCCGTATTGCATTTTCTATTTTTAATTTTAACTATTCCACTGCTCTACTTTTAAACAACAACATTTTATTGCAGTAAATGCCTTATCAATTTTAGCACTTAAACAGTATTTAAGTTTGGCAAAACCAATTAAGAAAAAAATCACTTATTTTTGGATTTATTAATCCAAAAAAGATGATCAGCTTAATCCACATCTAAAAAACAAGTGGCAATCACTACTGATGATAGGGAGGCATTATCTTCTACCAGTTAACAGGAGATTAAGTGTGGGTGGTAGTCTTCCACTTCGTCAATGCCGTAAACAACGTTAAAGCGGGAGAAAAGCGTAGCTAGGCCCCTGTTTTAGCACCATTTTTTTCCCAAAACAGGTGGTTGCCGGACCAAGGTGGTCCCCTGGTAACATTTTTTAGTAACATTTTGGTGCAAGTTTTTTTGCACATTTACTTGTTGTAGATCATATCTAATTAAACGGTTTATCAGTTTTCATCTTCAAAATGGACTTGATATACTTTTCATTTACAATTTGCCGATAAACTTTTTTGAAGGACACGGCTAGCCAGCACAATAAAAGCAGTAGCGGAAAAAAATAACTGGCGGCAATTACCGTCACAATTGCCGCAACAAATCACTTCCTATTTTTTTTTGCTGATTTCTTGTTCAAACAATCCATTTTTGAAAAGCAATTTTTTCTGCTACAGTTTATTGTTTAATCTATTAGTTGCATTATTTGTTGCGTATTTGCTAGTTTTTTATATTTTTATATTTTTTGGTTTTAGTAGGCCGTTTTAAAATCTGGTTAACATGTTTTTCACAGTACAAATCAATCATTTGTTGAGCATAACAAAACAATGTTTTTAGCTAAGCGATTCAAACGACATTCTAAACTGATACACTCCAAACTAATAAAAACAACTTTTTAAATTAATTTTCTAACCGCCAAAAAACGATGAATAAACGTCATCAAACTAAAAAAATTGAATGATTACTTTAAAATTCTTTCTTCTTCCCTTTCAAACTCTTTTATTGCATTCTTTTATTTCTTTTAGTCCCTTTTTAATCTTTTTAGTATTATTAACAATTTTTTGACAGTGTGTCTTTTGTGTCCTGTCTTTTCAATCACTTCACTTCACATGTGAGCTTCTGAGTTTCGTTTCACTCAAACTAATATAATAAAGATGGCAAGTTGGCATCCATCCTGCACTTCCGTCTCACTTTGTCCATTTGTGCTCTTGACATTGACCTGCATTGCTGATCTTTTTAATTAAAGATCACCTTGGGTAACATCGCCACCACCATCACCACCACCACAATTTCGACCTACCTGCACGATTCTTCTTGTTGATGGCGAAGCAACAGGCAGTGCTTTTTGTTTGCGACGTTTTTGTCAGACAGAAAGAAGAAGACATAATAACATTACCCCTCAATCTCTCTCTCAATGATTACACTGTTCTGTCATTTTATTGATTTCTTAAAGAGAAAAATAGAGGAGGAGAACGATTGTCCAGGTCAATCATACGTGACCAGAAGACTGCGAAGGGTGACTGGAACAATGGAAAAAGAAGGAGGGACTTCTTTTTTTCAAAAGCTAAGAGGGTACACTAAAGATGAGGAGGATGAGCAGAGAGGGAAAAAAGTATAACGGTAGTTCTCTCTCTTCTTTTCTTCTTTTCGTCTTAATTGCTAGTTGCGGTTGTGGCGGCAGCAACTTCAAATCTCAGTCAGTCAGTCAGTGGCTAACATTGTTTTCAAACTCGGCTTCAGGTGGAACTTTTAAAAGGTGAACATTTATTTTTGTTAACATTGAAAAGTTTTTAAATTACTGATTTTTAACTAGTGTTTTTAAGTTGTTTAATTTGTTTTGATTTAAAAAGGTACATTTTTACGTTTACAAACAAGCTTTTTATTTTAATTTTAAATATTTTAATTATTTAATTTTTTACTAGCTTTTTAAATTTATCAGATTAATGTAGAATTGAAAATTGGTTACAAAACTATTTTTATCTAAAAATAAAAACCACAACGTCTATGAATTGCCCAATGTTTTGATTGTGAAAATAATTATCACTGCAGAACTTAATCACTTTTCCGACGCAAATGATCAATCATTGCTTAGTTCTACTGCTGTTTCGCTAATTGTATTCAATCTACCGATAATCTGTCGAATATTTCTTTTTCTATGATTACCATTTGACTAATCACCAACATCATTTTTGTCTGTTTTTTCTCTTTTTTGGCAGCAGCACTTTGCCGACATTTCTTTTCGTCTTTTGCAACACTGACATTGACACTCACAACAACGACAACAGTGATAAACTGATCAAAATAATCTTCAACACCTTTTCAAGAAAAAAGCAATGGACACCAGCTACTTCCCAGTAGACTTTAGACTATACGGCCAAGATGGGCTGCATCGAGCAACAACAAACAAACGACCACACACATCACTTGCCCATGTTCATTTGGTAGTGAAATAATTTGTTGTATTTTAATTTCGAAACTTAACATAGCCAAATTTAAAGATTTCAAATTATTAACTGTTTTACACTTTTTTGCCCATATTTTAGGTCACAAATTAATTTTTAGTCTGTTACCTAGACTGTTTGCAAAAATGCTATTTAGCATTTTTAACTTTTTTTTCAACACTACTTGACTACAACGAAAGTGTAAAGTATAAAATTAACTCTTTAATCAACTTTTAAACAAAACACATGCCAGTATTCCATTCTTTGATAAGAAGCAACACCTAACAGAGAACATCAGCAAACTTGATCCAACAGAGAACATTCGCTTTCAGGTAAATTGAAATTTGAGTTTGTTCCTCAATTTGATACTCTTCAATCAAAGTTTCTAAACGGTTCTTAATATTTTCTTTTCCTTGCCCTTTTTTGTGCCAGTCATTGTTAATGCAGGGTTTCAACTGCTACAGACACTGATTACCAAAAGTAGCTTAATCGTATTATAAATTGAGTGTAAAAAAGGGAGGAAAACAAATCAGTGGTCATAACTAATTGAATTGTTTTATCCTTTAAACCAACATAGTGTATTCTAATAGAGCACACAGCAACCTTCATGTTCGACAACATCAAAGATGTTTAGCAATTTTTGCATCCCTCTTTGATACGTTAATAAATTTCTAAGTCATAAACTTTTTTTTACATTGCAAACAGGGTTTCAACTAAGAGCATATTACCAATAGTACTTATCGTTTTAAATAGGTGTACAACTGAAACAAATCTCATTAACTGATTTGCTTTTTTCTTATAAAAACTATTTATGAACTAGAACCTTCAGGCGAAAATCATTTTTATCATGCTCTTGTGTTCCGCGAAAAATTCACTAAAATGTTCTAATTTGCAGCTTTTAACTAAGCTATTTTACACATGTTTCATTTTTAACTTACCTCTCCTCCTTTTTTCTTAAACTTTTTTTAGTTCCATTGCAACGTTTACACTGCGCAAAGGTCCCAGATCGCAACAACATTTGTTGCTGCAACACGTCTTAACAGCTACTTTTAGTTTTTATAACTTTCTTCTTTTTATCTTCTTTTGTCTCGTTTACACTTGCACATGCCCATCACTGACTTCCAACCATCGATTGCTTGCCTCAACACGGACACTGCTGTTTGTTTTTTATGCAACATTTGTTTTTATCTTTACGTTTTTCGTCGTTTTACTTTGCAATCTTTCATGACTTCTAACTTCGATTTTTATCGAACTGTCATGGTTGCTGTTTTTATGTGCAATACATTTGTGATAACGGTGACTGATAAAACAGTTAAAATTTTTATTTTAAAATCTTGTTTTGGCTTTTGCATTGGCTTTATCAATGGTAACTTAAGGACATTTTTATTTTGCAAAAATTACTATCTGTTCTTCTCAAATGGTTACCCACTTTTTAAAACCTCAAATTTTTTTAATTCACTACACATTCTTTTCCAGTAGACTTAGTAGTAGTTCAGCAGAACTAGCTCATCAATCCTACTCAACCAGAATATTCGGCTCTGTGTGTGTGTGTTTACTTTACAGTACAACACCACCTCTACCTCTACCTTCTTTTTTTGGCAGAACCGCCCTGCTGATGCCAGACAAACCAGCCCAATTTTTTGCTGTTCAGTAGCAGCACCACCACCAGCTACTAAAGCTGCTGCTGCTGCTAATCATAAATCTTCATTAGCCGCACTGCTTTAGTTTTAGCACAGTTAGCCAGCACTACTACTTTTCCCTTTTTCCTTCTGCTTACCAAAAAAACTAGACCTCACACTGTCTGGCTCACTTTTCTTTTTTTCCAGTTAGTCTGCCTTCAAATCAATTGATCATTTTATCTCGCTCCCTTTCTCGCTCTTGTTAATACGTCATTTTGCCTCCCTGGCCGCCTGACTGTCTGTCGCCTAGGCTAATTAGTCACTCACTCAGTCATATTTTTACTTTTCATTTTTATGTTTTCATTTTCATTTTCAGTCAGTCTGCTTTGCTTTGCTTTGCCAGGCCAGGCCAGACAGCCCACAAATTTTATAAAGGGCAACAGCACACGACAGAAAAAAGTTTATTAGTAAGCTTTAGCATCCGACATTTGCAAACGCATGCGTCACTTCTCTTTCTGTGCAGAGATCTATTCAGATCTCCCCGAGTGTACAGACAAAGTACAGTATCCACAAGTTTGTCTGCTAAACTGAAGGGAAGGAAAGGGAAGGGAAATGTTGTTGCACTCTGTGGCAAGCTCATGCGGTTTTTTCTCTTTCTCTTTTTCTTTCTGTTTCGTTTTCTGTCAGTTGAAGTTCTCCTCTCTTTCTGTCTGTTTGTCAGAGTGAAAGTGTCTGTGTTTGTGTTTAGCGGCAGTGGTCGTCGTCGTCGTTGCGCACAAGTTCGACGACGACGACGGTTGACTGCACATTTGAATCAGAAGAAGTTGCACGAGGTGCAAACGAGTGAGCTTGTGTGCTTCTTCGGCGATGGTGGTGTTTTGTTGTGTTTATCCGCCGATAATTAGTCTGTGTGTGTGTGCTGTACAGTGTGTGTGTACAGTGTCACACAATTGTACAGGCACACGCAGGTTGTACAATGTGTACATTGTGAACAGAAGTGATTTTTTGTTTCGCCTTGTCTGAGTGACATTTTTAAGTGTGTTTTTAAAGTTTTTACTTTGAGTTTGATTTAACGTGTGCTTTACAGGTACCGTTCTTGTACTCAACAAAAAGGTGTACCTCTTCTTTACTTCTTTACTACCCAACTTTTCTAATCGTCATCTTTCTAGTCAAATGAAGTTTGAATTGAATTGATTGATTTTGTGTTTTTCACCCTTTTTAAATTGATTTTAACTGTTTTGTGATTTTTACAACTTGCCGACAATTTCGAAACTTAAAAAGGTAAACATTTAAATTTTTATTTTTTTTATTTACTTAAAATTTATTAAATAGTTGTTTTAAAAAATACATTTTTTGCATTTTATTTTATTTCAGCGCATCTATTTCTTATTTAAAAGGTAAAACACTATCACTTTTTTGCAGCTTAAAGTTTTTACTTTAAAAAGCGCAAAGTTGAGATATTGCAGTATTTTTCCCTCTTTCATCTCCTTTTTTTCGATGATCAAATTTCACCCTGCATTTTTGCGCCAAATTTCAAAGCTCACTGTTTAGCAGCAGCGCAGCAGCAGCAGCAGCAGCTCATCTTTGCCCTGCTCTGCTTAATCGTTCATTCGTGGCAGAAAATCCGTCGGCGGCGGAAAATCTTCCGTCTAATTTTTCAGTATCGCCGGTGCTGAGGTGACAGAACGATGATCACCACAAACGGTTCTCTTCCTCGATTTCTTCTTCTTCTTCTTCTTTTTGTTGTTTAGTTATATTTTCTCTGCTGCTCTTGTTATCTGATGAGTCACTGTCGAGGCACTACATCATCATCATCGGCTTTTTATTTTAGTGCCTTTAGTGCTAACTGTCTTTTGCTGCTGCTGCTGCTGCTGTAGCACTTTTGCTTCCTCTCTCTCTCTCTCAAACATTGTCTGGAAATGTTTGTTTCTCTGTTTGCTGTTTACTGTTGTGTCTATTTGTGCGATGATTTTATTATATCTCATTTGAATTGAGCAGAAAATCGGTGACGATGAGCATAAGGCATTTGCTGTGCTGCGGCTGCTGCTGTTGTGAGTGTGCAAGAACTGAAAGTTGAAAGTGTCGTTGACTTTTTGTACATTTTTTCCTCGGATAAATTCATGTCGTTGGGCAATAAAAAGGTTTCATTGAACTTTAATTTATACACTTTTTGTAATTTTGAATAATATTTGTTGAGCCATTGTCTAGCATTATGTATATAAAAAGATGGTTTTTCTTTTAATATTTTTAAAACTTTAGTTTATTTCTAAAAAATTAACAAATTAAAACAGGTGTAGCGCGGCCGTTTTACAATCGGTTCACTTTAATCTATTCAATTGATTTGCCATTTAAATTATTATTACTTTATTCTAACAAAACCAGGGAAACGACCTAATAGCATAAATGTCTTTGTTCGAGGCGTGGTGGTGTGCATTGGTGGTGGTGGTGGTGATCACCCTGTCAACCCTTGATGAAATCATCACCATCATCATTAGTAACTGGTAGTGGTGATGGTAGTATTGGTAGTGGTGGTAGTGATGATTCTCTTTCTCTGCAATGCCCTCGTTAAAATGATAGTGAAATAAATAAATCACAAATTGAGAGTTGCTGATAAGTGATAAGCAGGCAGAAAGGCGAAGCTTAAGCTGAAGCAAAGCGCGGCTTTTCTTCTGTTATTTGCACAGACCATTTCTCCTTATCAGAACAGACAGCCTAGACCGTCTTTGATGCCTTATCATCTGTTCTCTTTCTTGTTCTTGTTATTGCAGTTGGTCTTCATTTTCATTTTTCTTCTTTTTTTTCTTCTTTTTCTTTGAACTCCTCTTTCCACTTATCAGCAGCGGTGCCAGCGGTGATTGTAGTCCATTTGCCTCTACTGCTGCAAAATCGCTATTGCCTCCACTTTTTTTGTTTCTGCTTCTTTGTGCCGTCAGATTTTTTTTTGGTTTCTGCAGTCAATTTTTGGGTTTGATTTGCGCAAGCACTCTCGGTGTGTGTGTGTGTTTCAAGTTGCTATTTGTTGCTTAATAATAATACACTGTTTCAACAGTTTAAATTACAGTTTTTTTCAACACACGCAGTTTTTCTTCAAAGTTTTTTATTATTTTGTGCACATTAAAAGTTCTGAACTTTTTTGTTTGTTTGGCGAGCTTTTATTGATGAAATCAAAACGGTTAGTTTTTTATTAATTTTATTATTTAAAAGCATTGATTTATTCTTAAAAAAATTGGCAAAAAAGGTTTCCCATTTTATCAGCTAATAACTTGCCCCCTCCTTTTCAATTACCAACTTCTTCAGGCTACTGTTTATTGAATAAATAAATAAAAAAGCGATCAACAATTAGCCATTTCCCTTCCCACTATTGTCGGGCATCATCATCATCAATAATCATCATCAGTGATTAGAATGTGTTCAATGTGTTCACCTTTTCCAGCACCTTTCATTGTATCACGTGAAACAGCAGCAGCAGCAGCAGCAGCAAAAAAGTCGTGCTTTTAGCTCCAACTTTTAGTTTTAGTGTTTCATTTCACAGTTTTTTCCATTTGCTGCAATTGCTCAGTCTCAGCATTTTGCCACCCCTAGATGCTAAACTGAACTGAAGTTTGCCAATGTGTCTGTATTTGTCTGTATTTGTTTGTGTCTGTTTGCATTACCGCCAACATACACACACACATTGCAAATGTCGATAGTGTTTTTTACTTTAGCTCCTCTACTCGATCAGCTCAGCTCAGTTCACTGCACAAAAGTCACGCGTTGTCCTTCATCTCTTTCTCTGTCTCTTTTTCATGTTCGAGAATATCGAAACATTTTTTGCTATTTTTCTATGTTTCGTTATGCTTGAACGTCAGGGGAAGTGGAAGAAGTGAGGAATGGAAAAGTTTTAGTGGATGAAATGTTTTAGGGGAGGAGGGAAAAAGCAGTGTCCAAATGCTTGACATTGACAGTACATTAGAGTACATTTGAGGTGCTTTTGATCTACTAAAAAAAAGTTGCACTAGTTTTTAATTTAACTGGATTTTTTCGTTTAGGGTTTTTAGATTAATATTTTTATTTCTGCTAAAACTACTTGTTTATTTAAAAAGGTTAAAACACAACATTTTCAAACATTTTTATTTTTGGTTCCCATTTGCCTAACTCCTTTTTCAGCACAACGGTATTTAATTTCTAAATAAAATATATTCTAAACACTAAGAAATTGTTTAGTGAGTTTTTAATTGCGCCTACTCACTTTTTTTTGTTTTCGTTATATTTCCCTGACCACATCTTAATCTTCTCTTTTCTGAACTGAATTTCTACCATCACAAAAAATACAGCTTTGTTGTCATCTTGTGCATTAATCTCTCTCTTTTTCTTTTCTTGCCATGTTTTAATTTGGCCAACACCAGCACTGAACAAACAGCGGCAATTAATTACACACTGACACACTGTTTTAATATTACTCACACACATCCACTTCCCCGGTCTCAATTACATCACAATTTCCTCTTTTTTTGACAACTCAGTTCGGCTCTTGTTTTAATTTGCTCTTTATTATTACTTTTACCACACGGGCAAAAGTGGGGGCAGTCAGTCAGTCAGTTTGTTCCTATGTTTAATTTCCGTTAGATTTTTGTGTTGCTGTTGTAGCTGCTGTTCTCTATGACACCTACGCACACAACACAGAAACAGAGGCCGACTAGTGTCAAAGACACTGTGGTGCACATTCAAAGTGCGTTCACAAAGTTGTTCCGGTAGTTTTTTGGTTCATTTTATTGTTCTCTTTTAATTTTCTTCCATTGTGTAACGACTCGACATAACATAAACGGTAAACCATTTAGTCATGATTCAAAAAATTCTGCTTGTTTCTGTTTTAAAGGTTATCCCACTTTACACTTTAAAATTATCTCAATTTTATTTTTACAAATGCAGAGGTATTAAAACGGGTCACCAAACTTAAACTACCATTACAAAACATCACAATAATAACAATAAATTTTTCAAAAAAATCTCACATTTTTCATTTAATCCATTCCCAAATCTAATTTTCCGCATCTTCTTTCTTTCTACCTTTTCCCCCAAATTAGTTCGACTACCAGCATACTGGTCCCTACTACCTGGACCTCAACTACGACCACCATCATTTTGGTCAGCAGCATCAACAGCAATCACCTCGACCTTCACCTGCTCTAATTAGCCACCACGAGAGTCTTCTTCGACATTCTCAGTCACAGTTTGAGGGTTCTCACAATTATCACCACCATAACTTCCCTTACCAGCAAACAATTTCACCCTTCAACAATAGCCGAGAAATATCTTCTTCCTCTGAGCCAAACACTCCTGCGGTTATTAACCCGGCCTTCCTCGACGGCTCGGTCACCCCTCTGCACATCTTCACCACCTCTGATCACCCCTATCACCCTCACCAAAATGACCTCAGCTTGAACTTTCCTGCCACTGACCACCATCACCACCACCAACCGATCATTAAAGGCAATCAAAATCAGCAATTTCAGCCTCAGCCGTCATCGCTGTCATTGCCAATGTCCGTCTCGCCAATACTGTCGCCCGGAAGTGTCCACTTAAATGACCACCAGCCCCAGCAAAGCAAACAAAAGCTATTGCTCTCAAATAATCACCAGCAAACAACATCAAGAGCACTTCCGGTCTCCTCGTTTCCGCATCTGACGAAGAATGTCGCCAGTCGGCTGGCTCGCATTGCTGCCAATAACAAAGAGGACCCTTCACTGACCTTTGACCTTCTCAAAAGGGGCGAAAATGGGTCTACTACTAATAACTCAAACGAAAGCCTGGACAGCAATGCCTCTACTTTGGTTTCTGATGACTCAGTTTCAACCTCTTCAATTTCTTCTTCTTCTAAACAACTAAATCCACGAATCTCTCAGGGCAACATGTCCAACTCGGCGTCCATCTCCTCTAGTCTCTACTACGTCGACTACAACAATGGCCAAAATCAAAATGGCCAAAATGGCCCAAATGCAGGTCATCAAAGTCAAAATGGTGGGGCGTCATCGGCGCCGCCCGGCTCGCTTGCCTCTAGTTCCAATCGAAGCTCAATTTGTTCCAATTCAACGCTGACCCAGTCCTCCATTAGCTCTTATAACTTCTCAGCAAATTTGTCTTTGGATTCACATGAAAATAAAGAGGAAGAAGGTGACGAGGGTGATTCGAGTGACCTTCCACCGCCGCCGCCGGAGCTGAGAATCGGCGAGCCGATGAGAATGTTCTCCACCGCCTCTTCTTCTTCAGTTGTTGCTGAAAGTTCTGGTGAGTTAATTGTTTTTAAAAATTTTTGCTGAAAATTATACTGTCTCTTTTAAAAAAGGTTTCAATTTTAAATTAGTTTTTTAATTTTGTTTGTATTATTGACCTAAAGTTGACTAGTACATTTTATAAAGAGTAATTTTTATTTTTTAAACATTTTAAAACTTTTGTATAAGGTACAATAGATTTGAAAGTAAATAGATTTTTAACTGTTCACACATTTTTTCTTAAAAATAGGTAATTTAAAACAAAATTATATTTTAGTACACATTCTAGTTCAGCCATACTTTTGCGCATTTTTTTTATTATTGAGTTTGAACTTTAAAAGTTGTAAAACAAAAATTACACTTAATTTAGCTTCCCTCATGCTGTAAAAAAGGTCACACCAACAGCTATCAAAATAACTCACAATGTTTACTCTTTTTAATAATTTTTGAACGCTTCACCCTCTTTCAAAAAGCTACCAAACCAAAAACACAGCATCTCAACTTAATCCACATTTTTCACCCTCTACTAGACCATCACCCACAGCAGCAGCAGCAGCTCTCACTACCCTTTCCACCACCACCACCTTCAGCGGTCATCACCACCAACATTTCACCCTCAACAGGAACCGGAACATCAACAATTCCACCGGCAACCAAGCCCAAACCTCAATCAGTACCTCATCATTCACCCCCACCACCACCACCACCATTAGTACCACCACCTGTCACCAATTATCACCCCTATCACCCCCAACAGCCAAACAGTCACTCTCCTTCAGCCATAACCACTTTGCGGCGAAATCACTTTACCGCCATTGGAAACAACAACAGCGGCAACATCAGCGGCTACGACCAGCCCAATCACCAGCCATACAAGTACGTAGCAGCAGCTAATGACTCGCAACAACTCACAATTGATCTAATAAAAACTATTCGTCATCATTTCATTTTTTATTTTTCATTTCATTTTTCAGTTACTCATCCAACACAATGAGCTCCTTTGGCAGCCTACCACGACGGCCAGCCCCGCCGGTGCCTGTCAGAGCAACGACGGCGGCAGCAGCAGCAATGGCAGCAAATTCAGCCATGGCAAATATCGTTAACAGGCAACAGACAGAGCAGCAGACAGAGCTGACTGCTAAACAGTCGACAACGACATCAACTTCCACATCAACATCCTCATTTTCCGCCAGCTCTGCATCGCCGTCACCCTCGTCATCGTCTGGCGTCTCTGATGGCAGCAGCAACGTATCATCCTCAACTGCCGTGTCCTCCACTTCAGTAATATCATCCTCAACTTCGAGCTTCGGTGGTGGTGGTAGTTCAGCTCTTGACGTGAAGTCTTCGGCTTCAAGTACTTCAGCAGCAGCAGATTATGATCATCTAAGAGGGGTGAACGAGAAGACGGTGATCTATGCGGGTGGTGGTGGTCCTGGTGGTCCTGGTGGTAATGATCACCCTCGTCTGCTGTGCCCGATTACACCAATCTGATAGCCATGGCCACTGAAGGAGGAGGAGGAGATAATGCTGGTAGGGTTTCTTGTTTTCTTGTTCTTTTTGTTCTCTCTCTCTCTCTCTCTCTCTCTCTTTCTCTCCTCTTCGAGGTTTAAAAGTAGTGACAGCAAAGGCTTTTGCTTTTTAGATCAGTTGCTGTGGTAACCCTGCTGGAGGAATTCGCTTGTTTTGCCAGTGGCAGCTGTGACTGTGATTTAATTTTTTTGGCTGGCAGCAGCAAAGAGATTTAGTTTGATTTTTGTGCTCTTTCTTTGTGCTCAGTGATTGAACACCTGAAAATCGACCTTCAAATTTTGTTTGCTTGATTATTATTGTTTTGTCACAACGCCACAAATCACCTCACCAGCAGCACTAATGCAGATGATGCCCAATCTCTACGTCTTTATCGACTGTGAGCAGTGTTTAGCAGTTTTTAGCTGTAAAAAATAGCCCGATTTTTTAGAGTAAAGAATCAAGAAAGAAAAGATTGATTTTCTGTTGAGCTCACACACGAAAGAAAAGATAAGAAACGATGTCCGGCTACTTTCTCCTTTACAGCTGTGAGAGGCTCATTTAATTCTGCTTGTTTGTTTGTTTGTTTCGCTTTTGCATTTGCCTTGTTTTTGAATCTACCAGCTGTACGTCAGCTTTATTGTTTGTTTCGCTTTTAATTTTTGTTTTGTTTTTTTACTTTTGACTCCTGATTTTAATTTGCGTATGTTCCTGATAACTCTCTTTTTGACTTCTCTGTGATTTCTTCTCTAAAAAAGGTCAAAATTAACTTTCAACATTTTTTTTCTTTAACTTTTAGACCCAGCCGATCTTCGGCAGCTTCATCATCAGCACAGCAGGGACATCATCCCACCTCAGTTCAACACTGCTCCTCCCACTCAGGGCTATTATCAGCAAAATTATCAGCAACAAAGCTATCAACAGGAGCCACCTGTTGGCCATCCGGGACATCCCAATTATCATCACCCCAATCAAAACCATCAACGAGCTCAGTCCACGACACACCTCGTCTCCTTCAGCAGTCCAAAAAACACTTCCTTATCACCCACTTACGGCTGGGTCTACAACAGCAGCAGCCAAGGAGACCACCAAAATAATCAAATCGATTCTCCTGAAGCCTCCTCAGATCTCACCACCTCCTCCTCAACAAATCAAACCACAGTGCTGGACACTTTTAAGGGATTGAAAAGAGGAGAGGACCGAGGATTCACGCCCTCCTCTCATCTTCAAGAGGAGGAACCATGGATCGAAATAATAACAACAAACACCAACTCTGTTGGCTCCTCTCCAGGACCCTCAAACTCCTATTTCAGCAATTCTAGAAACACTGATCATGCTGATGACGATAGTGACCACCAGATCAAGGCCAAGTCCTATCAGATCTTCCTCGATGAGCCGAGCGCCAACGATCCAAAGTTGGAGGCGATTGAGATGGTGGGCGTGACGCCTGTTCGAGGAAGTGGAGGATCCATAAGCCCAAGTGATCAGCTTTTGGTTGAAGAAGAAGATTCTCGAGGTTCTAAAAAGCGAGGAACCGGAAGTTCCTGTTGCGAGCGCTTCATTAGCTGCAGTCAGATAATTGTCCTCTCAATTGCCGCCCTGCTTTTCATTGGAATGCTCTTTGTGATCGGTTTCACGCTGGCCCACCGAAGCGGTGACCTCGGACCGGATGATGGGCTGGCCTTCTTCCGGAAGTTCTTTCCGCTGACGGGAGGAGATAAAAACGAGGAGAACTCCACGACTTCAACCACGATAATCGACCTGCAGAACGCCACAATGATGACCACAGCTTTGAGCACACCTGATTTTGTTTCTACTTTAAAACCGCCGCCGCCATTAAATGATACCTCTTCTCAGCTTCCAATTGGTGATAATGGCGGCACAGAGATCAATTCCACGACTATTGAAACACCTTCTTCACCACCATCACCCTCAACTACTTTACCTACTTCAATTTGGACGACCACTGCAAAGCCATCATCACCCCCACCTTCTTCTTCTTCATCACCCCCTTCACCCCCTTCTACTACGACCTCTACCACTACCACTGCTGCTGCTCCTTCTTCATCAACTACCACTACTACTACCACCATCACTCCCACTACTCCCACTACCACTACCACAGCCTCCATTCCATCACCCTCAAGTACATCAACAACACCACCTGCACCAGTTTTAATCACCACTTTACCACCAGCAATTCCAACAACAACAACAACTGCTGATGATGATGATGAAGACCAACTGAACTAGCTTCAGCTACGCCATTATCACCACCACCACCACCATCTTCATCACCCTCAACAACAACAATATCATCACCATCACCACCAACTTCTTCTTCTCCGAGAAACGAAACGTCTGCTGCAGATAATGGTGATGACCACAGCAGCAGCAGCAGCAACAGTCCAATTATCGTCTCCTCGACGACAGCAGCTTCGACAACAACTTCGACGACCAGGACCACAACCTCGACACAGCAGCAGCAGCAGCAGCAGCACCGGTAACCTCGACAATGACAATAATATCGACTCCATCTTCCACCACCGTCACCGATATCCTCGACAACAGCTTCGTCGTCAATCACACCACTGAAAAGAGCAGCAGCAGCCATCTCGTTTCTAACGTTACCGCTGCACCGGAAACGCCTTCTTCCAATGCCAGTTCATCAGGTGACAATCGAGACTCGAGAAATCTGATGAAGCCGAGCAATTTGACCACGGTTGCTCCAGTTACCACCACCACCACAATTTCTTGGGAGAAGGTGACCCATCCTGCCACGGATTTTCCCTTATCAATACCGTCGTCAACAACAAATGAGACGACAGTAGTTGATAAGAAGCATCAGCTGATAGGCAACTCCTCCACAGTGGCAAACTTCTCCTCAACTTCCGCCGACACCGAAAATCAACTGCTGAATCCAATTCCACTGGAAAGTGGGGTAATAAAAAAAACACCGACTAATTTACAAAATAGTTTCATTTTTCTAACCACTTTTCCTATCCTTTTACCAGACAATCTTCACAGCAGTGGAAGCTTCGCCAGATCCACCGGAAATTCCCATTCCAACACACTACAACTACCACCACACACAACAACCGAAGCTCCAGAAGAGGAAGAAGAAGAGGAAGATCTTCTTGCCTTTGACGACGCACAAAGTTCCACTCGAGTTTGAGCTTCCGGCCACCAATTCGCCCTTCTTTGAGAACTCCGAGGAGATGGAGATTAAAAAGTCGGAGCTGCTGGAGGATGACACTCCAGGCCGGCCCTCGTCTTCCTTGGTATCATCTTCAGCTGAGATGATCACCACCACCACCACCACCACCACCACAACTTTATCACCCCAATCGAACTTTATCACCCTCAGCTTATTAGATTTACCTAGCGTAAATAGTACCAGCACTACTACTACTACTTTATCACCACCACCAACGACGACGACCACCACAACTTCCACGCCTTCGAATATCACCACCACAACAGCAAATTCGACAGTTGAAAGTACTTTAGCAGAACAGACGAGACCGCCGGGATTCTTTAGGCGGATTCCGCAGCGAATCAGCAAGATGCGGTCGTACTTGTCGAATCGATTTTTAGGTACCAGGAAAAAGGATTAATTTTTAGAAAAAGAACGAATTTCAAAAAGGTTCATCTAATTTGTACACATTTTTACTTTGACTCTAGAATTTGCCCTTTTGCCTTCTTTTCCATTTTTTTTCTCGCTAAGCTGGCAGTGCCAATAGAACTTTGTGATTTAATTTTAATGATTTCTTTCTCCTTTTTGCCTTTTATTATTATTTATTACAACTCTGATGTACAAACCTCTTGATCATTGCTCTCTCTCTCTCTTCTCTCTCTTTCTCTTCTGTATTCAACAGTTTTTTACTTGTACTATTTTACTTCAACACTTGTAACATTGACGGAAACTGCGGACGCTGCAAACTAATGCTGCAGTGATTTATTCCGTTTTGAACTTAATTTTTTATTTATAGATTTACTTGATTATTTGATTCTTTTGTATTACTTCAATGCATTTCATGTTTGTATTTGAAACTTTTTTATTACATAAATAAATTTTAATTTCGATTTTTAATATTTTAACAAGTGTTTTGTTTTTAAATTTAGTTTTAAAACTTTCAATACAAGTGTTTTGCGTCCAATGAAACCATAAAACGAGGGTATCAGATTTTTGGCCAAATCGGCCAAATCTGTAAGGCTATAGCCTTGCAGATTTTGAAAATCCAATCAAAAAATTTTTATTGCAGATTCTGAAAGTATTAATTAAGAGGATTCCAAATCTGAAAGCGTTTTTGTTCTGAGACCACGGGAACATGATCAAATTGAATTTTTAAGTTAATTAAAAATTTATTTATAGTTTCCGATGTTGGCCGCTGCAAAATGTGAGGCGCCACCAGCGCAGACTGAAAATTGTGAAAAATTGCCAAAAATTGCCAAAATTGTCTGCGCTGGTGGCGCCTCACATTTTGCAGCGGCCAACATCGGAACTATAATTTATTTTTTAATTAACTTTAAAATTAAAATTGACCATGTTTTGTGGTCCCAGAGCAAAAACTCTTTCAGATTTGGAATCCTCTTAATTAATACTTTCAGAATCTGCAATAAAAATTTTTTGGTCAGATTTTCAAAAATCTGCAAGGCTATAGCCTTGCAGATTTGGCCGATTTGGCAAAAAATCTGACACCCTCGTTTTATGGTCTCATTCGACGCAGGACGTTTAGTGGAGTGTCTCTGCCCAAGCGAAACTTCGATAGCTTGAGTACTTCTCGAGATATCCGCACTTGAAGTTCCCGTTTCGTTATCTTGCATTGCATCTACGACGGGCACCCCTGACAGCTGTCAGCAGACTGTGTGTCACGGTGGTGATGTACACTGTACAGTGCTGCTCTGACTTGCCGCTGCTGTGGCGGCTCCTCACTTGCCTAGTGGACGCCGAGGAGAGCAGACGTGTCGGGCTCTCTGCCCGCTGCTGCTGCTCTGTGTTGACGGCATGGCCTGCGCCCGCCGCCGAAGACATCGGCTGGCTCAGCCACCAGAACCAGCCATCCTCTTCTCTTAGATCACCCTCATCATCCTCTTCATCCTCTTCTTCTTTCTCGCTCCCACCGGTTCCCCAGCAGCCAGGACTCTTCCCCTTCAGATAAGTACTCAGGGCGTTTGTTGTGATCCAGTTTTTGATACTTTGTGTAACCGTTTGCTTTCTTTTTGCAGGTTTGTCACCTCTCAGTCTGCTCTGGTCTTCTCCATTTTCTAGCGTTCTCTTCCCCTCTTCCCGCACCAGCCGAACTGATGGCCGCGCTGGTCATCGTCATCGTCATCATCACCTGAAGTCAACTTTACTCGAGGACGACAACTGAAGAGGACAGCAACAACAGCAGCCCACTTCGAGGATCGATGGATGGCACCGAGGATGGCATCGCCGCCGAAGCATCATCATCATCACCAGCAGTCTTTGGCTATCTTAACCGAAGACTTTGTTTCTATTTGTAAACCTTTGTATTGTTAGATGATTGAGAATGAATAAAGACAACTTGAAGTACAAGTTTAAATGGTGTTTTATTTATTGGTTTAAATAATACAAAAAGAAAAGAAAGAAAAGAAAGAAAAGAAGAGGCAGCAACCCATGGCCTCCTCCCTTCCCTCTACTTACCCATCCTCATCGCCGTCTTCAGACAGTCGACCGTCCTTGTCGACCGTCCTCTTCGGTCCCCCCACGTCCGAGGAGGGACAGTAATATCTTGAGGGACCTGATCTTTTGATTACCCAGCAAATGTGCAAGGAGGAAAGAGCGGTCGAGACGCTCCAAGCACTAGCTGCGCACCATTTGTGGCTGGTGTTCCCCACCTTTTCAGCAGATCGACCGCCAGTGTCGACTGCCTCTTCGGCAGGTCAACCGTCCTGTTGACTGCCTCTTCGGCCCCGTCGTCGTCGGTCTTCAGTCTTCAGTCTTCAGTCTTCGTCGTCGTCCATCCTGGTCGTCCATCCTGGCAGTCGTCCATCCTGGCAGCCATCCATCCTGGTTGTCGTCGGTCTTCGTTGCCGTCGGTCTTCGTCGCCATCCATCCTCGAAGTCCATCCTGGTCGTCATCGGTCCGGAGTCGTCCCTGGGCCTCGCTGGAAAAAGGTTAAAGGTTAGAGAATGGCCAGGTGCTAATCACACTGGCCATGGGTTGCTGCCGGAGAAAGGAAAAGAAAGAAAAGGGAAAGAAGGAAAGATGAAGAACACCAGCATAGACACTGGTGTTCTGGTGGTAATGGGGTGATGGTGATGATGATGGTGATGGGGATGATCTTCAGCCCGGAGTGCGGGCGTGGGTGCCATCCGAGGGACGAGAAAGAGAGAGGGAGTCCAGGGTGTCTGAAAAATGTAAACAAAAGTTAGAAGCAAACAACTAAAGTTCCAAGACTTACCATCGTCGGCGAGATTTGAAATGATCTTCACCACCAAAACAAAGAGCGCGCGCCGGCGCTATCAGCAACAGCAGCGGCGGTGGCGGCATGACCGTCCTCGTCGGTGTCTGTACGGCAAATGAGGCGACTGTGGCGCCGGCGCCAGCGGCGGCCGAGGCAGACAGTCTGCTGACAGCTGTCAGGGGTGCCCGTCGTAGATGCAATGCAAGATACCGAAACGGGAACTTCAAATGCGGATATCTCGGGAAGTACTCGAGTAATCAAAGTTTCGCTTGCGCAGGGACACTTTACTAAGCGTTCTGCGTCAAATGAGACCATAAAACGGGGAGGTCGGATTTTTGGCCAAATCGGCCAAATCTGTAAGGCTATAGCCTTGCAGATTTTGAAAATCTGACCAAAAAATTTTTATTGCAGATTCTTAAAGTATTCGACGAGAGAACTCCAAATCTGAAAACGTGTTTGCTTTAAAACGACGGGAACATGGTCAATTTTAATTTTAAAGTTAATTAAAAATAATTCATAGTTCTAGTGTTGGTCGCTACGAAATGTGAGGCGCCACCTGCTTAGACGATTTTGGTGGTTTTTGGCAATTTTCTCACGATTTTCAAGCTGCGCTGGTAGCGCCTCACATTTTGCAACGGCCAACATCCGATATAGTCTTACAGATTTGGCCGATTTAACCAAAAATCTAACCACCTCGTTTTATGGCCTCATTCAACACAGGACGCTTAGTAAAGAGTCTCTGCGCAAGCAAAACTTCGATATCTCGAGTACTTCCCAAGATATCTGCAATTGAAGTTCTCATTTTAGCATAATTAGCTTAATAGCATAACGTCACTGTAATTGCTGTTGTTTGTATCAGGGCTAAAAAATATAAAGTGACAAACAGAAGGTTTGCCAAATAATTTCCAGCTGCCTGTCCTCTCAAGCTGCTACTGCTGCTGCTGGTGCTGTTGTTTTTTAGCAGTACAGTGTACAGCAAATCAAGCGATTGTACGACAACAATACTAATCAAAAAAAAAAAAAACAAAACCAGTCATTTTTAGGAAACAGGTGGTCATCAACCGGTGCTGTACAACAAGACAGGCAACCAATAATATTTCAAGCACACAGTGTAACTTGTTACCAGTGAAAGCAAAGCTTGAAAAAAAGTAGTATTTAAACCAAAAATTATTTAGTTGATAGTCACCAAGTTTTACAGTCATCAAAAACACCAAACCAGCCAATTCAAAAAATGAATCAATTTCTTCTTTATGTCCCCTTTCTATTTTTCATTTTCCTTACTGTTCATACCTTCAAAGTTTCCGCCTTTCCAGTGGATTCCTACTACGAGGAGGAGTACTACGAAGAAGGCGGAGAAGAAGGTTATGAAGAGTACGGCTTTGGAATCGGTTTTGGCTATGGTGAGATGATGGCGCCGATAATGGAGCCGCCCATTCCGGTGGTGCCAATGGGGACAGCCGATGATGCCGCTGATGCCGCCGCCGCCGGTGATACCGGTGATGCCAATGCCCAGACAATGAAAACAGAAAATCTTTTTTTAAGAAAAAAGTGCGAAAATTCATCACTAGACACCGCCAACGTCTTGCATTTTTTGTACTTGTGCTAAATGTTAAAATGCACTTTTTTGTTCAGTTGTTGAAAAATTGTATATTTGCAACAATAAAACTGGAAAAAATGTTTAAATAATTTTTATTAAAATTTTTTTATCTTAAATTTGCTGACTGCCTTCTTAAACTGGTCACCATTTTAAAAACACTAATTCATCTTTAAAGTTAATTTTTATATTGTATTTTTTAATTCAGTTTCGCCCCTTTAAGCCATCATCAATTGGTAAACTTTTCATTGTTTGAATTAATTTGATTATGAAACCTTAAAATTTATTATTTTCAATACAATATTCACACAATTGTTTATCAGCGTCATTCTTTCCCTTCAAAAATCACTTCATTTAATGTGTTCCCATATTATTTCTGCTTAGCCAACACTTCTACTGCATTGCAGAGCCGATCACAAAGAAACCATTTTCTTTATCAGCAGCAGCAGCAGCAGCGGCGGCGGCAAAAAATGCCGTAGATAAAAAACATAACGAAACACAGAAGAACACTAGCCAAAGGAAAAGCCGCTGACGCAGCTGATCAGTAAATCGGATAGAAAAAAAAATTGAGAGGCAGCAACAGCAGAAAATGACCAAAGCCAACGACAACTATCGTACACAACAGTTTGGCCCAAAAAGAAATTTTGTACAGCAACCAACCAGGCAGGCAAAACCGTACACTCCAATCACATGCTCTCTTCTGTCGGTGAAGAGCAGCAGCAGCAGCAGCAGGAAAAACGGTTTTCGGCAAAGAAGGTACAGAAAAATTCCAAACTAAACCTTTTTTATCAAGCTCAGTAATCTGATTATCACTTTTTCACTGACTATCAGCAGAGATCTTCAAACAAGGAAATCATGTCCTCTACCTGGTACTTTTTGGCGATTTTGGCGGCAATTCTAGGCAGCTTCATCGGTACGTTTTGTTTACTGCTGAACTAATTAGAAAAAACCTAAAAGTATCTTTTGAATTGCTCCTAGGTCCTAGCCAGTCGACGGTAATCCCCCTCACCAATCAGCCCCTCACATCCTCCCAAAGCTTTTCAGCAGCAGCCGCCGTCCACTCCCAAGCCCACGCCCCTTCGGTGGGAAACTCCCGCTCAAATGTTAACCCCTTCCCCGCCCACGACCCTTTTGGTCGGGCCAAAGTGTACCCGGGAATGGTTCCACATTACCCGCAAGAGAATGGCAGCGGGCAGAAGCGGCAAACGCTGCAGTTCACTTTTAGCCCTGAACCACAGCAGCAGCAGCAGCAGCAGCAGCAGCCCTTCCGATCATCAAGGCGGTGTACACTCCACCGGAAGCACTCCTCCCTGGTCCTGGAGGTGCTCCTGCAGCAGACCGCTCGCAGATGATCATCAACCCGGCGGACATTCAGTGGACCGCCCCGGACGTGCCGGACGCCATCAGCAGCGAGATCATCAACAAGATTCGCCTTCAGCTGGGCAACGGCCCGGTCACCCTCGGCGAGCTGAATCACCGCCTGATTCAGTTCACCACCACGCTGCCCAATGTGCTGGTCAACAAGACGCAGATCACCACCGTCCAGGAGACGGTGGTCGAGGAGCAGAAACAGGTTCAGCAGGAGGATCAAAAGAGCACCAGGATGATGACTTATCAGCAGCAGCAGCAGCAGCAGCCGAAGAAGCCGGTCAGTGCCTCGTACAAGGTGACCACCACCAGCAGTTCCACTTCCACTTCCGGTTACGATGGTCACCCCTCGAAGACCTACGTCTCCTATGATAAGGTGACGCCCCCTATTAATTCATTGTCGTACAATCCTGCGGCAGTGTACGATCCTCACGGTCGGCAGTGCCGCCGTACGCCATGGCCGCCGGAAATGACTATCAGAAGAGCTACTCGAGCAGCAGTACAGCTACCAGGTGCCCTCGGAATCGAGCTACCAGACGAACTACTACCAGCCACAGTCACAGCCCCAGCCTCAGCCTCAGCAGCCGTCGTACAGCAAACCGGAAGTGTCGTACAGTAAGCCACCGCAGCAGCAGCAGCCTGCTTATCAACAGGATTCTGCTTATCAGCAGGCACCACCACCACCACCACCAGCAGCAGCTTATCAAAAGGCACCTGAACCTGCCTATGCCTCAAAGCCTCAGCAGCAGCAGCAGTATCAGCCACCTCCGCCGCCGCCACCAAAAGCTGCCGATTATCAAAAGCCAAAAGCGGAAGCTTATCAACAGCAGCCACCGCCCCCAAAGGAATCCTATTCTGCCCCTCCTCCACCTCATCATCAGCAGCACAAGAAGCAGCAGTCGTACACTTCGCCGCCGCCGCCGCCGCCGCCGCCCAAAGAGGAAAACGTAAAGATAATCTACAAGTGTAAGCAGCAGCAGCAGCAAAAGCTTTTCTGTACAAACAAAACTAACATTCTTTTCAATCTTTTCAATCTCCTAGACGTCGAAGTCTGCAATCCTAGCTCTTATGAGAAACTTCAGCCTCAATCTCCTCCTCCTCCTCCTCCTCAGCCGTCGTACAAACCTCAGCAGCCTAAACCACAGTACCCAAACCAGCAGGGCCAGCAAAAGCCGAATCCGTACGTCGAGGTGGCCGGAAGCCTCGCCTCGCAGTACCCAAACTCCGGCGAGCCGCTGAACCTCGACCTCGCCTCGACCACTAGCGAGGCGGCCGGAAGTGCCCAGGACAGCCAGGCGGCGCTCGCCTCCGTCTACGGCGAGATTCACCGGCGAATGGCCGAGCTGGAGCAGCTGCAGCGATATGTGGCTTCGGTTCAGGCGGAAGTACAACAAGCCTACTCGCCCATCGTCATACCGCAGATCTACGTGCCGCCCATGCCGACCTTAAGTTACAGCTCAGTTGGCCCTAGCTATCTTGAGCCTCAAGTGCCGAGTACCTACTACAGTCCTGCTCCTGCTCCAAATTATCCTCCACCACCACCACCACCACCCCTCCAAAACCTGCTGCTGTTTCCTATTCACCCCCACCTCCTAAACAGCAAGAGTACAAACCGCAGCAGCAGCAGCCGTCGTACAGCACTCCCAAACCACAGCCGGTGTCGTACAACACTCCCAAGCCGTCGTACAATGAGCCGCAGCCACAGCAGCAGCAGTCGTACAACAGCGGCCAGCCGTACAACGGCAATCAGATGACCGTACAGTACGTGAAGACGGTGGAGAAGGTGTCGCAGAATGCCACCAGCCCTGCTGCTGCTGCTGCTTACTGAAACTGAAACTGATTGAAAAGAATGAAAATGATGAAAGTTGAAGTGATTATCAGTGTCCCTGTGTGTGCGGTAACCCAAAAGTGTGTGTGTGTGTGTGTGTGTGTGTCCATAAATAAAACTGACTTGATTTGGGCAAACTGATTTGGTGATTACTGAAGTGAACTTTGAGCGCTCACACGTACTTACGCATTTTGCTTTTCTCCTTTCCTCCTTTTTTTCCTTTTTGATGAGATGCTTCTGAGTGATAGTGACAAAAAAGTGAGTGAGAGTGAGAGTGAGAGCTTGGCTTTGCATGCAAAAAAAACGTTGCTTCAGCTGGGAAATGAAGAGAAGACATCAGCAGCAACGGCAGAAAAAGTTGTCACACTGCAGCACTGCAGCACTGTTTCTGCTGAGGTCAGCTGCCCAGTCAGTCAGAGAGGCGCTTGATGAGGAAAAGAGCAGCGCCGATTGATTTATTATCACTCTACTTTGGGCGGCCGTGACCGTGATTGATGACTGCCAGAACGAGTGCAACTGACTTGCCGATCAGTGACTGGATGGCTGGCTGCTGCTGCGAATGCAAAGTGTAGCGATTGTGTGTGTGTGTGTGCGTCTATTCTTTGCCGACTTTCCTGAAGGGGCCAAAATATGACGCAGCGGCAACTTGGACTCTTTGTCGGTAAACGAGGATGCTGTTTTCAGCTGCTGTGGCCACACAATCACCACCACCAGTTGATGATCATGATCAAAGTGGTGAGCAGTCACTGTGGTGGTGGTGGTGGTGAACACCGTTGGTCAGCAGTTTGATAAGAAGTAAAAAGAGCTTCACTGCCTTGGTGGTGATGATCACAATCACCACTAGCGCATAGAAGTTGATAAAAGAAGGCAGCCAAATGAGCTACAAAAGAAAGTGATGAGGACGGCAACTCTCGGCTGTGTGCGTGTGCACCAGCTCAAGTTGATACCATTTGCAGCAGCAGCAGCAGCAGCAGCAGAAGCTATTTCTGCTGACAGTCCGAAAGCGGACTGAATGTCGTTTCGGTGCCGTCAAAAAGTGGTTGCCTGGCATCTTGGCAAGTCCTTGGCAGCAGCAGCAGAAATAGATGGGCAATGCAGAAAGCAGAAAGCTAATGCGTAGCGTAGCGTAGCAACCTAAGGACAGTGTCACCAGAAGTCTTCGGCAGTCAGCGTCGTTTGGTGCGGTAGCAGCAGCAGCCAGACAGTGTGTGATCATCAGAGGCTCAGAGAGCTGCAAGCACTAGCCAGTGGACAGGACAAGCACTTATTCTGGTCCATCATTAGTATCCATCACCCATTCTGTTCGGCTCTGCCTTGTTTTGATTTACCCCTTTGTGTGTTTTTTACCAACCGGTTATCATCAGAGCACACCTGCTGATAAGAGATCTTATCAACACTCAGCACAGCAGCAAACACACATACAGCTGGTCAACTCTCTGATCACCACCACCACCACCACCAACAGCAAAGATGGGCCCAACGAACTGTGGCGCCCTGCTCAAGCTGCTCACCTTGGCCGCCCTGCTGCTCCTGCTGGCGGGACCCGAGCCGGGCATCAGAGCCCAGATGCCGATGCCCGGCAGTGGGCCGCCGATGATGCAGCCGGTCAGGCAGCAGCAGCAGCAGCAATCGGTGCTGCAGCAGCAGCATCAGCTGATGATGAGACAGCAGCAACAGCAACCTCCTCCGGCTCAACAAGGTCCTCCTCCCCAACAAGGTCCACCACCACCACCTCCTCAGCAAGGTCAACAAGGTCCTCCTCCGCCGATGCCTCCTCCGCCGGGATTCATCCCACCGGGGCAACAGCCACCTCCTCCTCCTCCTCTCATCCTCAAGGTAAACATTTTTTAACTTTGATTATCAAATTATCAAATTATCAAACCACTAAACTCCTAAATCTTTTCAATGTTTCAGTGATGAAGATGCCGCCCATCGCCATCGACCCCGTCACCGGGCGCTCCCTCTTCAGCAACTTCGGCATGGACTTCTTCAGCAGCGGAAAGGCAAAGATTGAATCGCATTTAGAAGGCGACGACGGCGAAGGAGAGTACGACGAGAAGGGCGGCAAGGGCAAAGGTCACGACCTTCACGAGAAGTTCAAGGGCGAGCTGAAGAAGTTCGAGAAGGGTCACAAGGGCGGAAAGGACGAGTACGGCGATGATGAGTACGGGAAGGGTGGAAAAGGCGGTGGCGGATACGAAAAGCCGAAGAAGGGAAAGGGCGGAAAAGGAGGTAATTTCTTAAAATAACGATTTAAGTTTTAAAATGCTTAAAAATTTTGTACATTTTTGCAGGCTACGACGAGTACGAAAAGTCAAAGGCGCCGAAAGGCAAAGGCAAAGGTGGCTATGAAGACGACTACGATGAAGGAGGCTATGAAAAGCCGAAAAAGGGCGGAAAACCTGCTAAAGGTGGCTACGGAAAAGAAAAAGAGTACGGCGACGGCTATGAGACCAAGGCCGCCAAGGGCGGAAAGGGCGGAAAGGATGGCTATGAAAAGGGTAACTTTGCTTTCTGATTTTTAACTACCAAAAACTGATCAAATTTTTTCAATAGAATACGAGCCCGAGTACGAACCATACGAAAAGTCAAAGCCAATGAAAGGAAAAGGCGGAAAGGGCAAAGACCCCTACGCTGAGGACGAGTACTACGAAGAGGAAGACGCCTATGAAGCGGCAAAGCCGAAGAAGGCGGAAAACCTCCTAAAGGGGGCGGCTACGCTGATGACGGCTACGGAGCTCCGCCCAAAGGGGGCGGAGGCTACGGAAAGGAACCCGCCTATGGACCGCCCCCACCAAAGGGAGCCTATGAAAAGGAGCCCGCCTACGGAGCTCCGCCCAAAGGTGGCTATGAGGACGAATACGATGAGCCGAAGAAGATGAAGGGCGGCAAGGGCAAGCCACCGAAGGGACCTCAGTACGGGCACAACTACCCGGGCCACTACGGCGTCGACGCGGAGCCGAAGGGAAAGTACAGTAAGTGACCATTTTTTCTTAAGTACTTTTTTGTACCAAAAAACTTATCAACTTTTTCCTTTCTCTCCTCTTATCAGTTCCCAACTACCGAAACGTCAACGGGACGGCTGTGCCGGCCATGCAAATGCCCCCACAAGGTGGTCAGCAGCCTCCAATGCAGCAGCCACCACCTCCTCCTCAGTTTCCGGCGGTGGCCCCAGGACAGCCCCAGGCCCAACCTCAGCCCCAGGCCCAGCCACAACCTCAACCAGATCGTCGAGGATCAGCTCAGCAGAAGACCTATCAGCAGGTTCCTGCAAACTATGGTGCCCCTCCTCCTAAACAGTACGCCCCAGCAGGTGCTCCCCAGCCAAGTTATGCTGCTGCTCCTCAGCCCCAGCCAAACTACTCAGCAGTTCCGGCGTCGTACAATGCCCAACCGAAAGTTGCCTATTCCTCACCTCCTCCTCCTCCTCCTCCCCCTCCTCAATATTCTGCTCCCACTTCTTATGATTACTCCTCACCTTCGTACGAAAGTGACGCCCCTTCCGGTATTCTTCAGGAGGATCACCGTACGCTCCGGCGGCCAAGGAAAATCAGGTCGTGTACAGCGCTCAGGCCCAATCTTATCAGCCGGCTCCCAGCTATGCCTCAGCACCAGCGGCCAGCTACGATGATAGCTATGCCATCAGCTCCGACGACTACGATCGAGCCAAGATGAAGGTCTTTCCCATCAAGTTCCAGCAGACGGCGCCGGAGATTGTCATTCAGGATAATCCCTACGGTTCAGGCGGAGGAGGAGGAGGTTATGGGGCGCCAGCGCCCGCCGGCTATGGAGCACCAGCGCCTGCCGGTTACGGGGCGCCACCGCCCCCTCCCCCGAGCTACTCAGCCCCGCCTCCGCAGAAGTTCAACGTCGTTCCCTACGGCGTAAGAGCATTTAAAAATTTCAGAATATTCTCGATTCTAACTTTTATCTCTTTTTATCTCAGGGCGGTTCCTCCTATGATGCCCCACCAGCTTATGCTGCTCCAGCTCCAGCTTATTCTGCTCCTCCTCCCTCAGCGAGCTACTCAGATTCTGGAGCCTATTCTGGAGGAGCTCCCTCGGGCTACGCTGCCCCAGCTCCAAGCTACTCAGCCCCTGCTCCTGCTCCCGCTCCAAGCTACTCTGCTCCTCCCCCTGCTCCGAGCTATTCCGCTCCTCCTCCCCCAGCGTCCTATTCCGCCCCTCCTCCTCCTCCTCCCCCAGCGCCCTATGCCGCTCCTCCAGTCCCAGCGGGCGTCTACGCCCGCCCTCCTCCCCTCCCAGCGCCCTACGGAGCCTACGGAGGCGGGGCAGCGGCAATGCCCGTGGGCGTGGTCAACCTCTATTGCGCCAATCCGAAGGCTCAGTGCAGCTGCACGCTCTACATGACGGAGATCAACCCCAGCAACATGCTCATCAGCGGCGTCTGTTCCGGTACTGAAAAATTATCTAAAAATACCTAAAAATCCTCATTTTAACCCCTTTTTTAAAATTTAGGCCTCCAAGCGGACAAGTACTACGCCCTGCACATCTACGAGTACGGCGACGTCACTAGCGGCTGCGACAGCATCGGCGGCCACTACAACCCAAAGAACAGCACCCACGGCTATATGAACGGCCCCGCTTCGCACATTGGCGACCTGGGGAACATCAAAACCGACCCGAAGGGCGTGGCCTTTGTGAACAAGCTGAAACGAGATTCGCTCGCAATCATGTGCGACCGCAGTGGATACAGCTTCTCCGTGTTGGGAAGATCGCTGGGGCTGAGTGATGCAAAGGACGACTATGGCCTGGGCGGATCTTATGAGTCGCTGGCCCACGGAACTTCCGGTAAGGTGATTGCCTGTGGGGTGATAGGCCTGGCCAACAAGGACAACAACTACGAGACGAGGGAGGCGATGGGCAAGCGGCTGGCGGCGGCAGTGAACCAGGCCGAAGTTTAGAAAGATGAAGATGAAGATCTTCAGATCAGATCAAATTCTATCTGTTATCTCAAACTCAAACTCAGACTACAACTTTTAAATTTTGCTTTTTCCAAAAACTTTCTGTTATTTAAATTTTTCGACACTAAAATTTTTCAGTTTAATCTTTTCCTCACTCAAGGTGTGTGTGCTGTGCTGTGCTGTACTGTTGTTGCAAAAACTTTCAATTTTTTTGAATAGATCATTGACAAAAAATAGTGCTGTTTTCTTATTGTGTTCAGTCTTGCAAATTGATTTTCTTGGTCCTTCTTCTTCCACACTGACAAAAAAAGCAATTAAAGTTTTGCGTTCTTTCTCTCTCTCTCTCTCTCTCTCTTTCTCTCTCTCTCTCTCTTTATTTTGTGATAATCGTTACATTGCTAATCAGACGATGCTGACTGATGTTAAACTTTTGTTATTGTTTTTGTTCCTTCTCTCTTTTTGTCTTTTCTTTGATTGACTACAATTAAATGATCTTGAGCTGATCACTGATTTACTGATCCAATGTCAAAGTAGTAAGAGAAAAAATAATAAAAGTTGGCCATTGCCAGGCCAAGATAAAAAACTTGCTTGAAAGCACTGAAAACAAAACTTCCCTATTTCTTCTGTTTCCTTCAAGACTTAACGTTATTTGATTTGATGTGTTATTGTTATAACTATCATTCAAAAGATTATTCTATCCATCCATCCCTGCCTTGAGGGCACACTTTTGTCGCTGCTCTACTAACCAAAAAACAAAAGACAAGAAGAAAACTTAAGCTCCAATTGTCCAAATGCACTGCAACTTGTAATTTAATAGGCGTCAAAATTCCTTCTCTCTGCTTCTTTGCCACAGAGAACAAATCTTTTCTACTTGCTCAAAACAAATATAAACACTGACACAATTGAGAACACAACAATTTACAGCTTGGCTAAATAACAGTAATAGCAAAAAGTGCCAAGTTTGTACAATTTTACAGCATTTAACAAAAGAAACATTATTAAATTGGCAACATTTTAAGGGCACATCGCAGCACACACACTTGACAAGTCATTGTTGTGTCAAACAGTGTCAAATAAAAAAAGAAAAATTGCATTATTTAGCGCTGATGTACAACAGCAGCAGCAGCAGCAAAAAGTGTTGCAAAATGCAGAAAATCCCTCAAAACAGCTTTTTCATTACAAAGAAATTGTTGCATCTCCATACACACACTCACGAACGATTAGATGATCAAATCAAACGCTTCGATTATAATAATTTCACCGTTTATTATTACCTAATCCAGCAGCAGCCTTAGCCAAACGGCGATCACTACTTTTAAAAATAGAAAATAGTAGCCAACAAACAAATCGATTACCTCTGCTAAACATCTTTAGCAGCAAACTTTCCTTCTCACTCAATTTACGTAATGGTCGATGCCCCCAACAAAGCTCAACAACAACAGTAACAAAAGTGTGGAAGAACTTGACTGCTACAAGTGAAAAAAAGAAAAACGATCGTTGCGACAGTGTGTGAACAGCAACATCAGAAGTGCATCAGAAGTACATCAGTAAAGAAGAAAGTTTGTCAGTTTCACAGTTGATTTGTCAGTCAACTCTCTTAGTCAGTTCAGTCAGCTAGCAGGGAACCACCTGTTGCACTGAGCTTTTGAGCTGACACTGTCAAATTCACACAGACACATCAGTCACCGCAAAATTAAGTCTTCCAGTCAGCTCAGCTCGGAGCTCAGTCAGTTCACTGCATTAATTAGCAACAGCCACACTCTTGACCGCCGTTAATGACCCCACACGCCATTGCCCGATCCAGGCAAGGGAGAACAGACATACACGGGAGAAGTCTAAATCCAAGTTTTACACTAGTGTCAGGCAGGACAAGGCGTTGTCCAAAACAACAGCAGCAGAAGCAGGCAAAAGCTAGCAAAACTGTCCGCTGCAAATTTGCACGCTTGTCGAACTGTTGGACGAGTGTGTGTTTGATGGTCAATTACTCAAATGCTGTCCTGCCAAAGTCAAAGTAGTGGTCAGCTTTGCCCTTGAAGATTGGAAACTGCTGCTGCTGCTGCTGCTGCTGGGCAGCCTCAACCTCAGTCTTCCCCCTCCTGCTCACTTTGACTTTGACTCGTTTGATCTTTTTCCCCACTACATCTCCATCAGCATCAGCACCACTCGGCACCTATTAATTATCATCCTCTCTTAATCTTCCTCCACCTTCTCCTTCTCCTCATCGTGATACTGATCTTAGATGCAAAGGTTTGAGATTAAGATTAAAAGTGATAGGGAGAGAGAGAGAGAGAGAGAGAGAGAGAGAGAGAGAGAGAGAGAGAGAGAGAGAGAGAGAGAGAGAGAGAGAGATTAAATGAGAGAAAAATAAAAGCTGTGCTTGTCCACTGCACTGTCCACTACTACAACATCAACATTGTCCATTTAATTGACCATCCTTCGATGCTGCTGCTCACTTCATTCCTTCTTCTCTCCTATTTTCTCTTCAAAACAGCAAACAGCTTCAGAACAGCATCAGCCGCTGTGGCTTTTCTCAATGGCAAAGAAGTACAACAACACACTGCCAAACAAAACACCGTTTCTCTCACCACGCATTTCGCAACTTCACTTTCCCTCACTTTTTCACAGCCATATAAAAGCCAACTGTCCAGCACTGACAGAGGAACAAAATCACACTGCCGTTGTGAAAATATCAGTTTTATCTCTATCACCAAAACTCCACCACCAAAAACACTCAGTCACAATGAAATTCTTCATCGTAAGTGTGCCTTCAAAAACTCATTTTTTTCCTAAAATTAAAATTCCACCTCAGATTGCCGCTCTCATCTCGCTGGCCGTCGCCAACCCTGCTCTGCTCGTCGGCCACGGTGGCCTGGGAGGTTACGGTCTGGGCGGTGGCCTCGGTGGATACGGAAACGGCCTCCTCCTCGACGGTGGTCTCGGCCTCGCCGGCCACGGCGCCGCCCCAGCCGGCCTTGGAGGCCACGGTTTCGGCCACGGAGGACACTTCAGTCCGATGCCCGTGCAGACCATCCAGCTGGTGCCCGTGCCGCAGCCCGTACCGGTCGCCCAGCCCATTCCCGTCGATAAGCCATACGCCGTGCCCATTGACAAGGTAACAGAAACAGAAAGGAAAAGCTTATCAATGATAAGCTTTTGTACAGAAAAAAAGTTTTAACTGTTAACCCATTTGTTTTTGTTTTCCTATCAATTTAGCCATACACCGTCCCCGTTGACCGACCAGTAAGTTACTACTTTTTTTTACCCCAAATTAAGTTTATCAAATGACTGATAAAACTAAATTATTACCCTAGGTCCCCGCCCCGTACGTCGCCAAGGTGATCCAGCCTGTCGTGCACAAGCAGACCGTCGTCTCCAAGGCCATCCTCAGCCACGGCGTCGGCCATGGCCTCGGTGGACACTACTAAACATCATTATTATCATCAACATCAACTAATTATCATCTAATCAATCAACACCATCAAGAACATCTCGAATCAGTAAAAACTCCAGGATCTTTGATTACCATCATCACCATTTGAGTTATGTCGAGTCATGTCAAAGTGTATAAAAAGTTATATGATTTGCACAATAAAAGAAAGATCTGCTCAAAAGTTATTATTTGTTGTTGTTTTCTTTACTTTTACTTCTTGTTTTTTCTGGCACTTTTATCAGTATTTTTTATTGCAGTTTTGAAAGTTTTTAGCAACAAAAAATGAATAAACTTTAGAATTTATTCTGTCAATTAAAAAACTTGTCATGTTTTAGCTTTCCTAGCAGTTTTTTGTTTTGAAATAAAAATCTAAACAAAAACCACACAATTTATTTTAGTTATCTAAAAAATTTAAAAATTTTGTAGTAAAAATAAAAAATAAATGAACTTTAGAATTTAAAAGTTTAAGCAAAAACAACAATAAAATTCTTTTTTTCAATATCGAAAAATGTTTTCAGATGCAACAATGCCGCAAAACTGTTATATCTTATCACCGCCCTCTTTGTTTTCCAGTCATCCTTTGATACTCGATCATCACTGTCAAGTGAAACAGTTATCAAGTCAATTAATCTCTATCAGCTAATCTGTGCGATTATCAACTCAAAAAATGTCTCTTTTGCCAAGCCTTGCGGTCGTCCGCGAAGTCCTCCAGGCACGGCCTGCCCGCACACTTTATCTACGCCCGGAGACCTCGAGCAGCTCTCCACAGATTCCTCTTCTTACCAAAAAAGGAGAGGTCCTTTTCGTCGGCCGCCACGAGCACAGCATCTCTCGCTGCTGCCTGAAGAAATCCTCACCACCGGAAGTGGACACCTTCCTGGTGAAGGTCTCACCGCTGGGCTACTTCGCCTTTGCCGTCTTCCCAGCAGACAAGATGGCGCTGCTGCTGCACAGCTCAGAGGAGGCCCTCCACACTATGGACAGCCTCCTCCAGGTGAAGTGGCACAGCCTTCCGGTAGAGGCGGTCCGATCGATCAAGTTCTACTACCGCAGGGAGCGACAGGTTTGCTTCCACTTCCGCGGAGAGAGCCTCGAGGCCCGGAACCTGGCCCGAAACTTCTCTACGACTGGCCAGGGACGCTCGCTGGCCAGCTCCTTCAAGCTCACCATGAAGCTGCTGGAAGAGGAGGGCGACCGAGTTCGCCTTCTCGAGGTCCTCCGAGACTTCGGTTTCTGGGACTTTGGTCTCTCCAGTGGCAGCCTTTTTACAGCCGGAAATGGCTGTAAAGTACACCTTCGGGAGTACTTCTATCAGGAGCGGGAGCTGGCCAAACTCGAAGCCGCCGAAGCTGAAGCCCAAGCTCAAGGCAAAGAGAAGGTCAAAGAGGAGGGCAAAACCGAACCGGAAGTGACCACCTCCTCTTCTTCAGGCCTGGACTCTTCGGCAGCGTGGTCTTCGACCGGTTACGAGGCCGACGGGGAGGACACGGCTACCACCTACGAGGAGATCATCTCTCGTCTGATGCAGCTCTCCTTGTCCACTTCTTCGGAGGAGGAGGAAAAGGTGCCGCCACCAAAGGAGGCCCTCCCCGGTCCTTGGGACTACCAGTCGTGGAATTTGCCTTCCACGGTTTCGGACCAGTGAATCTTTTTTCTATTTTTTTTCTCTAAATCGTCACTAGCTACCGTTTAGCTTACGTCGACGTCAGCAGATGATGCTGCTGTTGTTTATCTAAATTAGTTGCCTAAAATCAGTTTTTTGTTGTTTGTTGAATAAAACTGTTATATGAGTAAAGGTTTTTACACTTTGTTTTGTTTTGGCTTGTTTTTTGAACTTTTTTTCCACTTTATTCCACTTACTACCATTTTCGCCAGGTAATCACCACCATAAATGGTAATCACCCTCACCCCTGATGACCTCACTTATCACCACCACCACCACGATCTCAATCACCCCCATCTACCATCAGCATCATCACTATAAAAGCAAAAATACATCCTAGAATTAAATTTTAAAATCCTCAGCATTTTGCTGCTGCTGTACGGCCATCAAAAACACAGCTCAACAATGGCCGTTCCTTCTTCTTTGACCGTCCTCCTCCTCACCGTCAGCAGCATCAGCCTCCGGCGGCAGATGGCGCACAACGCCTTCGTCAACGGCCCGCCACGCCCCACGAATGGCTCCACCTACGATTACATCATCGTCGGCGGCGGGACGGCGGGCTGCGTTCTGGCTGGGCGGCTGGCCAATTCTACTAATACCACAGTGCTTCTTTTAGAAGCAGGTGGCCCTCAGTCGGTAATTACCGACATGCCGGGAAATACCCTCTTCCTGGCGGGCGGGGAATTCGACTGGAACTACCGGGTGGTGCGCCAGCGGAATGCCGGCCAAGCCTATCCTGAATTTGCCATTCAAAGAGGTAAGGTATATAAACAAAATTTTGTGTTTTTTTAGAACTTCAAAAAGCCAAAAACTTTATCAAAAAAGAAAGTCCAAAAAAATTTTTCTTTTGTTTACCATTTTTTCCCAAAAGACTAACCCCGTCGTATAGTACGTACCAAAAGTGACCAGAAAAAATCTTCCGCTGTTGTTTTTGTTTTCTAAAACTTCAAACAAACTTAAAATGATCATCTCTTTTCTAATCTTCAGGCAAAGTCCTCGGCGGCTCCTCCGTCGTCACCTGGGACATCTACAACCGCGGCAGCCCGCAGGACTACAACAACTGGGCCGCCCAGTACGGCCTCACCAACTACAGCTGGCCCAACATGCTGGAGTACTTTCTCCTCTTCGAAAACAACACCGACGCCTCGATTCGCGCCAACGGCCTCCACAACAACGCCGGCCCGGTGGCGGTGAGCACGGAGACGCAGCCTGATCCGATCCTGCTAAATCTCCGCCAAACGATGGTCGCCGCCGGCCACCCGATCATCGACCTGAACGACGCCAACTCGTCGCCGCTCGGCACCGCCATCGCGCAGATGTTCTGGAACAACGACACGGCCATTAAATCCTCCACGGCCAACGCCTACATCGAAGCCTCTGGGAATCCAAATCGAACCAACCTGGTTATCAGCACGAGGTCCACCGTCACCGCCATTCTCACCTCGATGGGCGGAACTCGCGCTTCAGGAGTTAGGTATCAAGTTCGAAATGGCGACGCCATGGTCGCCTTTGCCCGCCAGGAGGTGATCATCTCCGCGGGGGCGATCAACACTCCGCAAGTCTTGATGCTCTCAGGCATTGGCCCTCAGGATCACCTGAACCAGCTGGGAATTTCGGTGGTTCGAAATCTGCCCGTCGGCAATAACCTCCACGACATGGTCTTCGCGCCGCTCTACTACAAGATCACCTCCGATCAGCTCATAGACGGGCTGCCTCTCTTCGACGTCAACAACCTCTACCGGTACTACGTGAACGCCGACGGGCCGCTGGCCCACCACACCGACTCGGTGACCACCCACGTGACCACCAACAACCCGAACGGCACCTGGCCCGACGCGATGATCATCGGCATTGTGGAGTTCTTCAACGACCTCAATGGCACGGTGGCGCAGTACGCCGCTAACACGTAAGTGAAGCTCTTCTTTTTGGGTGGGTTCTATCATTCCCCGGTCCGGTCTGGTGCTTCGATTTGGTACGTACTCTACGACCAGGCCCAAACCGAAAGTAGAAATCTTTGTAAACAAAAACCTTGAAACTTAAAACTAATTTTTTCTAAAACTTCTAACCAAAAACTTTCTAGGGCCGAATGGCGCGACTTCTGGGCGCCCTTCGAGAAGATCGGCTACTACCTCGCCCTGGACCCGGTCCTCGCGCGGCCTCGCTCTCGCGGCACAATCCGCCTGAACGCCGCCAACCCGGCCGGCCCGCCGCTGATCGACCCCAACTACCTCGCCGACCAGGCGGACTTTGACGCCCTCCTCGACGTCACAAACTTCACCGTGGCGATGATCAACCGCTACGGCCTGCCGGGGGCAATTCAATTTCCGCCCATTCCCGGCTGCCGTCGGTGCCCCGCATACTGCCCTGACTACCTTCGCTGTCACGTCCGCCAGATGGCCCGCAGCTACTACAACTTTGTGGGCAGCGCCCGGATGGGCGTCGGCTCGAGCGACGCGGGCGCGGTGGTGGACCCGACTTTCCGAGTGATCGGCTTCGACAACCTCCGAGTCGTCGACGCCTCGGTCATTCCGGAGGTGCCCAATGCCCACACGCAGGCGGTGGTGATAGCGCTGGCGGAGAAGGCGGCGAGGTTGATAATGCGCGGAGAGTGAAAACGTCAGCAAAAAAAACTTCAAAACTTCCAATCAAGAGTCAAACTCCAAAGCACCAAAACAGCAAAAAACCACAGCAAAACAACAAACATAACCTTTAAACTCTTCACAAAGTACATAAAAAACACTCCAAATCAATAACAAACAAAAGTAACCTCCTCACCACCAATAGCCTAACCTAACTCCTAACCTAACCCCTAACCGAAAACACTTCCAAGCCCCCAGCCACCTCCACCACTTGAGCCCAGCGCCTCAGTAGAGCCATTGGCCGCTTCGGTGGTGAGGACCACAAACTCCCCACCGGTGCTATTACCGTCCACCACCCAGCGGGAGCTGTTCCCTGGTTGTAGGGGCCCAGCTCGCCATTTTCCAGGAAGTACATCAGCGGGTCGTAGACGAGGGGGCCGGCGTCCTCGCCGAAGACAAAATCGAGGTGGTTCCACGTCTCATTCTGCACCTCGAAGGTGGTGATCTGGTGGGGCAGGGCGAGGTGCAGGCGACCGATCAGGCGGTGGGCGTCCCGCGGGTCGACGAAGGCGTCCGTGGCGCCGGTCATTATTAGAATCTCATCTTGGGGTGAATCTGCTCCAGCGGGTACTCCATGCCCGCCTTCGGGTCGCTGCTGCCGCCGAAGGAGAACGTTTTCTTGTAGTGCTTGAACTCATTGCTCAGATAGATTTGCGCCAGGTGGGCGATGGCGTCCGCCGAGGTGGAGGTGGGCCAAAATTGGGTGATGGTCGCGAAGCGGGTGGCATTGAAGTGCCCAGTCTCGCCGTAGAGATTCTCGATGGCGCTGTGGCAGCCTGAGGAGAGGAGAGAGGCCTAAAAATAAGGGGAAAAAAGGAGATCAGTTTTGATCACTGCTGCAAACGTCCGAAAAGTAACGCCCTATTTGAACGCCCTTCTCTCTGGTTCAAGCACAGAAGAAGAAGAAGGAGATTGGTGAGCTTGGAAGTTCTGGCTCAAAACAAGTAAACGCGCGAAAAGTAACGCCCTATACGAGCGGCTCGCGCCCACACTTGTGCGCGCAAACATTTTTTTGTTTTGCTGAACCAAAACAAACCAAAATCTGCTTTTTTGTTAGAATCTCTGGTTCTAAAACCGCCCCAAATCCTCAAATTCACTTCAACTTACCTCTCCCTTACAGGCACTAAGCCCCAGCAGGCTGAGCAACTTCTGCAGCTGAAACTCATGCGGAAAGGCGGCCAAGGCGACGGCTCCATACGGCTGAAGAAAGTGGAGCAGCGACTTTGCATTGGCCAGGTACACCGACGGGGCCATCAGCACCACCGGATCGACCGTTTCCGGCGTGAACTCCGTGTGCTCCGACAGCAGGCCCAACATGGCGGCCGCGGAGATCTCGTGCCCGACGAAGGCGACCTTCTTCTGGCCGGTAATGTCCTGGACGTACTTGATGTTGGCCGGGATGTCGAAGGCGGCGAACTGGTCCTGCGAGAAGGCCCAGAAGGAAGGGTTCCAGGTGCTGAAGTTCTTGCTGCGTCTCGAGTAGGCGTTTCCGCGGAAGTTCAACGCCCAGACGTCCCATTTCCCCGAGAGTATGAGACAAAATCCGAGATTATCACCACAGATCGGGGCCATCGTTCCATTACCTCCTCCTCCTCCACCACCACCTCCATCACCTCCCGTCGAAGTCGCCTCAGTCGTCGCAGAATCAGTTCCATTCGAACCACTAGTTCCATTTTCACCCCCGCCCGCTCCCTTTGGCAGAAGATCGGGCGAGTTTACGAACCAGTTGGCACTGCTGCCGATGATATCATGGGCGAGGAGGATCGGCTTCCGGCCGCTGGTGTAGTTCGATTCGCTGTAGCCTTCGATTGGAACCACTCGATGAAGAGCCAGCTGGTAGCCGTCTTCCGTTTCGACGCTGTACTCGATTAATCGAAATCCTCTTTTTGTAATGAGAGAATGGAAGTTCAGGCCACTGTCCTGGTCCCCCTTGAAGCTCCACCAGCTGCGGCCGCCGATCTGAGCTGAGCTGTCCTCATTTTGACGGTTTTCAAAGTCACTTCCGCTTTCGATATTTTCCCGTGGCTTCTCTTGTTCAGCTTCAGCTTTAGCTTCATCTTTTACGTCACTTGATCTAGGCTTCTGCGGGTCTAGATCCAGAACTGCGGTGGCTGAGCCTTCAGCATTATCACCCTCGACGTCCTCTTCAAAGATGTCTAGGACGTCACCGGCTGAACTAGTAGTCCTGACTGAATGAGCAGGAGAAAGAGGAAAAAGGAGGTGGTGGTGATCAGTTGAAATAGTAAGTGGGGAGAAGATGTGGTGCTGGTTTTGTTGAGGAACTTCATCCTCAAAGAAGTGGTAAGTAATTGAGGTTGATGAGAAGTTGGGTGATAAGTTTGAAGAGATGGAAAAGGGCGATCAAAAGCGTTTTTTCAGTGAGATTTTTGCAAAAATTGTATAAATAAAATTCCAGACAGACAATTCGCTGGTGTGAGGTGAATTTATAGCCTTTTTGTAGCAAAAGGTTGTGCTGAACAAAAAAAAATTGCAGCAGTAAAAAGTCAGTCCGCTGTTTGCAGTACTGCAAAGGTGAAGTGAAACGAGACGGAGCGAAAAATATGATGAACGGCAAAAAATGAAAAACTTGTATCACTTTTCACTGCTGCTGCTGCAACAGCTTCTGCTGCAATACCACTAAAAAGGTCAAAACCACGAGCACTTCTTTTTTTAAAAGTGAAAAAAGTACCGCCTGACTTGCAACGTTTTACACACTTTGTATCTCACAGTAACAAAAAAATGTAAACCGATGCAACGCTCAATTCTCGAGTAAACATTTGAAACACCTCGGTCAGTCAAGGCAACACTAAAAAATGATAAAGCTCAGGTAAAGGCAAAAAACATGAGAGTGTGAATATTTACAACGAAAAAATGGCAAAAAATGTCACATGAAACAAAAAACATTTTCTAAAAAGTACTTCCTAGAACATTACACAGCAGTCGCCGCCAGCACCACCGTCACCTTCGAGCTATCCGATCCGGTAGAGCTCTCCAACGACTCCACCGCCGAAGTATCACCCCCGTTATTATTCTCATCCCCCGATTCACCCCCATCACCCCTCATAATCATCATCATCACCCTCTCCTGCGCCACGGCCACGTAGACGGCCAGTGCCAGTGGAATCAACAGCAGAGCACAGCTGAGCTGAAAGACAAAGCCGGGGAGCCACGAAAGGGTGGCATTAAAACGGCCGAGTAGACCGTGATGCCCAGCAGCGGCGCCGTCGTCTCCAGCATCGTCAGCACGCCAAAGAGGCGGTTCTGCTCTTCGGGGGGCGCCAGGCGAGAAAGCTTCGTCCTCACGGCCACCGCTATGATCGAGGTGATCGAGCCAAAACCGTAGGAGGCGGCAAAGGCGGCCACCTCAATGACAGTTCCTCGCAAAAAATTCTGCCCAAAGAGGCTGATCAGCCCCAGAATCAGCAGGCTCGAGTCGCCCACCTTGACCAACCGGGTCAAAATAGGCGTCACCAGGAGGAGGCCAAAGAGGTGCGAGGCAATGTAGAGGGAGGAGTTGACGGTGCTGTAGGTGCCGCTCCCAGGCGTACACTTTCTGGACGAACTGGAACATCAGAACTCCCACCGAGCGATTGGTCATCGTGACGATGGTCATCGTGGTGAGGAGGAGCCAGATGAAGAGGTGGGCTCGGTGGGGGCGGCGTTTGGTGGCCACGGCAAAGGCCTCGGCGATGTTCCGCCAGACGAAGAGGTCGGCGGAGTTGGCCGCGAGCTTTTGCAGCTTGGTGCGCTGGTCCGCAAGTTTGAGCGGGAGCTGAGTGGGTGGAAATAGAAATCGAAACGGGAAAAGCAGAATTTGTTAAGTCTTTAGAATTCTTAAAATAAACTTGTGAGCACTTACCTTACTGCCCTTGTGCTCAAAGAGCAGCGGAGCTGTCTCACCATCGTCTACGGTTTCTAAAATGTTGTCCACCGAGTTTTCCAGCAAATTATCTCCCGACCTTGGCCGTCGCTTGAACTTCATCAGCGCCGCATAGGAGAAGGCGGCCAACTTGCAGGCGGTGGCCAGCGCCAGCACCTGGTGGTAGTTGTGAAGCTGACCATTGGCCCTTGCAAAAGCGGTCACTTGAGGATTTTGAATGATGATGCCGCCGATGAAGATGCCCAGCGGATGGCTGACAATGTAGGTCAGCTCGAGGATGCTGAAGCGCTTCACGCGTTCGCTGCTGTTTGTCGTCGAGGAGAGGTAGCTGATGGCGGCCATGCCTAGAGATTGAGAGCCTCCAACTAAAGGGAAGAAGATGAAAGCGAGGAGGATGAGGTCCGGATCTGAAAAGATAGATAGAAAAAGGAGTTAAAAAGAAGATAAAAAGAAGTTTAAAATCCGGTAAAAAAGATTTCCCATTTTGTTTACAACTGCTTTCCCTCCAAAACCGAGGGCCCAGTCGTAGTGTACGTACGGTGGCAGACACAAACAAAAATCCTTGACCCCCAAAACTCCCAAAAAATCTAAACTTCCATTTATAAAACTCCTTCCACCAAAAGAAGACTTACTCGAATCAAAGTACACTGCACAGACGAGGACGACGATGGACTCAAGGGCTGCGGCCAGGGCCGTCAGGCAGAGCAGCGTCTTGGTGCTGCTTCGGTGGCGGTCCGCCCAGCCGCTGAGGAACATCGAGCTGAAGATGACCGGGACGGTGTAGATCACCGACTGGTAGAAGTTGAACGTCGTCACCTGCTGGAGAATCTCATCCTTGGCGTGCAGCAGCGGCAGCAGATCTTCGCCATCAAAACCACCATCAACATTATCACCATTATCTTCTCCACCAGGCTTCGGCGCCTGAATTTTGCTTAGGTTTGCGCAGAGACCGGAGCGGTTGAAGCGCGCCATGCAGAACTTGTCCTGCGCCAGCAGCGTCACCGTCACGTCCTCGACGGCAATCGAGAAGATGAAGACAAAGAGGAACAGTTCCACTTGAAAGTGGCTGAAGAGGGTGCCGAAGAGCTTTCTCTTGCTCTTTGAAGTCGTGGTCGAAGTTGAAGTCGAAGCTGAAGCTGAAGCGGTGTCCATGATGATCTGATTGAGTTGAGGAAGGTTTTCGAACAGCTGAAGAATAAGATGATGATGATGATTTCGAAAACTTTTGCTGATGAGTTGACAGTTGATGAGTTGAAGATGATCTTCAGACACCACAACAACAACAACTTCCTCAACCTCTTCAACCGACGACCAACACCACAAACAACAACAACTTTTAAATTAAGTTGCACACCAACAAAAAAAACAGATGACAAGTTTGTCGTACAAATTGTACAGCAGCAGCAGCAGCAGCAGCAGCAGCAGCTATCACACCCTCAAGTATTAGCGATTTTTACCACCACCACCACCGCCATTATTATCATCAAACAGCGGTTATTATCTTCTTATTAACTTCGCCACCCTCTTCTACACAAATCTTTGCCACCGCATCATCAGTTTACAGTGCGCTACTTTGAACAAAAAAAATGAGCGCTATTTTTATCACCACCACCACAAAACTTTCCAACTAACCAAGAGAGCTACTTTTCTTCCCGCGTCTTCGAACTCATCGTCTGTTATCAGTCATCTCACTCTTCAGTTCAGTTCAGCTCTTCAAAGTTAGATTTTCTTTTTCTTTTCAAAAGTCTTCCAAGTCTAGCAACAAAAAAAAAGAACTTGGTTTCACCCTTTTGAAAAGCTCTTGAAAGCTTCTAATCTGATAAAGCGCTTCTGTCTACGACTCGTCTTGGTAACCATTATCAAACAGCACTGCTCCAATGTACAGTACAGTGATCGGCACTGTGTATGACAATCAATTGACAGACATTACAGCTGATGATGCCTCAAGAACCACTTGAGCTTGACATAATCTTCTCCCTTTGTACACAAGAGATCTTGAGACAAAGAACCTGCTTTGAAAAAAAACAAAAACAAGCATTTAAAAATAGAAACAAACAACAACAAAGAAGGACGGCAGCAGAAACCGGGACGTCAGTGGGTTAAGGTTGAGTTACTAGGAAAAACGGAGTTATCATCAGCAAACTCAAAACAAAAGAACACACATGTTCCTCGGACAAAGACGTTCTTTAAAAAGAAGAAGCCGATCATCATACCATCATCATCACCAAAATCAATCTTCAGCTCGTAAAAACCAGCCATGACTCAGGCTCAACTCGGGCAAAAAGAAATGGCTGCCTTCAAGAAGACGACGACTGATACCACAACAGCAAATAGATATCAAAAGAGGCAAAAAGCACTGGTGCGTTTGTATCGCACCTAAAAGTACATCTTGGCTTCGTACACTTTCTCCTCTACCTTTTTATCAAGTGGTGGCGGTGGTGGCAGTGAAAGTGGAGACGATAAGTGGGAATTAAGAAGACAGACTTCCATCAACTACCAACCAACCAAATATCGATTATGTGTGGCAATTTACGAGAGGCAACTCTGATCAATTGGTTGCCTCTGCGATCGAGTAGATCGTGATAATTTGGCCTCTCGAGCAGAGAGTTGAGCTTGGGTCTGAAATGATAACAAGCTGAAAACAAAGGTGGTAGTAAAAATTCTTCTGTTTGAGCGAGAATCATTGAACAAAACAAAACAAATTCAATAAACCTAGATTTAGAACTTAAAAGCCTAAAACTAAACAAAATAAATCACTACGACTTTTTCCGGCTGAGCAGCTCGGAGAGGACGACCCGGGCGGCGGTGAGGCGCCTGGCCAGCGGCGTGGTCACCGTCTCGCGGAACATTACCGCCCAGGGATTTGAAGAGAATCCTTCGCTTTTCCTCCTCCTCTTCTCTCGCTCCTCAAAGCTAATCTGGTCGTCCTGGGCGGCATAGGTCCCGTGGTTTTCGCTGTCTTCTTTATCTGTTGAGGCACTTTCGTTGGAGACTAAAAAAGAGGAAAGAAAAATTAGCCAAAAAGCTCTAAAACCCCAAAACAAATCCCCTTACCTTTCTTCTTTTCAATGCCCTTGATCTGCCCCGGCGTCTCCGTCTCCAGCTGGGCGTAGGCGACCAGCAGGCGGCGCTGCTCGTCGGTGAGATTTCTAAACAAAATGGTGAGAAAAACAAACAAAAGATCACAAAATAGAACTCAAAAACACAAAATAAAACCCACAAAAATTAGAAACTCACCTCGGAACCTGAATCTTCAGATGAACGTAGTGATCACCGTAGCCCGCGTCAGTTACCTTCTTCAGCCCCTTGGCCACCAGCCTGATCACCCCATCACCTCATCACCATTATCACCACCTTCTTCACCACCAAAACTCCCAAACTCCACCTCCTCATCGGCGTAGAGGCCGTCCACCTTCACCGTCCCTCCAAAAACGGCCTGCGCCAGGCTGATCGGCGCCGAGCTGTGCAGGTCGACGCCATTATCTTCATCCACGGTGAAGTACCTCGAGGGCTCCACCTTGAAGGTGACAAAGACGTGCTGCACCGGGGCATCATGGGACTCGTAGAGGCCGCTGATCCGCTTATCATCATCCGTGGGGGCGATGTTCACCTTGATGGTCTCGCCGTCGGCCACGCCGGGCGGCACGGGCAGGACCAGGTCCCGGTCGACGAGGACCCGGCCGTAGCCCATGCAGTGGGTGCACTTGTGCACCACATTGTGGCCCTTGCCGTCGCAGAAGCGGCAGGTGGAGCGGGCGGCCAGGCCGTCCAGGCCCTCGAAGACCTCGCCGCCGGTGCCCTCGCAGAAGGGACACATCTGAATGGGGCGGCCGGGTTCGGCGCTAAAAGGGAGGAGAAAGTGATGATTAGAAGGTAGAAATAGAAAACCAGAAAGTAGAAATAGAAATCGAACCCAAAAACAGACACCGAAAATTGTAAATCGAACCTAGGCCCAAAATCCTAGATCCAAAACTTCGAAATCGAACACACTCACCCCAATCCCATGCACTTCTCGCAGGTGGCCACCGTCTTCGCGGTGATCAGCTTCTCACATCCTTTCGCCGCCTCCCGAAAGGTCAACCTGAGGATGGTCGCCTCGGTCTTCTCGTGGCCGCCGCTGGCCGGCGGTGCGTAGTCCACCCAAACCTTTCCCTTTTTTCCGACTTCAACTTCCTCCGAGGTCCTTAAACTCCGCGCCAAAGATCTTCCGAAAGAGGTCCTCCGGGTCAACCGAAGAGTGAAAGGCGGCGCCGTGGTCCGCCAACTTCGGCGGACCGGGTCGAAGTCTTCGGAGTTCGAACTTCCGCCCGCCTGAAGCTTTCGCCATCATAAGCGGCTCGTTGCTGCTTATTCGAGAGGACAGTGTAGGCCTCGGCCACCTCGGCGAACATCGCCGTGGCACTGTCGTTTCCCGCATTAGCATCAGGGTGGTACTTCTTCGCGAGGCTGATGTAGGCCTTCTTGACGTCCGAGGCGGAGGCGTTTCGGGAGATGCCCAGCACTGAGTAGTAGTCCTTCTTCCGGCGAGGTCCTCGCTGATAATTTGAAGTGGCGTGATTCAGTGGCCGAGCAGTGTGCAGTGATCTTTGGTGATCATCTAAAAAGAAAGAAAAAGTTTAGTATCAAAAAGACAAAATAGAAACCAGAAAACTCTTACATTGAATCGCCGCCGCTGACCTGTTTATACTTCGCAAAAAGTAGTTGGCCGATCCATTGGTGGTGGTGGGCAGTTTTTTCAGCAGCAGCAACAGCTGCAGACTAGGGCCACTCATATCACAGAAGAGGAAGAGGAAGAAGAACCAAAGATCTTCAAAAAAGGTAACCAGAAAACCAGAAAAAAATCAAAGGCGACCAAACATAAACAAAACAAAATCACATGTGTGCCCGGCAGAGAGAGAGGGAAAAGTTTCCGGAGCGAAACAAGCACGCGCCGAAAAAAAGTTCCCGGGAACGCTCTATTTTTTTCCGTTCACTTTTGGCGCCTCAGCGAAAAACAAACTCCGAAAAGCAACTTCGATTTACCCCAAAACTTTTTCTCATCAAAACTAAAACCTTTATTTTTCACAATAAAACAAAAAACAGTTCAGATCTAATAAATCACTTCAAAAAACTCCTCCTCTTCTCAGCAAATCACCCCAACAGCTTCGCCCTCTCCTCCGCCGTCGGCTTATCACCTTCGTTTCCCTTTCTCCAACAGCCACACTTCCTCAGCAGCCTCCTCACCACCTCGGGGCTCTTGGAGAGGCCCAGGCAGATGACGGCGGCCGTCACCAGACAACTGCCCAGCACCGAGGTCCAGTGGACGGTGACGCCGAGGAGGAGGGTGTCCCAGACGAAGGCGAGGACGATGGTCATCGTCCGGGAGACGGAGACCACTCCGCCGATTCGTACTTGAAGGCCAGCGTCATGAAGAGCTGGTCGCCGATGCCGGCGAAGCCGATGCCCACCAGCCAGGCCCATTCGGTCCAGCCGCCCTGGGGCCAATTATCTTGTCGATGAAGTACAGGGCAATGAAAGCGGAAATGCTCGTGGTATGCTGAACCAGAGGATCACCACGTGGACGGGAACGCCCTTCAACTTTCGCAGCATGATCATGCCGAAGGCGGTGGAAATAGCCGCGACGACGGCCAGCGTCACGCCCTCGTAGTTTACGGTGGCCAACAGCGCCGGATCAAAGTACTGCAGGAGGAACTTCGGCTTTGCCACGCAAACGACGCCCACCAGGGCGATCATTCCAGTGAAGATGTGAAGAGGGGTGATCCGCTCGCCGAGGATGAAGTAGGCGAGGATGAAGACGAAGACGGGCGCGCTGAATTGGATGGTACTGGCGTCGGCCAGTGGAATTAGCCGGTAGCTCATGTAGATGGTGATGGCGGCGATGGTGCCGAAGAGGGCCCGCAGGCCGATGTCCAGGCGGTGGCCGGCGACGCCGAGGAAGGGCAGGCGGTAGTAGGCGGTGGTGCTCAGGTAGAAGATCGTTTGGAAGACAGACCTAAAGAAAAATCGAAAAAAGGAAGTTATTATCTTCAAAAGTTTCAAGATCATCGGCAACGAAAAAAGGTCTCAAAATCAAAGCTGATTTCGATTTCTATTTCCACCTAAAGCCTCTCTCTCTTCTGGTCTGGTTTCTGGGTTCTATTTCTATTTCCACCCTTTTCGGTAGTTCCAAGACGTTCTCAAAACTTCAACAAAAAACCTTGAAAACAAATTACCTAATTGCCAGAATCTCCAGCGCGTGAAGATCGGTGAGAATCTTCACGATGAGCGAGCAAGGGAGAAGCAGACCACGGAGAGCATCGAGCAGAGCAGGCCGAAGAAGGGGATGCGGCCGGCGAGGCCGGGCGGCCTCGGATCGGCATCAGAATCATCTGAAGAAGAGGAAGAAGAAGTGGTCGTCGGCAGAATCTGCCCATTATCGCCGCCGAGAATGCTTCTGCTGATCGAGCGCACCAGGACGTCATCATCGTCGTCCTCTCGCAGAATGCTCGAAGTTATGATCGGATAACTGGCGGAAAATGAAGACGATAAAACCTCTTCTCGGCGCGGCACGCCAATGTCACCCTCGAAGGTGGCCAGCGAGCTTCGCTTGGTGATGTCCATGTCGCTTTGAGGAGAAAGTGGTGATAATGGTGAAGATGATCTGCTCTGAAGATCAGATGTCTCACCCTCAAGAGTAACAGTGTTCGACTGAAGAAGAAGAAGTAGAAGACGAAGACAACAGCCAATTAAAAGTACAGATGATCAATGATCTGGTGATGGCGCAAAAGACCTCTTCCTCCTCCTCTTCTACTTCGAACACAGCCTCATCAAAGTCCCCTTCTTCTTCTCCTCCTTATAATCTCGAAGGTGATGATCTACTACTCTCTCTCTCTCTCTCCTTCTTCAATCGACGCCGATGACAGTTCAATGCAGTTCGAACGATTGGGGAGCGATCGATTTTGGTGGTGGTGGTGGTGGTGGTAGTAAAAGGCAAGGCAAAGCAAGTCGTTGCCTCGAAGAGCTTCGATTTGGTTTTTTTGTTGCTGCTGCTGGCGTTGGTAATGGCAAATGGCTGGCTAACGCCGTCCTCCGTTGTTATCTCTGGTCGAAATAAACAGCAGCAGCCCCAGTGATAAGAGAGAAAGTAGCTGTCAGTTTCAGTAGTAGTAGTGATGGTGGTGGTGAGGGTGAAATCGAGAGGTGATGATGGTGATGGTAAGAGGATCCGACTGTCTTGAAGACAGTGGTGGTGATGGTGGTGGTGGTGATAACCACCGATGAGTGAAACAACCGCTGGTGATTGACATGAGAGAGACTGATTATAATGACTGTATGTCTGGAACTGATGGACCAGAGCAGGACAAATGATGAAGACGTCTTCATGATCATCTTCAATGTTTACTGTCACAACCAAAAAAAAGGATCAGGTCTTCAAACTCTTTTTCTTTTCTTCTCCCATCTTCTTCTTATCACCAGGAACAAGGAAAGTGGTGACCACTTTGACGTCAAACAAAAAAGCTGGACTGAAAATAGAACCAGGGACTTTGATCATTGAAAGAACAAACCAAAATAGAAAGAGAGAGAGTAAACAAAGGCTCTCAAAAACTCTTCAACAAACGAAAGTTTAAAGTTTGAACAGATCACTTCCGCCCTTGATCTACTTCTTCTTCAGCAGATTTAGAAAGAGGGAGATCAGGTTCGAACTGGTCTACCAGCAAAAAAATGTCTTTGATAAGCTCCTTCGAACATCGCTTGCACTGGAAGCTTGATCGTCTGATCTGAAAAAGAGAGAAAGACCACCAATGCAAAACCAAGAAGAAGACGAAGAAGTAGAGGAACCGAGGTGATAAGACCTTGCCTGCACTTGATGGCACCTTATCATCGCCATCATCACCACCATCATCCTCTTAAGTAATCTCCCAGCAAAAGTAAAGCACTGAAGAAGATAAACAGTGGAAAGCGAGGGAGTGAAAGTCAGTTCGTTTTCTTTCTCTTCAGCGATCTTTTGAAGCTCAACTTTGCTCCCACGAACTCACTGTGTCACTGCTGACCAGCTAACTCCCAAGAGAACGGAAGATGACGCTAATCTCATCCTCGGTGTCGAAGTCTTCGAAGACTTTGAAACACACAGAAGCACTTGTGTGTTATCAACAGCCAAAAGAAAATCGCTGCTGTTTGGCGTCCGGTGCACCACCTCGTTTTTGGGTAACGAGACTACCCGATTACCACCATCTTCAAAATATCTTCTTCATCTACCTCCTGCACCCAAACATAAACAAACATTCCTCATCATCAAAAGTAAAACCCAACAAAAGAAGATGAATCCAGAAAAAATCTCTCCCCCCGCTCTTGTTTACCTTTGAGCAAAGTTCCCGAAAGGCTACTATCACCTCCCTGGGAAATCTTCCGGGAAGAGCAGACAAGAAAACGGCCATAATTTTTTCTGCTTCTGCCGTCTGCGATTGTGCTGCTGCTTTGGGTGCGTCGTTGCAGACCTTTAACATAGCATTTCCCTTCGCTCCTCTCTCTGCACTGTTCTGCTCAGTCTCAGTCTCAGTTTCTGTTGTGAGCAAGTGAGCAAGCAGAACACACAAGCTCACAGTGAGCTCAAGCCAAGGCAGCAGCAGCCTTCCAGCTCTTCAGACCATCATCACCATCACCCCAAATTATCACCCCCACAAACTCCCAAGATCCTTTGGGCCCCCCTGTTCCAGAGCTCTTTCTTCCTTTTGTAAGTCCGAGATTCTATTTCACTATTTGATAGCTCTAACAATACGTCTGCTTTGCCTCTCTCAGATTTAGAACTCTACCACTGCTACTACGTCTTTTATCCACCGAGCAATAACAAGGCAGTCGTCTTTCCAATCAGTCAGTTCAGCTTCCAGTCAGTTTTGAATCACACACTCGAATACCTTCCTCTTCTTTTCACCAAGAAAGTCTTCCAGGCCCTAGCTTTTTTTGACGTAGGTTCTCGCTTTTTTCTAGAAACACTCGCCATTTCTATTTCTATTTCTACTTCTCTCTCTCTCTTTTTGCATTGCACACACATTTCACCACTTCTCTTTCTTTCTCTATTCAGACCTCTTTCCTTTTTTCAAATACCAAGCCATGGCCTGCGTCACCCTAAAACGCCCCCTCGAGTGGGTGGACCCGTCGATGTCTCCTGAACACCATGGACATCACATGGGCTCTCCAGGCTCGCCCACCTCGATGATCATCAGCAACTCGCCGCCGCACCACAGCAGCAGCTGCTCTTCTTCGGCCTTTGGATCGTTTTCCCCTTCTTCAATGGCCGCCGTGCCCAACAAGCGAGCCTGCCTGGGCTCGGGAGTTCACTCCACAAACTCCTCCTCCTCCTCCTCTTTTTACCACGGGACTTCCTCCTCCTCCTCGTCTTCTTTGTTTGGCGGAAACTCCTCCAACCACACCAGCCCCTTCAAAACAAACAACAAACAAGGCGCCAACAACAACAGCGAAATTGCCGAGCAGATTCGCGAGGAGATGATGCGCATGGTGCGCAATCGCTTCGGGGTGAATGCTGCTGCTGCTTCTACTTCTGCAAACTCCAACTCCAACAACAGTAGCTCACCGCTGAAGAACCACCACCACCACCAGGACAGAACCTCGACAGTGACCACCGCCACCGAGAACTCCACCTCCTCTGCAAAAACTTCCTCCTCACTTCCTTCTTCCTCTTCCTCAGCTGAACACTCTTCCTCTTCAGCCCAGCAGCCCTCAGCAACGCTGCTCTCGGTGCGGGAGATCTTCCTCAAGGCGGCCCAAAATCGAATCGCCTCCGCCAGTCACCACCACAACCACCACCAAAACCAAAACCAGCAGCCCATCTTCACCTTGGACGAGGTGGTGCCCATTGTGGAGCGACTCCTCGCCGAGCAGGAGGATCATCTTCGGCTGCTGCTTCAGGAACGGCTGGCCGAGCAGTACGACCAGTTTCGCCGCTTCACCGCCGACCAGCTGCTGGTGCAGGCGAAGGCGCGGGCGATGGAAGATCACGGCTGCGGCGGAAGTCATGAGAACCTGGTGAGCTACCTTTCCTGAAGACTCATCTTCGAAGATGGTGGTCACTGTTTTTCTCTCTTCTCCCCGGTCTCTACACGATGTCTTCTTGCACTGGAACTATTACCTTCTGCTGATGATGATTACTATTACCACTCTTTATCCCCTTCTTTTTCTCCTCTTTTTCTCCCTTCCCTTCTTCCCTTTCAAACCTACTTCTACACTGTAACACTGTACATATATTTACCGCTCTGTGTAAGTTAATGCTCTGCTCTTCTGTTCTTTTTCCTCTTCCTCCTCTTTCTTTTTCCTCTTTTCTTCCTCTGCTAGTATTGTAACCAATTAAGTGTGTGTACTATGCTGTGTGTTGTAATTACCTCTTCTGGAACACTTTTGGGGCCATCTTATCCCGCTGATTTTGTTGTTCCAGAAGCAGACGCAACAGCAACACATTCACACCAACAAACAAAAACAAACAACAAACAAACAAAACCTATCCAACTTCTGTCTCTCTCTTTCTCTTTCTTTTCTCGCTCATATTAAAGCTGTTTGAAGTTAGAAGGCGGCAGATGGCGCTACGAGCGGCTTCTCTTTTTTCTCTTCGCTTTCGTTGCGCGAACGTTTTCGAAGGACGGCTCTTCGCCGCCGCCGCCGCCGCCGCCGCGCGCACATTCGTGCTCTGCCGCTCGATGGAAGCGGTCGTGCAAGAGCGAGCGAAAGTGTGAGTTCTATTTTGTGTGAAGTGAGTTCGAAAACTTCGAAAATCGGCGACGACGACGACGAAGAAGAGGAGGAGAAGTCTTTTTGTCATCATCATCGGTCAAATCTTCGCGTTCAACTCCAAATCCTCTCGCCTCGCATCGCATCGCTGATTTTTTACCTTCTCGCTCTGTTATCTTATCTCTTCTTTTGCTTTTATTCCTCAGTTGCTGCTGCTGCTCGGCAAAGCTCAGTCAACAGTTTATGTTTGTCGGTCGTTGTCGGTCCACTCATTTGCATTTTTGAGCACGTTCGGCTCGGCTTTCAGTAGCAGCAGCAGCAGCAGCTTTGCACTTTGCTTTGTTCTTTGCTTTGAGCTTGAAACAGTTGTCAACAGAGCTTGGGGGCCACTGGCGACACTTTATCATCATCACTTCACTTCAAAGCTGCGATTGCTGACTGAGTTTTCTAAATACTGAACACCTTTTTCGACATCACTATCATCACCCCATCACCACCATCATCACCATCATCTTCTTCCTCAGCAGTTATCAGTCAGTTACTGTCACCCCCTCATCACCCTCAAATACAGCATTTCTAAAAACAGCTGTGCACTGCAAAACTAACTTCTCAATATCATCAGCACTTGTGCCACGATCACCACCACCACCACCACCACCACCACCACCAAGAAGATATTGTCCACCAGCAGCACCAAGCCGTCCACATCGTCACATTATCTCCACGCACTCACTTCTCAAGAGCACCACCACCACAAGAACAACCGCTAGGACCGCTTCAACAGCAACAGCAACAACAACAACTGCCATTCTATGGCAAAGGTGGCGAACAGGTTAGTGTCTCATGTTCCATTTTGTGTTCTATTTTATACTTCCCTGTGTGAGTCGGCTGTTGTTGTTATCGTTGGTGTTCACTTGTTCTTCACCTGCTTCTTTGGAATGTGTCTCGCACGGTAATGTCGCGCAGTGAAAATGCCATCGCGCTTTTTATTTGTTTAACTTCTATTCGATCGCCTTTTTTCTATCTAAGAATGTGTTTGTTTGGTTTGCTGAGAGAGAGAGAGAGAAAGAGAGAGGAGAGAGGAAGGGAGAGAGAGAGAGAACATCGCTAATCTTTTCCTACCTTCTAAACTTTCAGCATTTTTCCCCTCTTTGTCCTTTCCTTTCTCACCAAACCGAACTTTTCTATTTCTTGCTGGTTAGAATATAATAAATTGCTTTATGCCAAATATTTCCACTAGCTAGCTAGCTAGCTAGGAAAGAGACAGGGTCAAAGAGCTGGCGCCTGCCAGTCTATCTATCTAAAAGACCTAAAAGAGACCGTTAACGACTGACTAATAGTACTGCAGACTCTTACTGTTGTGGGGCACACCACCACCCGCTGTGAGTCACAAGTCACGGAGGTTCTGTAGTGTTTACACAGTGTTTTACTGTCGTAAAATAGAAAAAGACTTTTGTCCCTTTTTCTCTTTCTCAGATCTGCGAGATCTAGCGGGGCACCCTTCTCGGAAATCTGTCGTTTCGCTTCGGATTGGCGTGCTTCTCCTGCTTCTAATGTTCAGTTTGGCCAGTTTTTTTCTTAGGCTACGTAATGTGCTCATGATTCTCCCCTCTGAGCTGCTTCCTCTGAACTCACAGTTTCCTTCCCTCTCTCTCTTTCTCTCTCTCACTGGGCAGTGATTTAGTAGGAGGAATTTTTATTGTCCCCTGTCAAGTGTGTGTGCTCGGGACATTAGTTCAGCAGCGGCAGGACGAGGTGCTGGTGGCACAACTTTCGTTGAGCAGCATTTCAATTAAAAACTGAACACTTTTTAAGTGTGCTTTTTGGCTTCCGCCTGTGCTCATTAGCCATTTTCTTCTTCGTCCTCTTTAGAAACTTTTCAAAGTTTGAAAACAGTTGAAAAAACAGTGGTGGTGGTGGTTTAGGACTCAAACAAAATTGGTGGCGCCAGAACAGCACTTCAGAGTGCTCTCTTTTTTTTATTGATTAAGTTGTCTGTTTGCGTGTGGCCCTACACTGCTCTCTCTCTCTCTCCCACCTAAATTGATTGAGTGAAGGATTCTGGCTAATCAAAAGCGATCCATTCTAGCTATTGTATACTGGAATGTGTTTCGCTTCAGTGTTCGAGTTGTTGCCTTACAGTTTAAAAGAACCACGGTGGAGCGTTGCTAAAGGAACGCGCTAATTGAGAGCAAGCAATCGAGAAGTAAAATGTCAAAGGAAAAGTTTGGTTTAATTATGACGAAGCTTTGAGGGTGTGTACTTTGCAAGCACACAGTTTTGCCAGCTCAGTTCGCTTGGCAAAAAGGTATCCCCGGCACTTCCTGAAGTGGTCGTCGTCATAATTAAACCAAACGTTCACTTTGACATTTTAGCACACATACACACACACTCATACACCGAAACACAACACACAACTCTTGTCCTTTTTTTGGTGGTGTTCGACAGTGATCGAGATGCTTTTAAGCGAGTTGGCTGGTCATCTGATGATCTGGTGATCACTCTCTCGGTGTGGTGTTCTGGTTGGCTTGGATTGCTGTCGATGTTTTGCTTTTTATTGCATCTGTGCATCATCTGGTCATGCTCGTGTTGTTTTTGTTTACCATAGCTTCACTCTTGTCCACGTCTCATTACCAGAGCTCGCATCACACAGTGAGTCACAATTTGTGTTGACCATGATGATGTTCACCAGATCTGCGCATCTATCCATCTCCCGAGCACTGGCAGTCTTCACAGTCACGGGCAGTTTGTTATGATTACCACCACCACCAGTGCCTCAGTGCACCAACAGTGATGCATATGAGCCGTAGCGGCGAGCATAGGCAGAACAGAACAGAACAAAAAAATCGCAATCAAAAAATCAAAATTAAACATCACACAAATCACCAGCACCAGCACCAGCAAAACAGAACTCTCTCTCTCTCTCTGCTCGCTCGCTCCGAGCCGAACGGATAGCAACACAAACACAAGCACACACAAACAACACACACACACTGCAACACTAGAGAAAGAAGAGATGGGGGCCCCATCATGGGGCGATAGCAAGGGCGAAAAGAAGAAGAAAAAAATTAAATGAGAGGGGAGAAATAGAAACTGCAGCAAAAGTGTGCTGGAGCTGCTGATGCTGCCGCCGCCGCCGCCGCCGCTCGCTTAGCTCTCTCGTAAGGCTTACATGCGAGACTTTAGTTACAGCGCAGAGTGACTCGAGCAGTGTGCACTGAGTCGCACTCACTTTCCTTCTCTCCTCTCTTTCACTCACTCTCTCCCTCGCTCCCTCGCTCATTCACTGGCATTCATTCTCATTCACCAGCATCATCGACTACGTGAGCGCACATGTAATGCCTCTCTGCCTTTGCTTCACTGTCTCTCTCAGTGTGTTTGCTTGGCTTCTGTGCCTCTGTGTGCCTCGCTCTGTGTGTTGTGTTGTTTTCGCGTGCCTCCAAATCTGTGCATTGGTATTTCGCCTACCACCGCCACCTGAACACCTTTTTAATTGTAAGATCTTCTGCTAACACCTCTTCTCTCTTCTCTCTCTTTCTGCTCATCACTAGGAGTAAAATCTTTGTCTTGTGAACTTTGAGCAGCATTTTCAGCCTTCAGCCTCGGCTGCGACCAGTCGAGGCTTCGGGACCTCTCTTCTTTCATTTGCTCATTCTCACTCACTCCAAATCAACTTCAACCTCTTCCTCATCTTATCAACAACTTTTCAAAGCTTCTGCTGTTGATTCAAAGCAAACATATCTATCTTCTAATTTTGTGTCCTGTCTCCAAGACAAGAAGAACACAAGACCTGCTCGTGCTGTGTTGTGCTGTGTGTTTTGGCGCGCCATTTTGATTGCAGTCAGGCAGTGTTTTCCTTTCCGCCTTTGCCGCCGCCGCCGCCGCTCTTTCACACATGAGCTCTCTTCCTATCATCGATTTCAGTAGAATTGATAGAGAGAGATAGAAAGAGAGAGAGGATAAGCCTTAAACGGCCGCGGCGGCGGCGCCGGCAGAATGCCTGCAGAGGCTGCTGCTGCTGCTGCTGAAGAAAGCCGAAGAACTGCCGATGATGATGATGATCAGGAGGCGCTGAACAACAGCATTGCGTCATCGCCATCAGCAGCGCCACCTCTATCATCATTGCCATCAGTCGCCGCCGTCACCCTCAGTGGCAGCAGCAGCACAGCAACAGCGGAAAGCAGCAGCGTGACGGCGCAGCAGCAGCAGCAGCAGCAGAACGGCGGCCAGGAATTAGTTCAGCGGCGCTCATCGGTGCAATCAGTCGCATCAGCACAATCATCAACAGCGGCGGCAGCGGCACCAGAGCATCACATCTGTCGCTCCATTAACTGCCCCCGAAGACATCGTAACGCTGCAGTGATAGCAGCAGCAGCAGCAGCAGAAGCTACGACCACCACCACCACCACCAGTGAGATTACAATGGGGACGAAGGCCACGGTAATGTCAAAGCTGTGTGTGTGTGCTTGAGCTCTCTCTCTCTTCGATGAGTGTTGCCCGAATAGTGCGCGAACTTTTTTTTATTTAACATCTAACTAACTGTTGACATTTGAGAGTTGACATTTATTTAGGAGTTGATATTTGCCATTTGCTTTACATTTGCTCTGAATTGCTGTGCTTTCCAAATGGCTTCTTTTTAACAGTTTACCTCTTTTTCTCTCGTTTCCTATTTCTAGCGCTTGCAGCCGAAGCAGCTGCCGCCTCCTCTTGTAAAGGAAGAGATGAATCACGAGCCAAGACATCTGCCACCACCACTACCTGCTCCTGGACCTCCTGGTCCTGGTCAACTGTCGACGACGACGACCACTATCGAAGTGATTAACCTTGATAGCGACGAGGATGATAAGGATGCAATAGTAAGAGGAGGAGGAGGAGTACGACAACAAAGTTCTTCAGCTGCTGTGGCCAAGGTAGGTGACCGGCACCACAACTGATCAAACAAATGACTCATATTTCTGAATTCTTTTTCCCCCTAATATCTAGAGTATGCAGGCTAAACATGAGACGGGGGGACATGTTCCCGAATTGATTATCATTGATAGCGGCAGTGAGGACGAGGATGATGGAGGACAGCAGCAGCAGCAACAACAACAACAAATACTAGCAAACCAAAGTTCGTCCATTGTTGCCAATGTAAGCGACCATCACCACCATTTTATTTGACCAGTGATGACGATGCTAATCTTTTCTTTCTTTCTCTCTATCCCCTCTTTTCGAAATTACTTCCTCAGAATGTCTCCAGCTCCTCAAGTCACACTAACCACAACCAGAACCATCAGAACCAGCAGACAAGGCCGGAAAAGAGTAGGCCGCCCCCCAAGCTGCCCCCGGCGCCGCCGTTGATGCCGGGGCTGCTCCGAACGCCCAAACGAATCATTTCGCCCATGAAGGCTGCTTCGGCGGCTGCTGCTTCTGCTGGCAAGGAACTTCAGCAATCACAGGCGGCGGTTCCAGCTACGACTTCGGCCGTCGTAGCATCGGCTCCAACAACTTCAGCTGCAGCTGAAGAAGCTGTGGGGCGACCACCATCGGTGCCCGAACTGGCTTCAGCACCACCACCACAGCAACCGTCACAACCTTCACAGTCACCACCACCACAACTTCCACAACAACCACAACTTCCACAAGAGCTTCAACCAGAGCAGTCACAATCTTCACCACCCGAGCAGGAGTCACAAACTTCCGGGCAACCGCTCTCATCAATACCTCAAATTGCATCGCCGTCACCACTTCGAGAAGCTGCAGCATCAGCAACAGCAAATGAGCCGGCAGAGAATGCTGGCGTCGGCGAGCAACAGCAGCAGCAGCAGCAACCAACCGAAACGGCTCCAGAAGTCGCAGATGCCGTACCGGCTGCTCTGCCATCTCCTGAAGTGGCAGCAGCAGTGGCAGCTGAAGCTAAAGAACATGAAAACTCGGGCACCGAGTCCTCGAATGAGAGTCACGACAACAATGTCTCCATTGACAATGTCAACGAAGATGACCAACACGTTGACGGCAACAGCAACGTCAACAACAACAGCGTCCTCACCGAAAGCCCCAGCGAGGGCAGCACCGCCCAGAGGCAGCAGCAGCAGCCGCCGCCGCCCACCACCGCCTCCGCTGACCACCTCTGCATTCCCTGTCCCAATGACGGCCGGCAGCGGATGGTGCAGGCGGACGCCTCCATCTACTGCAGCGACACGTGCCTGCGGCAGCACGTCACCGCGACCTGGCCGGAGGCGGTGGTGGTGAGCCCCGCCCCGCCCCGCCCCCGACCAGCCAAATGACCCGCCGAAGGTGGTGGTCCTCCTACTGAACCGAGTCAAGCGGGCGCAAAACTGCCAGATCAAGACGAAGCAGATGGCGGCCAGCACGCCGGAGGGGCTGGCCGAGCGGATGATGGCCGAGGGGAAGCGGCACTACTCGCTGGTGGTGCGGACGGAGCCGCCCGCCTCCACGCCGCGGCGGAGCTTGGCCGAGATCAAGGAGGAGCTCAGTCGGCTGTGGGAGGTGGAGGCGGAGCGGATGGCGGCGCTGGGGCTGCCGCCCCCGCCGGGACTGCCGAAGGGCACGCGCAGAGGGGCGGCAGCGCCCTCCTCGAATTTGATTCCCAGCGAAAGCGGTGGTATCGTTTCAGCAGAGGCAGCAGCGGCTGCTCCTACTGTTCCTCCGGTCAAACGCTCTCGAGGCCGTCCGCGCAAGAATCCGTTTCCCACTCAGCGACCTCTTCCACCGGCTCAAAGTACTCCTCCTCCAACCCCTTCAGTGAGAACCGAGGATGCCCGACGAGAAAGCAGCGGCAGCAGAGGCGGGGGCCGCCGTGGTCCAGGTCGTCCCCGTCTGACCACCAGCAGCAGCAGAGCCAGCACCAGCAGAACCAGCCGAAGTTCTATCCATGAGGAGGAGGAATCGAGCGAGGAGGAGGAGCCCAGCGATGATGATGATGAAGAAGAAGAGGAGGATGAGGAGGAGGAGGAGGAGTTTCCTTCACCCGCCAAGCGACGACGACGACGACAACCTTCCTTTTCGGCCTCTCCGAAGATTAAGAGGCGGCAGATTTTCTCCTCTTCAGATGATGATGATGATGATGAGGGAGAGGAGGAGGAAGAAGAAGAAGAAGGTTCGTGAAAAGAAACCAAAGACCGCCGAGAGAAAAGAAAGTAAAGCTAAAGAAAAAGCGTCCAAATCATCGGCAGAAAAGACGAGAGCTCGGCGAAAGGCCGAGGAGGCGATGGCCCGCAACTGCCAGCCCAGCACCTCAGGCACCACAAAAGTGGCGGCTACCACTACTCCGGTAAAGTCCTCCAACAGCAGCAGCAGCACACCCACGCCCACCAAAACGCCGGTAAAGACGACCGTCTACCGGAACCACTTCTCCGCCGATACGAGGCCCTTCTTTAAGCGCTCCAAGGCCGGTCCCGCCAATCAGGAGGTGCCCTGCGTCGTGCCCGGCCGGAACTGGAAGGCCAATCTGGAGCGGGAGGAGGCTGAGAAGAGGAAGAGGGAGGAAAAGGAGGAAAGGAAGAAGGAAAGGAGCGGAAAAAGGAGCGGAAAGAGGAGAAGAAGAAAGCGAAAGAAAGAAAAAGAGAAAGGGAAAATGAAGAGGAGGAGCCCACTGGCAACAATGAAAACCGCGATCTGAATGGCCTCGACCCGGAGGTGCGGAAGATGCGCGAAATTCAGCGCGAAAAGCTGGAGAAGTTGCTCACTGAAAGGTAGGTTACACCTGCTGTTCCTTTTCCTGTTTTCCCTTTTTTATTTCCTCATTTGTTTTGTTTTGTTTTCTGAAAATGACTCATATTTTTTCCTTTTTTCACCCCTTTATAACACTAGACGACAGGAGTTCATCGCCGCGGACCGGCCTGTCAGTCAGCTGACGCAGACGCTGCCACGCCCCCTGGCGCTGGCCATTGAGCAGGCCACGTGGGCGCGCCTGCGGGGCCCAATGGCGGCCAAGAAGAGCAGCCCCTACTGGATGCACCTGATGAAGGTGAAGCTGAACCTGAACAACCGCGAGAACCTCGACTTTGCGGGGCGGCTGCTGCGGGGCCAGCTGGCGGGGGCGGCGGTGGGCGGCCTCGCCCCCGAGGAGATGCTCTCGGCGGCGGCGCGGGAGCGGAGGGAGGCGGAGCAGCGGCAGTCGACGGCCGGCTACGTCGCCGAGGCGTTGGAGTTTGGGGCGAAGGACGCGGAGGCGAGGGCGCGGAATCAGGAGAGCAAGATGAAGGACAGGGGGCGGAGTGAGATTGCGAGCGGGGAGGCGGCGGGCGGGAGGACATTGTGGGCGGCAGCGATGATTTGATGGCGGCGGTGGCGGGGACTTCGGGGACATCGACCACCACCACCTCCTCCAGGACTGCTGAAGAGCATGAGAAGACGAAGAAGAGGGGGAGCCGAGTGTCACAGCTGCTGGATGGCGACGCCGCAGATCCTTTCCCCTGCTGCTGCAGAACTTGGCGCCGGCGATGATGACGACGATGGTGCCCTCGGTGGCGGCGTTTGTTGATCAGCGGCGGGTGATTGCGAGCTCGTCCCCTCCGGCGACGCCGGGAACTCCAAAGACTCCCGGCGTTCCTGGAACTCCAAAGACTAAGCTACCGACCCCTCCGAAGCAGCAAATTCCGCCGCCACCACCACCACCACCGGCGGCGGAACAACCACCGCCTCCGTCATATCCTCCACCTCCACCGCCTCCTCAACAACCTCCTCCTCCACCCCCCACCAATGACACCGCGGAGCACCGTGGATCGAGTAGTCGAACGTGGTCGAGCTCAGAACACCACCACCACCACCACCGATTTGAGCTCCATTAACTGGACTTCGGCGGCGGCGGCGGCGGGGCCTTCTCAGCAGCAGCAGCAGCCGCCACAACCTCCTGCCAAGCGACGATCACCATCTGCGGATGAGAGCGGAGAAGGAGGAGAAGGAGGTGGTCCTTCGCCGCCTAAGGTGCCTCGAATGGAAAGTAGTGCCCAGCAGCAACAACAGCAGCCTCAGCAGCAGAAGCAACGACCACCGCCGCTGCAGTTGGAGCCATCGTCTTTGGCATCACTAGCACCGAGAGGACCGGCGCCGATGGAGACGCCCCGACCCGGGCAATTGAGTCCTCGAGAGCAGCAGCATGCTCGAGGATCAACTGAAGCCTCGCCACGACCTGGATCCTCCAGTGGACAGTACCCGCATCAGCAGCAGGACCAGCAGCAGAAGGCTCGAGGACCATCCTCTTCAACTGAAGCTTCACCACGACCAGGTTCTTCAAGTGGACAGTACCCAAATCAGCAGCAACATGATCAGCAGCAGCAGCAGCACCAGCGAAAACTGCAGCGATCCTCGTCGGTGAACGATCCGCAGCAGCAGCAGCAGGACCAACAGAATCGTCACCATCAGGCTCATCATCATCAGCAGCACCCATCAACTGAGGCTTCACCACGACCAGGCTCCTCGAGTGGACAGTACCAGAGCCACCACCACAATCAGCAGCAGCAGCAGCTGCTCAGAGTGCAGCGATCCTCGTCGATGGGTGATGATCCTCATCACCACGCTCAGCAGCACCACCAGGACCAGCGTCACCACCATCAGCAGAATCGTCACCATCCTTATCATCAGCAACCACCAGGACCACCAGGACCGGGACCACATTCTTCTTCCTCTTCTCGTCAGCGTCACCCCTCGACCTCTTCAACTTCTTCGTCCACTCACGGTGGCGCCCAGTCTCCAAGTGCCGCCCGTAACTTTACGCCCCGGTCGCCCTCCTACAGCCTGTGCGGCGGCGGCGACTCGCCCCTCCACTTTGAGCTTCAGAATGACTTTGCCCCGGTGGGACCACCGGTGCCTTCCATCTCATCGGCTGGAGGAGCTCCGCCTCCTCCTCCTTCTCCTCATCCTCATCCTGCTCACGGCAGCAGCAGCCGCCACGCCCACCACCACCCGAGCAGCAGACAGGTGAGGATCCCCGTGGAGCTGCTCGACCCGAGGCAGGGTGACCCGCGCCTAGATGAGCGCCACGCCCTTAGGTGGATGGCCCGCCATGGCCGGAGCAGGAGCGTCTACGTGGGGGCGGGGTGGCCACGCCCTCCCGTCGATGACCCCGAGGTGCTGCCCTCCTACGCGCGGCTGATTCGTGTCAGGTGGGGCAGGGAGGACAGCAGTGTGACTACCGTAAGATCTGGCTCAGAAGACGGAGGCGGAGTTTCGCCTGCTCCTTCGGAGCACCGCTCGGAAGTACCAGGACGGGGGGCAGTGTCGGTTTCATCGGACAGCGGAACGACGTCATCGTCGGGCGCCGGTGATCGACCGCTACCACTACCACTACCACTACCACCACCGCCTCCTCCTCCTCAAACTCCTCCTCCTCCTCGACCCGACTCGCCGGAGATGCCCCGGCGGCTGGTGGGTCCTCCGCCCCCTCCGGCGGTGGGCAGTGCCGCCCCCGACGCTCGCAAGCCCAGCTTCTTCGATCGCCTCAGGCGGGAGAAGCAGCAGCAGCAGCAGCAGCAGCAGGGCAAGAGTCCCAAAGGAGCTGGAGGAGGAAGTTGTACTACTCCTCTGCAGGTGAGAACGTCAACATCAGCAACATCATCAACATCAGCAACATCATCAGCAGCAACATCAGCAGCATCCTCGTCACCTGCGGCTGCCTCCTCCTCCTCGTCATCTTCACCAGCTCAGCAGAAGCAGCTAAAGTCGTCGCCGCAGCCGGTGCCGCCGCCGACTCCCTCGCCGAGCTCCTCCTCCAAGTCGCCCAAAACCTCGAACCGGTCTTCGACTTCTGCGACTGCGACTTCGACCTTGGCTTCGACTTCTGCTTCGACTTTGGCTGCCTCGTCCTCTTCAGCTACTTCAACTACTTCAGCTGCCTCTTCAGCTGCCTCTTCAGCTGTTTCTTCAGCTGGTGGGGGCGGCGGCGGTGGCGGTGGCAGTGCCGCCTTTAGCTGGACCGCCTCGGCGGAGGAGAACACCGGGCGAAGTCCGCTGCTGGCGACGCCAGCATGGCCGCCAGCATTCTCTTCTGCTGCTGCTGCTGCTCCGATGCGTCCGCCTGGAGGTATGTGCTGGTGGTGGTAAAACCTTTTCTATTTATTTTCTTTTAACACTTGTTTGACTTTAGGTTTTCAGCCGCAGCCTCAGCCTCAGCACCAGCAGCGACCTGCTTTTCCTCCCCCATCTCCTAGGGGTGGTGGTGGTGGTGGCAGTAGTCCCTATGACCCCGGCTACCCCGGTGGCTACACTTTTCAGCAGCAGCAGCAGCAGCAGGGCATGGCTTGGCATCAGCACCAGCAGCAGCTGATGTACCAGCACCAGCAGCAGCAGCAACATCAGCAGATGATGCTCGTTCCGCCGCACCTGCGCCAGCACACAGCACCAGCCACAGCACTTTAACCAGAACTCTCGCTACCAAGGAAGTCCGTCCAATTTGGTGCCTGTTCAACATGGGGCCGGACACCACGGCAAAATCAACAGCAACAGCAGCAATCACCACCACCAGCAGTACCTAAGCCGTCGCCGAAAGATCCGAGGATCACTCGAAGGGATGATGATCAACACCACCACCGCCACCACACTAAAAGACCATCATCAGTGCCCCCTAGCTTTCGTCACCATCTCCATCTTCTCCATCATCTCATTATCTCCTCAATCTCTCTCTCAATCTTTCTCTCTCACTTAGTACCTTTCTTGTAAATCACTCACTCTTCCCACCACCAGCGTCACACAATCATCGTCGGCTATATCCACCCCGCTCACCGCCGAAACTTCCGTTGCTGGTCACCAAGCAAGCTCACCACCACCACCACCACCACCGAATGTTGTCTCTTCTATTTTAATTTCTCTATCTCTCCTTTCTCCTTCTCAATTTCCCACCTTCTTCTGCCACCACCACCACCACCAAAAGATACCCACTTTCCCAAATGCTCAGTGTCAATTCAGCAGTACACCACCACCAGCAGCAGAAGTCTTTCTCTAAGCCAAATTCTCTCTTCTCTTTCTCACTTGTCTTTTCTTGTCTTTTCTTTCTTTTTTTTGTTATTTTCTCAGCTTCTTTCATATCACACACACACACACACACAACCACACACCTTATCCCACCAACCAACATTTGCAATCTCTCCCGTACATCTGTGATCTCTAACTCTCTCATTTTGATATATGCTATGCCATCACACACCACACATCACACTTTCCACTTTTGCATTTTCATCACCTCCTCCTCCTCCCGCCAAGAAAGTAAACTGCAGACAGACAGATAGAATGCTGCTGCTGCAGCCGATCCTTTCGCCGGTACTTATATTTTGTTTAAACTCTCGCTTTTTGATCTATTATATTATTAAAAAATTGATTGATTCACTTAAGATTCATTCAATTTCTTTCACTCTCTGCTCTAAACTTTTGCCTTCATTTCCACCTGTTTAGAAGAGGAAAAAGGCAAAGATTTGGCCTCGGTTTCCGCCTTTCTTGCACTTGACTTTGACTTTAGCTGTGAAGAACTTCGTTCCTCGCTGTTCTTTTTCGAACCACCACCACCACCGCTCTTCTTCCGGTCATCATCACCAAAGTCGCTGAAGACCTCCTCCAGCTCGTAGATGTCCTGCAGGTCGGGCACTGAGGGGTGCTGGTAAGAGGCCGCTGCAGCACCGGCCCCGGAGATGGCCGCCGAGATGATCGGTTTCACCGGAAGTACCGGAAGGTAATTCGGGGGTTTTCGGGAACTTTTCACCACTTGATAGGGCTTTCGGGTAGTTCTTTTGGTGGTGGTCGTCGTGGTGTAGGGAGTTGTCGTGTGTGGTTGGCTTTGGAGTTGTGATCGGGTAATTTTGTTGCTGTGGTGGTGGTTTGTAGTAGGTAATGGGATAGGAGGGATTGGAGAGGTACTCGGGAGGATTCTGTTCACTTTGGATGTTCAGGTATTCAGGAGGTTGGGGATTCGGTTGAGGGTATTGGGAAGGAGGAGGATTTGGATTCGGTTGAGGATTTGGTTGGGGAGGATTCTGAGGGTATTGGGAATTCGAAGGATACTGTTGTGGAGGATTTGGCTGAGGATTCTGAGGAGAATTCTGAGGATACTGGGAATTCGAGGAGTACTGAGGAAGATTCTGTTGAGAAAGTTGAGGATTCTGCTGCAAATTCTGCCCAAGAATCTGCTGCGGATGATAACCACTTCCTCCATGAGTGGTCACTGGCTGCCGTACATTCTCCGCAAAGCCTCCGACCACATTTCCCTCCGGCCAGTAGTTGACCACCACCAGGGTCACCCGGCTAGCCTGCCCGTAGCCGTCCACAACAACGGTAGTGGAACAGCCGACGCCCAGGTCGTGGAGGCCGCCCAGAGCATGGCGGTAAAGTGCTTCCAATGGGGAAAGGTCACCAGATTGGGTTCCGTGCCGAAGAAGGGATAGTTCAGCAGTTCATTGTACCAGTTGGTGACGGGCAGGTCGCCGGGGAGGCGGTACTGGTGGTCGGAGGTGACTAGAAATGGGAGAAAAAAGGAGTTAAAAAAGAGTTCGAAAAGGAGTTCGAAAAGGAGTTCAGGAGTTTAAAAAGGAGAGAGGGAGACATTTACCTTGGTAGAAGAGATTCTCAGCGGCGAAGCGGTGCTGGAAGGTCCACTGGTGAGGAGGTAGTCGGCCCACGATTGGGACCACTTGCTGATGGAGGCGTTCAGGGTGAGGTGGGCGGTGCCGTGGTGGGCGCGCAGGTAGTTGTGGCCGCGCAGGAGCTCCTCGGTGAATTTGGGGTCGCATTGTTCGAAGGCGAAAGTGGTGGTGGTGGTGGAAGATAATAGTATCAGTAGCAGGAATGATGATAGTGATAAGAGAAAAAAAGGAGGAATTTTATGAAAAATCATTTTTGTTTAGTATTTTGGGATTCTAGTAATTTTTTAATGATTTTTAAAAATGAAAAAGTTTCCTAGTGTTCAGCAGCTCAGCAGCTGCTGTTGACTGACTGACTGGCTGAAGTTGATGAAATTGATGTTTGGTGCTGAAGTAAAAAAATTAAAAGTTTGAAAACTGCCCCTCTCAAACATTTTAAAACTTTAGCAAATTGACATTTGCAGCAGTGCTGCTGCTGTACAGAAAAAAAGAGTTCGTGATCGAAGTGGTAAACAGCTGAATTAGATTCTGCTGAACACTTTGTTTGTACCTACGTTCCTGGTAATAGTTATGTAATTTTGAAAAAATATTGGCCTCAGCTGCTGCTGCTATTGCTAATTGTTTAAAAAAGTGTGAACAGCTGCAAACTATTTGTTGTCGTTGTTATGATGATGAAAGCAGAATTATTCATTTTTACTCGTTTTTTAAAATGCCTAAAATTACATTTCGTCATTGCAAAAAAACATTGATTTGTTTGATTGACAAGTTAATGAAAAAAAGTTTGTTTGTTTTAATTAATTAATTAATTTGCAGCTGGTGTTTCTAGTTTAGACTGCTTTTGTTGCTCGTTTTGATTTTTAACTTTTTCTTCTATATTATCAGCCTCCTCAACTGATTTGACCTTCTTCTTCTTCTTCTGGTTCTGCTGCTGTTCCTGCATTTGGTGCTTGTAGATCACTCTTTGAGCTGATGTCACTGGTCTGTAGACGGGCCGGTAGAAGGAAGGTCGAAAGAAGGGCTGCTGTGATAGGTATTTTGAGCTGGTGGTGATTGCTGGTAACTATTGGGAAGTAAGTGCAAAAAGGAAGATAACGGAAGTGGTTTGAAGGGAAAAGTAGGCCTCGATAGTGGAGGAGGCTTTTGCAGAGCTGGTTGATAGTTTGCTGGCAGGTAAAAGACTGGTTTGTTTGTTGAAGTGGCGGCAGAATATTCTTCAGCAGAAGAAGTAGAATTTGGATTAGCATTAGCATTAGCATAATTTCCAACGAGGTTGTAGACGTCATTCTGAGGGTCGTAATCAAGAGTGGCTTGTCCTTGTTTTTGTTTTTGTTTTTGCTGTTTTTGCCACTACCTTTGACTTGATTGTTCTGCAGGTCTCGAAGATCGTCAATGTTCAGGTGAACTGGCGGTCGTAGAATTGGCCTCGGTCGCTGCAGGTAGACGGCCTCGTGAAGGTCCATCAGGTCCTCGTGGGAGAAGATACTCGGATACTGTGGTGGTGGTGGTGGTGGTGGAAGTGGTGGACGGTAGTAGTTCGAAAGCAGAGGATAAGAGGGCTGAGGATTTGGGTGGTGGTAAGGATTTTGAGGGTGACCTAGAGGATCGTAAGGTGAAGACGGAGGTAAAGCTTCAGGATGGTAAGGATATTCTTCGGCTGTTGAAGGTGGTGATGTGGTGGTGGTGATGGTGGTGACCGGAGTTGTTGCTGTTGTTTTTGTTGTGTATTTTGTGTATTTGACGGGCTTTTTGGTGGTAGTCTTTTTGTAGGCTGTTTTGGCTGTTGTGGACGTTTTGTAGGCTGCTTTTGTTGTTGTTGTTTCGTAGGCTTTTGTTGTTGTCTTTTTGGCGTAAGTTTTTGTTGCTGCTGTTGTGCTGCTGCTGCTGCTGCCGTAGAAGATGGCCGAAGTTTTTCGCGTTGTTTGCTGGTAAGCTTTTGTGGTACTTCTTGGACGATACTTTGTGGCCGCTGCTGCTGCTGCTGTTGAATAAAAAGGAGGAGGAGGAGGAGGTTTTGCTGTAGTAGAAGGTGTGTAGGACTTTGTGGGCATGCTCACCGGTTTAGGTGAGGGCTTTCTGTAGGGCGGCTTCGAAGTGGAAGTTGAAGTGGAATACGAAGTTTTACTAGTCGACTTATAAGTTGTTGAATAAGCTGTTGTTGTTGTGGAAGTTGTTGTTGTTTTCACCCTCGGCCGCCTCACATTCTCCGCAAACTCCCGCACCACATTTCCCCTCGGTGAGTAGTTGGTCACCACGTAGGTGATCCTACTCTGACTGTTCGAAGCATCATTTTCCAGCAGCTTCGTGGCACAGCCGACGCCCAGCTCCCGACTGGAAACCCAAATCATTGCGGTAAAGTACCGCCAGCTGCTGAAGGTGGCCAAATCTGGTTCTCTTCCGTAGAATTTTCCGTAGAACTCGCTCTCCGAGTACCAGGCGTCCACCACTGTCTTCGCCGAAACTTCGGTTTCGCTGATTTGCCGGAAGAGGTTCTCACTGAGGCGGCGATTCGGTCGGTGGCGAAAGACTCCCGTGGCCAGGATCTGCTCGGCCCATTGTTGGGCTTGGGAGTTCAGTGAGGAGTTCAAGGTTAGAGGAGGTGTTGATGAATGCAAGGCTCGGTAGTAGTTGTGGCGAGCCAAGATGGCGGCGTTGAAGGCGGCGCTGCATGGCTCGGCGGAAGTTCGGTGGAGGAGGAAGTTTTCGAAGTTGAAAAGAAGGAGAAGAAAGACGGTGATCAAACGCATCGCTTTCTTTTGCGAAGCTGTACGGTTTAAAATTAAATTTTGAATGCCTGCAAATGATGATGAGGATAATTTAATTAACATTTAGCCAAAGATTTTTCATTTTTTTTCAGCAGCTCGTTGTTTGCCGGTGTTGTTGTTGTACGTGACTAGTTAGCAGCAGCAGCAGCAGCAGTTTTAATGTCAAATTCAGCGTCGGCGAGTGCAACATGAAGAACACACAATGCAAAACTCAACTCTGTTTTTTGAAAAAGCTTTTTGGGAAAGTGATAGACAAAAATTAATTTGCTGTGCTTGAGAGCAATTTTTGAGCGTTGTAAAATCTGATGGCTTTTAGTAAAAGACTTGTTTTTAATATTCTAGATAGACTACAACAGAGAGAAAGAGAAAGAGAGAGGAAAGGGAAATCGTGTGTGTGTGAAAATTGTGGAACTTGATCACTTGGATTAGAAATTGAAAATTGAAAAGATTAAAGGCAAAGAGTGAGAGAGAGAGAGAGAGAGAGAGAGAGAGAGCGAGAGAGAGTACAGAAGAGAATAGGATCAATTTTATAGAATCTAATTATTGAGATAATGAGGAGAATGAGTGGGAGAGAGAAGGGAAAGAGGAGAAAGAGAGAAAGAGTACAGAAGAGAAAGAAATAAAGTGAAGCTACAGAATCAAGCCCTGCAGAATCTTCTTGGTTCTCGTCTTCTGTCCGGTGTTTCCGCCGTTTGAGTTTGAAGAGGTGGTCGTCGGCATCATCGTCGGCGGCTTCTGCTTCAGCGTCAGCTGCTGCTGCTCGGTTTTCGGTTTCATTCCCATCTCACTTCCGGTCATCACCCTCATCATCGTCTTCTGATCCTGTTGCTGCTGGAGGTCTGCCGCTTGCGGTGCCATCATTCCGCCACTAGTACCCGCCGTAGGCAGGCGCTGGTGCGGCATAGGCCGGGGCCGGGGCGGCGTAGGAGGGCGCCGGTGCGGCGTAGGCCGGGGCCGGAGCTGGGGCTGCGTAGCCGCCGCCGCCTGTGGAAGAGAATCAGAGGAATTTGTTAGTAAAAAAGATTCAAATGAAGAGAGGTAATCATCTAATTTACCATAGCCTCCACCGCCGTAGGCTGGAGCGGCCGGGGCAGCGTAGCTGGAGCCACCACCATAGGAGGAGCCACCACCGTAGGCTGGGGCCGCAGGGGCGGCGTATCCGCCACCGCCTAAGGAAGAGAATGAAAGATTTGGATTAAGAAATCATAACAAATCCTATCTCTCATTTGTTCGCTTACCATAGCCGCCGCCGCCGTAGCTGGAGCCACCGCCGTAAGCTGGGGCCGGTGCCGAGTATCCGCCGCCTAAAGGAAAGGAAGATCGTTATCAGCACCTTATCAACCCCTTATCAAATGATTATCTTACCATAGCTGGAGCCGCCGCCGTATGAGGGAGCTGGGGCCGCGTAGGAGCCTATAGTGAAGAAGGAAGGAATTTTGGTTAAGGAGTTTATAGAATATTCTTCAAAGGAGGAGGACTACTTACTGCCGTATGAGTCGCCCTTGCCGTAGCCGCCGGAGGTGCAGACGCAGTACCCGGAATCTGGAAGGTCGTAGGGTGGTTCTGGTCGTTAGTTAGGCTGCCGTCGAAGTACTGAAGGAAATGGTAATGTGTGTGAGAGTTCTACTTACCACCGTAGCCAGAGCCGGCCGAGTAGGAGGGAGCCGGGGCGCTGTAGCCGCCGCCGCCTAGGTGGAAATAGAAATAGAAATCGATGATTAGAATTTGAAGTTCAAGAAGTTAATGTGATCTCTTACCATAGCCGCCGCCGCCGTAGGATGAGCCACCGCCGTATGAGGGAGCTGGGGCCGCGTAGGAGCCTATGGTGAAGGAAGAAGGAATTTTGGGTTAAGGATTCTATAGAATATTCTTTAGAGGAGGTACTTACTGCCGTAGGATGAGCCACCGCCGTAGCTGGAGGCGCCATAAGAGGGAGCCGGTGCAGCGTAGCCGCCGCCGCCTGAAAGAAGAAAGGAAAGATTTTGGATTAGAAGATGAGCTCGAGGTTTTAGGTAATCGCTGTGATGATCGCTTACCGTAGCCGCCGCCGCCGTATGAGGGAGCCGGAGCAGAGTAGCCGCCACCTGAAATGAAGTTAAAGGTAAGAGATTAGTAAACAAGAACGCTCTGTTTTGATTCTAATCAACACTTACCGTAGGAAGGAGCTGGGGCCGCGTAGCCGCCGCCTGAGAGAAGAAGGAAGGAAGAAAGGGAACAAATGATTAGTTTTAGAACATGAGGATTCTAAATAGAAGCCACTACTTACCGCCATAGCCGCCGCCGCCGCCGTACATGCGGAGCTTGGTGTCATCGACGGTGCCGTTCTTCGGCTTCGGCGCCGCCTGCGTCTTGCCCTCCGAGGTCTGCCGGGCGTTGATCATCTTCATCGGCACGCCCATGGGCTTCATTGAGGCTGTGGAAGAAAGAAAAGGTCAAAGGAAAAGGTCAAAGAAGAAGGTCAGCGAAGATGTAAATAGAACATCGAAATAGAACATCAATAGACAAAGAAGCAAAACTTACGCATCTGCTGGGCGGCGATGAGGCCCAGGCAGAGGGCGCTGGCGACCAGCAGCCTGAACATGATGGCCATTTGCTGGTGGGGGTGCTGATAAGCTAGGGCTGGGGCTGATAAGCTGATGAGAATTCGTGGAGCTTCTTCGCTTCGGGAAGAAAGAGAGAGAGAAGAAGAAGATGCTGGTCACGACGACGACGACGAAGCGATCAGTTGCTGGAAGAGAGGACTTGGCGGTGGTCGTTTTATACTTTGCTGTTTGTGGGCTGGCACGTTCATTTTGGGCCTGAAGCTGTGCTGAGGGTGAAATTGAAGAAGAAGATGATAAGGAGGAGGTGGTGGTGGTGGTGATCACTTGATGGCTGCCCGGTGGTAACTGAAGAAGGAGAAGGAGCTGACTGAAGAAGAAATTCGCCTGAATTGGCTTTTTTCTGCTGCCATCAGCGGTATAGCAAAACAGGCTGCTCTTATCGCTTCTTCGCTTGGTTTTTTCACATGGCCGAATAAAAGAGTCTTGGTTGCTGCGATTTTCTTCTTCACCTCCACTTTCGGTCCTTTTCAGTACTGCGCTAAAGTCTGTTCCTGGGTCTGTCCTGGCGCCAGAAATCAGGCGAAGAGATTCTATCGAAGCCGAAATTGGCGATTCTTTGCACTTTTCTTTTCGGCGCCACAGCACAATCGATAGCAGCGGCGGCGCGGCGATAGCATCGATCTCTCTCTCTCTCTCTCTCTTCACGCGCTCTCCCTCTTCAAAACAAAACAGCACGTGCTTTTCTATTTTTGCCGCACTTTTCCATCTTATTTTGGATTCTAATTCCCAAAACTTTTAATCTTGTTCCAGGATCATCATCATCAGCATCATGTTCAACCCAAAAGACCGCAACAAGCTGCAGCGATATCTGGCGAAGAAGCCAACCGAGGCGGTGGTGGTGCCTGAGAAGAAGGCAGCTGTGGTGGCGGCAGAGCCTGCATATCAGCAGCAGCAGCAACAGCGACGGCCAAAAAATCATCGTCAGCAGCTTGAACAAAAAGCAACATCGGCGGCGGTGAAGGCGGCGACGGCGACTGTGGTGGTGGACAAAAGTGATGAGCCGAGGAAATTGAAACAGAAGAAGAAGAAGGGGAAAAAGATGATTGCTGGAAACGATGGTGACGAGCAGCAGCAGCAGCAGCAGCAGATATCGACAGCTGAAGAAGAAGAGGTGAGAGGTACGAAAGTCGACAGTGACGAAGGCGAAGTGCTGTCTTCGAAGAAAAACATGAAAAAGAAGAACAAGAAGAAGAAGGCGAAAGAGGGAAAGAGTGGTCAAGCTGCTGTTGCAGTTGATGATGGCGATGCTGATGATGATGTTATCAACGACGAAACCAGCGAGCCGACAAAAGCAAAGCAAAACAGCAAAAAGAAGCAGAAAGTGGTGACTGGCAACAACAGCAATCCCAATCACCACCAACACAACAAACTCCAGCAAGCGTTGAGTCGTGATGTGGCCAGCATGATTGCCGCCTTCCACGATAAGGGCTTTGTTGAAGAGGAGGATGACGAAGACGAAGAAGGAGACTTTGACGTCGAGGACGACCTTGAGGACGAAGTCTACGAGGAGAAAGAAGAGGAAGAAGAAGCTGAAGCTGAAGAGGTAGTGGAACCTCGAGCAAAGAAGGCCAAAAAGGAGGAGGAAAAGGAGGCGGCGGTGATCACCACCACCACCAAAAAGAACCTCAACCAAAAGAACCTCAACCAAAACAACAAAACCGCTTCAGCAGAATCAGCCAAAGATAATAATTCTGAAGCAGTTCGCCGCTCCACCGAGCTGGGCGCCAAGGCGAAGCAGACACTGGCCGCCTCGATGTTCCGCTCCCTCAACGAGCTGCTCTACACCTCGGACTCCAAGGAAAGTCGGCGGAAGTTCACCGCCGCCCAGTTTCGTCTCTACCACCAGGCGTATGAGGGCTGGCCGCCCAGTGGCCACTGCAGCCCGTCGATTACCTGATTGAGATCTTAAAGGTAACGTGGTCTTCTACGGTTTGTTTTGATTCAGGATTCTATTTCTAAATCTCTTTGCTTTCCCTCTCTCTTTTAGAAGCGCCTTCAAAAAAGGAAAAAGAGCGAGGCAGGCAGTTTCGTCATCGCCGACGTCGGCTGCGGCTCGCGGGCTCGCATCGCCGAGGCTCTTCTGCCCGACACTTCGAACATCGAAGTGCACTCTTACGACCTCTACTCTCTTCAGAAACTGATTCCTCGGTCATCTCCGCCGACATGGCTCGCCTTCCCCTCGACTCCGCTACGGTCGACGCCGCCGTCTACTCACTGTCGCTGATGCCCACAAACCTCAAAGATATCATCAGAGAGGCAAATCGAGTTCTGAAACCAAGTGGACAGCTGCTGATCGTCGAGGTAGCCAGTCGCTTTGCCGACTACCAGAGCGGGTCGGCGGATCGTCGAGGATCGCTGAATGTGGCTAAAAAAGGAGCTGGTGAAATGGAAAAGAGAAGGTGGTGAACCTCGACCTTCAGCGATTCGCCGCCGACCTGAAGCCGTACGGCTTTTCGCTGACCGCCAGCGAGCCACTTCCACCGAACGGTTTCTTCACCTACCTCGCCTTCAAGAAGACGGGCGACGCGGAGCGCCTGACGCCCAAAAGTCGCCTGCCGGAGATTGTCCTCAAGGCCTGTCTCTACAAGGCGAGATAATGGGTGGTGAGGTGTTGATGGTCGTGGTGATAAGAACATTTCTTGAGCATCGAGGTGATTATTTTTCTGCGACCATCAGCACAACTCGAACTGGTGGTGATTTGAGGCGACTGATTTCGACCACTTTTTTGTGATGTAGGAGGGGGCAAAAAGTTGATGATGAGAAGGGATGGATTGTACGATCTCATCAGCTTAGGCTTCAGTTTCTTCAGTTTCAACTTTCATCATTAAAAATTAGATCGCAGCGAATTTTGGCTTGTGCAACAACTTTTGGCCGCAAAATCAAGGTCTTTCACTGCTGCTGCTGCGCATCAGTTATTTTTCTGGCCATTGATTTTTGGTGGCCGTCTGTCTTTCAGGGGAAAGATGTTTCGGTTTGGAGTTCTGTTGTTGACGATTTTTCTGGTGGTGACCACTGGTGCTCAGAATGTTCTCGGGGATGGAAATAATGGAACTCAGGCAGTCGCTCCTCAGCCGAATCGAGTCGCCTCCTTCATTTCCATTGTGCCCATTGATGAGCTGACGACGACCACGACGACCACCACTTCAGCTTCTGTGATGAATCGAGGAGCTCAGAAGGTTCGAAATGGGACCACTTCTATTGAAGAATCTTTGACCACCACCACCACGACTTTGGCCACAGCTTTGAACTCCTCCTCCTCTTCAGAGATCTCAAGTTCTTCGGTGAGCGAGAATTCAACCACAGTTCAGGTATGTTTTGATTTCAATTCCTGGTCAGATTTTTAATTCTTGTTTTTTGTAGAATTCATCACAAATTCTGCAGCCACGAGGCACGACAACCATCTTCGTGGAGGGGACAATGCTCGATGGGAATGGAGTTGCCCTAGAGTCACCACCACCACCGGAAGCGGTGGCCACGAACTCCACAGTTCTGAAGACGATCTCTTCGATGAACAGTACAGCGGCAACAACTCCAAAACCACACTCTGAAGTAGTATCTTCACCTCCTTCTGAAGAATCTCTTGAGCGACTGAAGAAGCCATCTCCAGAGACAGTTGAAGATCAGGTGGCAGCTCCAGCTCCAGAAATGGTGGCGGTGATGGCTGAAACCTCCGCTGAAGAAGAGGTTGTGTCCTTGAACTCTACTTCAGAGTTATCTTCTTCTACTTCACCACAACTTCGACAACAACTTCGACAACAACTCCTCAGCCGTTTACCACTCCACAGTCCGCCTTTTTGCCTACGCTTCGACACCAACAACTCCAACAACAACAACTTCAACTTTATCACGACCAAATTCAACTTCAACTTCAACTTCAACAACAACAGAAAAATCGACTGCTGATCACCAGCGAAATAAAAGTAGAAATAAAAGTGACATTCAACCTCGAAGTTCACCAAAGAAAGATGAGGAAGGACCATCATCATCAACTTCGAGCCGTCGAGTTCAGCTCATTGAACTTCAGGCAGGAGTTCAACTCCTCGAAACAAGCGGTCCTCACGGCCCTTCGAAAACGCTAAAACTGGAAAAGCTCTTCGGCGATCCAAAACGCTCGCTGGAACTCTCTCTGGCCCGCCTTGATGACTCTCAGTGGCGGACGGACTTTATGCAGGCCTCGCACTATCTTCTCGGCGCCACGGACCACGTGGGCTTCTTCAAGGTCTCCCTGGAGTCGATTCTCTCCGCTTCCGGTTCGGCTTCCGGGCACCTCCGGCGGCGGCAGCACCTTCTTCCGCACAATGTCACCTACCACACGCTGATAAGGGACTACACTAGTCTTTACGTTAGTTCGAATGCCTTCTCTCCTCCTCTGTGATAATTCTACAAATTCTGCTTCTTCGGTGGTCCTCCTCATCAGCCGCCTCGGCTCCTACGTCGAGGTGTACGGCCTGCTGTCAGATCACCTGATGATCACCCCGGTTGGCGCCACTCGACCACCGTGGTGGACCACGAGGACCAGGAGCGGCGGATGCGCCACGGCGCCATCAAGCGCGGTGATAAGGAGAATCAGTTCTACACGAATCCCAAGCGAGGAAGTCTTCTTCATGGGCTGATTGACCTGCAGGAGGACTCCATTGGCCGGCACATGGGCTTCGATGTGGGCGTGCTGATGGCGCAGATCAGGGTGAGGAGCTTTTTTGGTGGAGTTCGATTTTGTGAAGTTCGATTTTGAGGAGTTCGATTTTAACCCCTTTTTGTTCTATTGTTTTTTCACAGGCCCACCTCGCTCAGGCCCGAAATCAAGCCCTGAAGACGGCTCGAGGCACTGGCTCGTTAGATTTCGAACAGCTTAAGCTCAGTGGACAGCTTCCGAACCTTCCGCCGCCCACTTTTTCGAATCCCTTCACCCTCACACCGGAAGTGTCGCTCTTCGTCGATCACCTCGCCTACGCCAATCACGGCCGAAACGTGGACGAACTCTGGCGCTACCTGGTCATTACTTCACCCGACTGGACCTCATCTTTCGCCAGCTGGCCACGCCCTCAATTAGGCTCCGCCTACGGGATATTTACATTGCCACAAAGCCGCTCGCTTTTCAGAAGGTGGAGCCCATTCTTCGAAGTCCAACTCTTCAGCAGCAGAAGAACGTCAGCAGGCGGTCCACAGGCCGTACATGAACGCCATGAAGGCGATCAACGAGCTGGGGGCGTACTTTTACAGGGAGGGCGGAGCTCTGCAAGGTCACGCCCAACAGCACAGCAACAGCAACCCTCAGACCTGATGTTGGTCATCACGGGGGCGGACCTGTGCTCGGACGCCGCCGACTCAGGCTGGGCCTCGGCGGGCACGCCCAACGACGGCTGCTCCTACGCGTCGATTAGGGGGCAGTCCTTTGTGGGCGGCGCCTGTCGGGTGGACCGGCGAAGGGGGCGGAGACTGAACGTGGCCGTGGTGGAGGATGGCGGCTACTTTGACGGCGTGCTGGTGTCGCCCACGAGCTGGGACACCTGCTGGGGGCGGTCCACGATGGCGCCTGGCCGCTGAGCGGCATTCTCGGCCCTGGAGGGCGGGGCTGTTCGCCGGCCAGTGGCCAGCTGATGGCCGCTGCCGGTCCTGGAGCGGGGGGTGATGGAGGTGGTGGTTTTAAAAAGGGGCGAAAAAAGTGGGAGGTTCTAGCGCCTTTACCTGGTCCCACTGTACGGCAGAGCAGCTGGCGTACTATGCTCGCCTTCCCGTGGCAATGTGTCTCTACCACGACCTCCTTTTATGTGAAATTGGGGAGTTTGAGGAGTTTAAGGAGTTTAAAGATTTTAAAAGATGATTTTAATTGAATAAAAATAAGAGGGAAAACTGGTGATTTGTTGGAAATTTTGCTTTTTTGTTTGAAAATGTTTTCCATTGTGATTGATTGAATTTTTTTTGGTGCAGGTGAACTGAAAGTGGTGGTGGTGGTGTTTTTCGTCTTTTTCATCTTTTGCTCTAAACTTGCACTTGCTTAGGTTTTTCGATTCGATTTGATTGTTATTTCTTCTGTCTGGCTGTCTCCGGTGATTGAAGGAGTAATAAAATGAAAAAGATGATGAGGGGGAAAGAGATGGGATTCTCCAACCTCGAACTTCAGAGGATGATGATGATGATGATAATAATCAAAGTGTCAAGGTGCTCTTTCAATTGCACAGGCATTGCAGTGATTTCCTTCCTTCTCTCTCTCTCTCTCTCTCTCTCTCTCTCTCTCAGTCACATTTCATTATACTGTTGTTAAAAATCGCTTCAAAACAACAAACAGTTCAAAACAACTTTTGCACTATTAGCATAGTCTTCTCAATGAGTCAATTGCAATAGTTAAGAGAGCTGAAGTTGAATGAATGACTGAAGGAGGAAACAGCAGCAGATCACCATAAATTACTTCTCAGTGACGTTCAGTGACGCTTGGAGAAAGGTAGAGAAAGAAGGAGAAAGAAAGAGTCTGCAAAGTAAGAAAGTAAAAAGCGGCGTCTGCTCGTGATTATCCTCACAGCCTTCTACATTGATGGAAAATCCAAATGAGCAGGTTTTTACTGTTTCTGCTGCTGCTGCTGCTGCTGCCGTTGCAGTAGCTGTAGTAAAATTGAAACTTTTTCTGTTCCTCAGGTGAACTTAAACTTTTTCATTCTTTTGCTTTCTTCCACTATTTATTTACCATATAATTTCACCACCGCCACCACCAACTCTAAAATTTTCCTGCCCTTGTCAGTCATTATTATCAGTGCCAGTGCACACATTCAAGTTGGTGCTGCTGCTAAACGTGCTTTTCTTGTTCGGAAGAAAAAAAGAGGATAAAAGGTGGTACTAGAAGACAGTGGTAGGAAATTGATTTGATTCCCCTCCCCTCTTCTTCTTCTTCTCGCTAATTGTCGAGCTTAATTGCCCCGTCTAAAAGCCCCAAGACGTCGGTGGTGGTGGTGATGGTGGTAAATGTAGGCGTGATGTGATGTGTTGTAAATGTGAAAGAATGAGCTTTAGAAAGAAAAAACCACTTACTGAATTCTTGAGATTGCTCTTCAATGATATAAAAAGGCAGCAGCAGCAGCAGCAAAAGAAGAAGAAAAATCTGATAAAGTTGATTTTGTGTCAACATGAAATGCTTATGCTTTTAATTTTCTTATTCACTTTGATTTTTTTAGCTTTTGAAAAATATTTTTCAGCAAGTTCAGTCGATTGACAACACATCATATCATCAGCCATGATCTTCCCAAACTGCTTCAGTGCTTTTGCTCCTCGGCGTTCCTCATTATTCAAATACTGCTGCTGCTACCTTCTACTACTAATTATCAGCACATTAGCCTCAAAAACCGATCAACTTCCGCTCATCTTTGCCTCTCCTCCTCGTCGACGGCTTTTGTTTCAGCGGAAGAGGTGATCACTTCTTCATTATCAACTCCCACCACCACTACCACCACCACCACACCTTCCTCGATCTCCACAAACTCCTCTTCCTCAACACCTTCCTCCTCCTCATCAATAGAAAAAATAGAGCCAACTTTGAGGACGTTCACCACCGAAAAATTCCCACCGAAATTCGAGGATTTTACCACCACCACCACCAGTTTTCCAGCGGAACAGCCGCCACGCCTCCTCTTCGACTGACGCCTCGGCTGGGAAAGTGAAGCGGCAGCTTCGGCTGCCGTTAATGTTAAGCAGAGTCCCAGAAACTACTAAACCAAAGAGAAAAAGAAGGCGAGACGGTCCCAAGGGGCGAAACATGATGAACTGGATTCGAATGCGAGTGTAGCAATAATCATCATCATCAGTTGTTGCTTAGGACTCGGACAGATCTTTAACTTATTTATTTTCTTCACTCTTTCTTCTCACTCTTTTTTGTCGTTGCCATAAATTAAGTTCTCTAAAAATAAAGTATTTGTAAAGTTGATCATTTGAGGTAAAAAAGCAAAAATACTCACATTTTTGCAGCAGAGCATTTCCCGGTAGCATTGGCAACCAAAACAACAACAAAAACTGGGCTAAGCAAACGGAACAGGCACAGGCAAAGGTAAACAGACGATAACAGTGTCGTCGACGACGACGACAGTAGTCACACAGAGAGGGCGACAATGTTTCTATAGCAGCAGCAGCATTAAATTGTACAACAGCAACTGTACAAGCCGTGTACGACAAGTTGTCTTTCTCTCTCTGTGGTGCGTCTGCGGTACGACAACAATTACCAATTTGTAGGCAAACATTGCGCTGCCCTTGCTCTACTGTAGAATAGCAATCACCACCACCACCACCAAAAATCGTGCTTCCTTCTCGAGCTTGTCACAAAGACATTGTGCTCAATTGAGTGTTGGACCAAAACTCATCAAAATTCCCTTTTTCATTCATCCCTTCCACGATGGACGACCAAGGTACCAGTGAAAGTGCTCAAAATGGTGACACTACTTCAGCCAAACTAGATGATGATGAAGAAGGCTCCTCTGAAGTGGACACTCGCCTGTGGTTCTCCTTTGGACGAGGAGGAAAATACAACAACAACAACAACAACAGCAATCACCAAAAGCTAAACATATCCAACTCAACCATTCCAGGTGTAATTCCCAATCCTGTGGCCATTCCCGACCGTTCCCTGCTCTACTACCCGCTCCGCCCGGTTGGCCACCGAGGTCGAGCGGTGATCTTCAACTGGGAACACTTCAGCTCCTCGTCGGGAAAAGGTCTTCGAGAGGGCAGCGGAAGAGACGTACAGAGGCTGCTGTACAGTCTCTCGAAGCTCGGTTTTGCCGTACAGGAGCCGCTCCAGGACCTGTCCACCTCAAAGTCCTACAGTAGGCTCCTCGAAGAGTCTCGGCTCGACCATTCGAACTTCGATGCGCTGATCATCGTCCTGCTGAGCCACGGTGAAAAGGGCGACCTAATTTGTACGACGGACGGCGGAACGATTCGCTTGGAGCAGATAACCGCTCTCTTCACCGCCGACCGATGTCCAACGCTGGCGGGAAAGCCGAAGCTGTTCTTCATTCAGGCGTGTCGCGGAACGAGGCTCGATTCGGGAGTTCTGGTGACGGACTCTCCTTCAAGAATAACTCCGGAAAAATCCTCCCCGTTTCTACTTCCCACTCAGGCGGACTTTTTCCTCTTCTTCAGCACCGTGGCGGGCCACTACGCCTGGAGGAACACCTCGACGGGAAGTTGGTTCATCCAGGACCTCTGCTTCGTGTTGGACTCTTTTGTGGAGGGGGATCTTCGGAAAAGGAACTGGATCCTTGAGTCCTGATCTGGGAACGCTGGCCACGCTGGTCTGTCAGCGGGTTGCCTTCACTCGAGAATCAGTCTCTGATGAGGGAAAATGAACGCCAAAAAGCAGAGCCCCGTGGTGGTGAGTACGCTGACGAGGTTGCTCCGCTTTGGGCCGTGGAGGTTGAAGGAGGGTGAGGAGGAGTTTAGTGGTTAGAAAGAATGAAATTGGAAATGAAAATGATGATTTTGTTGTTGTTTTTGTTTCGAAAAAATAAACAGTTGAGTTTTTGCTGAGCTACCGTTTTCCGTCGACAGACGGCGCTACAGAGCTTTTGTTGTACAAAAATTAAAACCTTTTTTCAGACAACTTTTTAGTCTCTTTTTGGTTTTTTCTTCCACGCTTCATCATTCATCATATTTGATAATCTGTGATGACTTGTGTGAAAAGGAAAGGAAGAAAAAAATGAAGGACGTCCTCTTCTTCTTCTTCTTCTTCAGTTTTTGCTGTTTCAATTTCTGCGTTCCGTTGACAGGTGCGAAAAGAAAAGAGAAGAAAAGAGAAAGGAGAGTGTTTGCTTGTTTAGTCGGCCGATTCCATAAAAGGAAGCGCCGCTTTTTCCCTTCTTCCAAAACTACTACCATCATACATTACATAAGGCACAAACTGTGACTGACTGACTGACATTAGGCATTGCCATTTGGAGGAGAAGGTAGGCTGAAAAAGCAGCAGCAGCAGCAGTAATGATAATGTTGATGCGGCGGCGGCGGCGGCCGTACAGTACAGAACAGTACAGCTCTGAAGCACATCCTTCAAAAGTGGTCTTCACATCATCATCATCTTCTTCTTCTGGTGATGATCATAACACTAGTACTTCAGAAGCAGCAGCAGCAGATGTTCTTCCCACTGACTGTTTTGTTTGAACACTTTCCCAGAGAGTTTGCTGTTTGCAGTCAGTCAGTCAGTTTGATTCGTCAGCTTTCCGTTTTCAGTCCGTAAATGGACGTCGTCGTTGTGGTTGTGTGTTGATGTTGGTAAATACACAGGCAACAAGGATGAAAAAATGATGATGAAAATGAAAATGAACTCACCACAGTCAAACAGTGCTGAACTTTCTGCATCGGATGCTGCTGCTGCTGCTGCTGCTGAATCCTCCTCGGCTTCAAAAAGTTGTACTTTTCAAAGTTCTGAGTTTGAGACCAATATTACCACCACCAGTCCAACGCCTTCCTCGCCCGACTATGCGACGATTGACTTTCATCGAAGTGCCTCATCGAGGCACATAAACTCCACCAGTCCGTCTCCGGAAAGCAAAGAAGAAAACACAGAAAAAACCGAGAAACTATCGCCACCCAAGCGAGGCGTTAAAAAGAAGAAGAAGAAGAACAAAATAGAAAGCAGAATGAACGAAAATGGAGCAGCCGAAAATCAAACAAACCTCGACTCAAACAACAACAACAACCACAGCAACAACAACAGACCCAATTCGAGCACCCGAATCTACCAGAATCTGCCCATGTACACTCGCTCCTCGATAACTCATCATTCTAATGCTTCTTTTTCCGAGGAGAACAACAACAACAGCAGCTATGATGCCCTCGAAGAGCGAGATCGCCAGTTTGCGACGGCCATTTGTGAGTGTGTTGATGTGATAACTTTCCAGGCTGAATTTTTAATTTCAGTTTTCAACAATCTTTTCCACCAGGCATCTTCTCCTCCGTTCTGACGATGGTCCTCGTACTGATGTTCTACCTGGTCGGCGAGGCCGCCTTCCGCTCCATCCTCCTCATCCTCGCCTTTGTCTTCGCTCTCACCCTTCTGCTCGCCTGTTTTCTCCGCCGGCCGACGGCGATTGTCTTCACGAATGGCTCTCGAAGCCTTCCAATCCAGAGTTCAATCAGCACTCACCCTAAATTATCACCAACATATCATCCTCCCTCCTCATCACCACCTCATCATCATCAGTATCATCAAGCACAAGCTTCACAGTCAATTTTTATGGTCAGTCCACCGCCACCGCCACCGCCACCTCAAAGCATTCACCCTCTATGTCCGGTGCATTCGAGGCCCGAATCGAGGAGCTTTCCACCGCCGCCGCCACCACCGCCATCACCCCCTGAAGAAGTCTCTGCTTTGTCACCACCTTTACCATTACCACCACCACCACTTCCACCTAAATCACCCTCGTCACCCTCATCACCACCACCGGTGCCACCCATTCAGACGATACCGAGTCGAGTTAATGCTCCAGCTTATCAGCCCACAACAACTAATAATAACAACAACACTAAGCGATATTCCGCCACCTCCTCCTCCTCTCTTCCTCGTCGACCTCCTTTTCTCAGGACTCACTGGAGATTATTGACAAGATTGAGAGCGAGAAGTTGCAGTACTGTCACAAGTACTGAGGAAAAGATGATCAAGAATTTATTCTTTTTTGTACACTTTTTTCCTAAACAGAGCAAAAAAATGTGAAATAAAGAAAGTGTTGACTCCATTTGACTCCTTCTTTTGTGGTACTTTGTTTTTTCACAATTATTGTTTATTTATTCTCTTTGTTATCGCTCTCCTGTAATCTCAGTTTTTCTCCCTCCGTCCATTAACCACTCAGCAGGTGGCAAAGATGTGATCAGCAGCAAAAAACCAAGTAATGGACATTTGCTGTACAACAAAAAAAGAGATTAAAGAAAAGAAAACTGAGAGTCCTGCTGACGAATTCATTCCCACATTGTTTTGTAAATGGGGTATATAGCACCACATTCCTGTTGACATTTGACTTCCAATGATGTTCAGTGTCTATTGCATCCCACTGGATTCATTTCTCTGAGTGATGTCAAACGGGGAATAAAAATAAAAAAACAGAGGAACTGAAACGAATCGATCAGAATTTTTTCCTTTCCGTTGGTCAGCGGCAGTAGTCAGCCAACAGTCTGGCCAACAGCTACTGCTGTACAACAGAATATTCTTGAAACATGATCCACGAGTGCAAGAAAGAGCATATTTTTCCTCATCCATTCTCCTAGCAGCTTCATTTGAATATTCTACAAATTCTATTTGACAACCTCACTCACTCACTGCACTAAACAAATCTAATAAAATAAAAACGTCGCCCTTCCTTTGCCTGTCAGTCAGTTCCGCTTTGGATCGCGTAATGTTCAGAGCTGAAAGCTATAACTAAAGCTAAAAATATAAAAGTCACTCTCAATCAAAAGTAAAAGTTCTACAAATCAAAAACAAATTTTGTTAACTGATCATGTCTTCGCCATCATCATCATCTTCTTCTTCATCACCTCATTTTCGACTGATTCTCACCGCTTTAGTTGCTCTTCAAGCGTGCTCCCACTTAGGAGTTTACCACTTTGCAAATGGCAGCAGCAGCAGCAGCAGCTACCAAAACAGCATAAACTCCCGTGACTACGAGAACACTACAACTACCGCTCTTATCCGTCAAAGTCCTTGTTCACTGAAGGAAGGTCGAAGAAACTCATTTCACCGCAAAATGATGATTCCGATTCGGCGGGCTGCAAATCAATTGAAACGGAAATTCAAGTTTCGAAGGAGGAAAAGGTACCTCCACCGGTCAACTGGTTCGAGTTTGTGAAGGCGTCGTTCGAGTTGCCAAATGTGAGGGCGTCTGCAGCTCTCGTCTTCGACCGTGGATCAACAGTCCGAGTGGGTTTTTAAGGTATTTTGATTTGAGATTTAAAAATTTAAAGTTTTAATTTTTTTCATTAATTCTAGGAGTGCAAATGCTGCCGAGAGGGCACCATGACCGAGAAGGTGGTCCGCCTGGCGAACTGCTTTGATGCTGAGGGTCGTCGACTGGAAGGACAGTCGCTGGAGATTACCATCGCCGAGCCGAAGCAGTGCGCCTGCTTTCAGTGTGCTTGAAAATAGAAAAAAAGGAGTTTTGATTGAAAACTGTGGTTGTCGTCGTTGAAAATGCGTGAAAATGTTAAAAAATTGTTTGTTTTAGTGAAAGTTGTTTGATTCTGTAATTCTGATTCTTGAATTTTGGGTTTACTGATTTTGATTTGGCTAATTAATTAAACAAAAAAAATGACAGAGACCTCTCTTGCTCTTGCCTTTGCCTTTGCCTTTGCCTTGCAAAAGTGCTAAATTTACTGCTGCTGCCGCTAGATAGCGTCACTTGTGCCGCTTGCCCACGTGCCCGTTTGCTCTGTACGCCTTCTCTCTGCTCGACAGCTGACACGTTTCCATTTTCATCAGTTTCTCTCTTTCTTTCTCTTGTTAATCTTCTTCCATTGTCTGGCTTCAACTCGACCAGCTCCTTCCCTTCACTCTCCTCACCTCCACCAACACCACTCGCCGACATCTTCGCGACACCGCACCGCACCAGCCCAACCAGTCCGCCAAGATGTCGCAGATTTTGCCCATCAAGTTTCAGGATCTCCAGGTAAGCTGGTTTCTATTTGGGGTGTATTGTTCTAGTTTCTAAATCTCTAACTTCTCTTTCTCCCCCCCCCCCTTTAGCTGACCGGGATCAACCAGTCGAGCATCAGCTTCAACACGCTCACCATGGAGAGCGACAAGTTCATCTGCATCCGTGAGAAGCAAGGGGAGACCGCTCAGGTGGTGATCATCGACATAGCCAACCCGCAGGCGCCGATCCGCCCGCCGATCAGCGCCGACTCCGCCATCATGAACCCCTCGACGAAGGTGATCGCACTGAAGGCGACGCGCACGCTGCAGATCTTCAACATCGAGATGAAGTCGATGATGAAGGCGCACACGATGACGGAGGACGTCGTCTTCTGGAAGTGGATCAACGTCAAGACCATCGCCCTGGTCACCGAGAAGGCCGTCTTCCACTGGTCGATGGAGGGCGACTCGACGCCGACCAAGATCTTTGAGCGCCACGCCAACCTCAACCGCTGCCAGATCATCGACTACCGCGCCGACCACCAGCTGAAGTGGCTGGCGCTCATCGGCAAGGCCGCCCAGGTACAGTACAGTACTACTTTGTGCACCACTTTTGTTGTCTCATTGATAATCAGCACTAATACTTACTCCCCCTTTTTCTTTCTCTCTTTCTCTTTCTTCACAGAGCAAACGCGTCACCGGCGCCATTCAGCTCTACTCGGTGGACCGCAAGGTGAGCGAGCCGATCGAGGGCCACGCCGCCTCCTTCGCCCTCTTCAAGATGGAGGGCAACCCCGAGCCGTCCAATCTCTTCAGCTTCGCGGTGAGCTCCCCCACCGGCGGCAAGCTGCACATACGCGAGGTGGGCACGGCGCCCTCCGGCAACCAGACCTACACCAAAAAGGAGGTGGACGTCTTCTTTTCGCCCAAGGCGCAGAGCGACTTTCCCGTGGCCATGCAGGTGTCCACCAAGTTCGACATCATCTACCTGGTCACCGAGTACGGCTACATTCACCTCTACGACATTGAGTCGGGCACCTTCATCTACAAGGAGAACATCAGCAACGACACCATCTTTGTCACCGCGCCCTACGAGGCCACCAGCGGCATCATCGGCGTCAATTGCAAGGGCCAGGTACGGGAATGTTGTTGTTTTGTTTACTTTTTTTTACTAATCTCACTCCTTTTCCCCTTTAGGTGCTCTCGGTGAGCGTCGACAAGACCAACCTTATTCCCTACATTAAGGGGACGCTGCAGAACTTGGACCTGGCGATGCGCATCGCCTCGCGGAACAGCCTCGCCGGCGCCGAAGACCTCTTCATCTTCAAGTTCAACAGCCTCTTCAAATCGGGCAAGTACATTGAGGCGGCGAAGGTGGCGGCCAGCGCCCCGCAGGGCATTCTCCGCGATCAGGGCGAGCTGAACGAGTCGCAGGAGTTGAGCAAGGAGAAATTGACGGAGCACTTGCTGAAGTGCCTCAAGGAGATGCTCACCGACGACATTGGCCAGACCCTGCAGGTCTGCGTGCAGGTGGCCGGGAAGTACCACGAGCAGCTGACCACCGACGCGCTGATTGAGCTCTTTGAGTCCTTCAAGAGCTACGAGGGCCTCTTCGACTTTCTCGGCTCCATCGTCAACGACAGCCAAGACGCCAATGTGCACTTCAAGTACATTGAGGCGGCCTGCAAGACCGGCCAGATCAAGGTGGTGGAGCGCATCTGCCGCGAGAGCAACTACTACAACCCCGAACAGGTGAAGAACTTCCTGAAGGAGGCGAAACTCACCGACCAGCTGCCGCTCATCATCGTCTGCGACCGCTTTGACTTTGTCCACGACCTGGTGCTGTACCTGTGCCGGAACAACCTCTCGAAGGACATTGAGATCTACGTGCAGAAGGTCAACCCCAGCCGGCTGCCAGTGGTGGTAGGCTGTCTGCTGGACGAAGGCTGCAACGAGGACGACATCAAGCAGCTGATCATGGTGGTGAAGGGCCAGTTCAGCGCTGACGAACTGGTGGAGGAGGTGGAGAAGCGGAACCGCCTGACGCTGCTGCAGCCCTGGCTGGAGACGCGCATTCACGATGGGGAGAACGAGCCGGCCACCCACAATGCCCTCGCCAAGATCTACATTGACTCGAACAACGATGCGGAGCGCTTTCTGAAGGAGAACCAGTTCTACGACAGTCGTGTGGTGGGCAAGTACTGCGAGAATCGCAACCCCCATCTGGCCTGCATTGCCTACGAGCGGGGCCAATGTGACAAGGAGCTGATTAAGGTTTGCAATGAAAATTCGCTCTTTGAAAGGGAGGCCCGCTACTTGGTGAAACGCCGCAACGGTGACCTCTGGGTGGAGGTGCTGCAGGAGTCGAATCCCTATTGGCGGCAGCTGATTGATCAGGTAGGTGTTGAATTTGTGATTTGTTTTGTGATTGATTTTAACCCTTATTTTTCATTTCCAGGTCGTCCAGACAGTCTCCGAGACGCAGGACCCCGAGGACATCAGCGTCACGGTGATAGTCTTCGTGGCGGCCAATCGGCTTAACGAGCTCATAGAGCTCCTCGAGAAGATCGTCCTTGACAATTCGGACCACCGCCACCTGCAGAACCTGCTCATTCTGACGGCGATCGAGGTCGACCGGACGCGCGTCATAGAGTACATCAACCGGCTGAACAACTACGACGCGCCGAACATTGCCAACACCGCCATCACTTCGGAGCTGTACGAGGAGGCCTTTGCCATCTTCAAGAAGTTTAAGGACAATGTCTCGGCGATTCTGGTCCTCATTGTGCACATCAAGAACCTCGACCGCGCCTACGAGTTTGCCGTGCGGTGCAACCAGCGGGCGGTGTGGGCGCTGCTGATGATGAAGGCCATCGACTCCTTCATCAAGGCGGACGAGGAGGTCAAGCCGGAGATGTTTGAAAAGGTGATGGACGCCGCCAAAAAAGAGATCAGCTGGAAAGACATTTTTTGTTTATTTTTTAGCAGCTGGGTAAACCTAATGAGTGGCTTAGAAGTACGATAATTTTGCTTTAAGGGGGACACTGCGCACATTTCTACTGCTTTTTAAAATTTTGATTTTGGGGTGGCTATGGTGGTCAGGAAGGATGTACTTAATAAAGATAGTTTAAAATTTTATGTAGAACAGTTTTGTGTTGATACTTTGGTCCTCTGATGAGTGGGTTGATGTCAGTAACGACACCAGTGTTATGAACACGCAGGTACACTTTCCGCCAGGTGACATCAATAGGGAGTGGTAAGCATCTGAGCTGTCTCCTCGGAGCAGCGTCACCTCGGTGACCGCTCTTCGCACCAGTGGCTGCAGCCCTGCCCATCGACGGCAGACGAGGGGCACAGTGCGCAGGCGGTACGAGAGCGGAAGTTCGCTGAAGACCGCCAGCAGACAGTCATCGGAGAAGGAGGAGAAGTTCATGATGGGGTAATGGTTATGGGGTGAGGTGATGGGGTGATGGGGTGATGGGGGATGTGAGGTGAGGGTGAGGTGAAAGAAGCGAATAGTTTGCCAGCACACACACACAACCCAGAGA
>JAMZRA010000004.1:11710756-11722594 GCA_024499935.1 Tyrophagus putrescentiae
TTTTTTAAAGAAAAAAAGTGCGAAAGTTTATCACTAGGCACCACCCAACGTCTTGCTTTTTGTATGACTTGAAAAAACTGTTACCACTTTTATTTTGGTTAATTGAACAAACAAAACTTCTTCTTTTTCTTATGAGCAGATCTTTCTTTTTATTGTGATCAAATCGCATTCTATACACTTTCATTGACATGACTCGACATAACTTGATAAAATGATGGTGACGATGGTAATCAAAGATCTTGGGGTGCTTTTTTCTGATTCGAGATGTTCAATTGATGATGTTGATTGATTAGATGATAAATTGATGAAAATGATGTTTAGTAGTGTCCACCGAGGCCATGGCCGACGCCGTGGCTGAGGATGGCCTTGGAGACGACGGTCTGCTTGTGCACGACCGGCTGGATCACCTTGGCGACGTACGGGGCGGGGACCTAGAGTAATTAATTTTGTTTATCAGCAAACTGATAAGCTTAGTTTAGAAAAATAGCAACTTACTGGTCGGTCAACGGGGACGGTGTATGGCTAAATGATTGATAGGAGAACAAAAACAAATGGGTTAAGAGTTAAAACTTTGCTTATACAAAAGCTTATCATTGATAAGCTCTTTTCCTTTCTTCGCTTCAGTACTAACCTTGTCAATGGGCACGGCGTACGGCTTATCAACGGGAATGGGCTGGGCGACCGGTACGGGCTGCGGCACGGGCACCAGCTGGATGGTCTGCACGGGCATCGGACTGAAGTGTCCTCCGTGGCCGAAACCGTGGCCTCCAAGGCCAGCTGGGGCGGCGCCGTGACCGGCGAGGCCGAGACCACCGTCGAGGAGGAGGCCGTTTCCGTAGCCGCCGAGGCCACCGTGGCCGACGAGCAGAGCAGGGTTGGCAACGGCCAGCGAGATGAGAGCGGCGATCTGAAGGAAAAAAAGATTATTTTTTAAATATTAATAGTTGAAAAAGAGGAGTTGAAAATGAGGTTCTTGAGATTGACTGGCTGAAAACTTACGATGAAGAACTTCATTGTGACTGAGTGTTTGTTTGGGAAGTTTGGTGATGAGATAAAATGGATATTTTCACAGCGGCAGTGTGTTTGCTCTTCTGTCAGTCTGCTGGACAGTTGGCTTTTATATGGCAGCGGAAAATAATGCGAGTGAGAAAGTGAGAGTGACTGTGTGTTGCGAAATGCGTGGTGAGAGAAACGGTGTTTTGTGTTTTGTGTTTTGTATGTTGTTGTACTTCTTTGCCATTGAGAAAAGCCGCAGCTGATGCTGTTTTGTGTTTGAAGAGAAAGTGGGAGAAAAAAAAGAGAGAATGAAGTGAAGTGAGCAGCAGCAGCGTCGAAGGATGCTCAATTAAATGGACACTGTGCAAACTGCTTTCTCACTCTTGATTTTTTCTCCCTCTTAATCTCTCTCCTCTCTCTCCCTATCACTTTTAATCTTAATCTCAAACTTTGGCATCTAAGATCAGTATCACGATGAGGAGAAGGAGAAGGAGAAGGAGAAGGTGGAGGAGGAATAAGAGAGGATGATAATTAATAGGTGCAGAGTGGTGCTGATGCTGATGCTGATGGAGATGTAGTGGGGAAAAAGATCAAACGAGTCAAAGTCAAAGTGAGCAGGAGGGGGAAATCACTGCCGCTGCTGTTGAGGCTGCCCCAGCAGCAGCAACAGCAGCAGCAGCAACAGTTTCCAATCTTCAAGGGCAAAGCTGACCACTACTTTGACTTACAGGACACAGCATTTGAGTAATTGACCATCAAGCACACTCGTCCAATAGTACGACAAGCGTGCAAATGCGACGGACAGTTTTGCTAGCTTTTTGCCTGTTGTTATGGACAACGCCTTGTCTTGCCTGACACTCGTGTAAAACTTGGACTTCTCCTGTGCCTGCCTGCCTGGATCGGGCAATGGCGTGTGGGGTCATTAACGGCGGTCAAGAGTGTGGTTGCTCCTGCTAATTAATGCAGTGGCAGAGTGAACTGACTGAGTTGAGCTCTGAGCTCTGAGCTGACACTGTCAAATTCACACAGGCACATCAGTCACTGCAAAATTAAGTCTTCCAGTCAGCTCAGTCAGTTAGCAGGGAACCACCTGTTGCACTGAGCTGACTGAACTGACTAAGAGAGTTGACTGACAAATAAACTGTGAAACTGACAAACTTTCTGCTTTACTGATGTACTTCTGATGCACTTCTGATGTTGTTCACACACTGTCGCAACGATCATTTTTCTTTTTTCCACTTTTGCTGCTGTTGTTGTTACTGCTGTTGTTGCTGAGTTTTGTTGGGGGCATCGACCATTACGTAAATTGAGTGAGAAAAAAAGTTTGCTGCTAAAGATGTTTAGCAGAGGTAATCGATTTGTTTGTTGGCTACTATTTTCTATTTTTAAAAGTAGTGATCGGCGTTTGGCTAAGGCTGCTGCTGGATTAGGTAATAATAAACGGTGAAATTATTATAATCGAAGCGTTTGATTTGATCATCTAATCGTTCGTGAGTGTGTGTGATGAGATGCAACAATTTTTCTTTGTAATGAAAAAGCTCTTTTGAGGGATTTTCTACATTTTGCAACACGTTTTGCTGCTGCTGTTGTACATCAGCGCTAAATAATGCAATTTTTCTTTTGTATTTGACACTGTTTGACACAACAATGACTTGTCAAGTGTGTGTGCTGCGATGTGCCCTTAAAATGTTGCCAATTTAATAGTGCTTCTTTTGTTAAACTGTAAAATTGTAAAAAAAAGGTACGAACTTGGCGTTTTTGCTATTACAATTTATCCAAGTTGTAAATTGTTGTGTTTTCATATGTGTCAATGTTTATATTTGTTTTGAGCAAGTAGAAAAGATTTGTTCTCTGTGGCAAAGAAACAGAAAGAAGGAATTTTGACGCCTATTAAATTACAAGTTGCAGTGCATTTGGACAATTGAAGCTTAAGTTTTTGTTGTCTTTTGCTTACTAGAGCAGCGAAAGATGTGCCCTCAAGGCAGGGATAGATGGAATAATCTTTTGAATGATAGTAGTAACAATAACACATCAAATCAAATAACGTTAAATCTTGAAGGAAACAAAAGTAATAAAAAAGTTTTGTTTTCAGTGCTTTCAAGCAAGTTTTTTTATCTTTGCCTGGCAATGGCCAACTTTTGTTATTACTTTTCCTTGCCGTTTTAACATTGGATCAGTGAATCAGTGATCAGCTCAAGATCATTTAATTGTAGTCAATCAAAAAAAAGACAAAAAGAGAGAGAGAGAGAGAGAAGGGACAAAAACAATAACAAAAGTTAAACATCAGTCAGCATCATCTGATCAGCAATGTAACGATTAGCAAAAAGAAAGAAAGAAAAAACTAAATTTTAATTGCTTTGTTTTGTCAGTAAAAAAAGAAGAAAAACCAAGAAAATTAATTTGCAAAACTGAACACGATAAGAAAACAGCACTATTTTTTGTTAATGATCTATTCAAAAAAAATTTAAAAGTTTTTGCAACAACAGTACAGCACAAAACAGCACACACACACATTGAGTGAGAAAAGGTTAAACTGAAAAATTTTAGTGTCGGAAAGAAAGGTTTAAATAACAGAAAGGTTTGAAAAATTTAAAAACTGTAGTCTGAGTTTGAGTTTGAGCTAACAGAGAGAGAGAAAGAGAGAGAGAAGAATAAAATATTAGACAAGTTCTGATCTGATCTAATCTAAAATTCTTCTTCTCTTCTCTAAAATCTTCTTCATTATCATCATCTTAAACCTCGGCCTGGTTCACCGCCGCCGCCAGCCGCTTGCCCATCGCCTCCCTCGTCTCGTAGTTGTTGTCCTTGTTTGCCAGGCCAATCACCCCACAGGCAATGACCTTACCGGAAGTTCCGTGGGCCAGCGACTCATAGGATCCGCCCAGCCCATAGTCGTCCTTTGCATCACTCAGCCCAAGTGATCTTCCCAGCACGGAAAAGCTGTACCCACTTCGGTCGCACATGATGGCCAGAGAGTCTCGTTTGAGCTTGTTCACAAAAGCCACGCCCTTGGGGTCGGTTTTGATATTGCCCAGGTCGCCAATGTGCGAAGCGGGGCCGTTCATATAGCCGTGGGTGCTGTTCTTTGGGTTGTAGTGGCCGCCGATGCTGTCGCAGCCGCTGGTGACGTCGCCGTACTCGTAGATGTGCAGGGCGTAGTACTTGTCGGCTTGGAGACCTAGAAAAAAGTTTAAAAAAAAGGGGTTAAAAATAAAAATTTTTAGTGGTTTTTGGATAGTTTTTAAATACCGGAACAGACGCCGCTGATGAGCATGTTGCTGGGGTTGATCTCCGTCATGTAGAGCGTGCAGCTGCACTGCGCCTTTGGATTGGCGCAGTAGAGGTTGACCACGCCCACGGGCATTGCCGCCGCCCCTCCTCCGTAGGCTCCGTAGGGCGCTGGGAGGGGAGGAGGTCGGGCGTAGACACCTGCTGGGACTGGAGGAGCGGCATAGGGCGCTGGGGGAGGTGGAGGAGCGGCATAGGGCGCTGGGGGAGGGGGAGGAGGAGGAGCAGAATAGCTCGGAGCAGGGGGAGGAGAAGCTGAGTAGCTCGGAGCAGGAGCAGGAGCAGAGTAGTTTGGAGAAGGAGCTGAGTAGCCCGAAGGAGCTCCTCCAGAATAGGCTCCAGAATCGCCTGCAGAATAACCTGCCGATGGAGGAGGAGCAGAGTACGCTGGAGCGGGAGCAGCATAAGCTGGTGGGGCATCATAGGAGGAACCGCCCTGAGGTAAAAAAAGGTAAAAGTTAGAATATTCTAAAAAATTTTGATAAAAGAGCTTACGCTGTAGGGAACGACGTTGAACTTCTGCGGAGGCGGGGCATAGTTTGGTGGGGGCGGTGGCGCCCCGTAACCGGCAGGCGCTGGTGCTCCATAGCCGGCGGGCGCTGGCGCCCCATAACCTCCTCCAGCTGCTCCATAAGGATTATCCTGAATGACAATCTCCGGCGCCGTCTGCTGGAACTTGATGGGAAAGACCTTCATCTTGGCTCGATCGTAGTCATCCGAGCTGATGGCATAGCTATCATCATAGCTGGCCGCCGGGGCTGAGGCATAGCTAGGCTGCTGGGGTTGATAAGATTGGGCCTGAGCGCTGTACACAACCTGATTTTCTTTTGCTGGAGCGTAAGGAGATCCTCCTGAAGAATAACCGGAAGGAGCCTCACTTTCGTACGAGGGTGAGGAGTAATCATAGGAGGTGGGAGCAGAGTATTGAGGAGGGGGAGGAGGAGGAGGAGGAGGGGAATAAGCTTTGGGTTGGGCATTGTACGACGCCGGAACTGCTGAGTAGTTTGGCTGAGGAGCAGCAGCAGCATAACTTCCGGGCTGAGGAGCTGGGGCGTACTGTTTAGGAGGAGGAGGAGCTCCATAGTTTGCCGGGACCTGCTGATAGGTCTTCTGCTGAGCTGATCCTCGACGATCTGGTTGAGGTTGTGGCTGGGCCTGGGGCTGAGGCTGGGCCTGGGGCTGGGGCTGTCCTGGGGCCACCGCCGGAAACTGAGGAGGAGGAGGTGGCTGCTGACCTTGTGGTGGGGGCATTTGCATGGCCGGCACAGCCGTCCCGTTGACGTTTCGGTAGTTGGGAACTGATAAAAGGAGAGAGAAAGGAAAAAGTTGATAAGTTTTTTTTTCGGTAAAAAAAATGTACTTAAGGAAAATGTTCACTTACTGTACTTTCCCTTCGGCTCCGCATCCACGCCGTAGTGGCCCGGGTAGTTGTGGCCGTACTGCGGTCCTTTCGGTGGTTTGCCCTTGCCGCCCTTCATCTTCTTCGGCTCATCGTATTCGTCCTCATAACCTCCTTTGGGCGGAGCTCCGTAGGCGGGCTCCTTTTCATAGGCTCCCTTTGGTGGGGGCGGTGGCCCATAGGCGGGTTCCTTTTCGTAGCCGCCTTTGGGCGGAGCTCCGTAGCCGTCATCAGCGTAACCTCCTTTAGGAGGTTTTCCGCCCTTCTTCGGCTTTGCTTCATAGGCGTCTTCCTCTTCGTAGTACTCGTCCTCAGCGTAGGGATCTTTGCCCTTCCCTCCTTTTCCCTTCATTGGCTTCGACTTTTCGTACGGCTCGTACTCGGGCTCGTATTCTATTGAAAAAATTAATTAGATTTTGGTAATTAAAAAACAGAAATAGAATGCTACCCTTTTCATAGCCATCCTTTCCGCCCTTTCCTTTGGCTGCTTTGGTCTCATAGCCGTCGCCGTACTCTTTCTCCTTTCCATAGCCACCTCCTTTAGGAGGCTTTCCTCCCTTCTTCGGCTTTTCATAGCCACCTTCATCATATTTGTCTTCATAGCCGCCCTTGCCTTTGCCTTTTGGCGCCTTGGACTTTTCGTACTCGTCGTAGCCTGCAAAAAATGCACAAAATTTTTTAGCATTTTAAAATTTTAATCACATTTTAACGTAATCTTACCTCCTTTTCCGCCCTTTCCCTTCTTCGGCTTTTCGTATCCGCCACCACCCTTTCCACCCTTCCCATACTCATCATCACCGTACTCGTCCTTTCCGCCCTTGTGACCCTTCTCGAACTTCTTCAGCTCGCCCTTGAACTTCTCGTGAAGGTCGTGACCTTTGCCCTTTCCGCCCTTTTCATCGTACTCTCCTTCGCCGTCGTCACCCTCGAGGTGCGATTCGATCTTTGCCTTTCCGCTGCTGAAGAAGTCCATGCCGAAGTTGCTGAAGAGGGAGCGGCCGGTGACGGGGTCAATGGCGATGGGCGGCATCTTCATCACTAGTGGAAAAGATTTGGGAATTTAGTGATTTGATAATTTAATAATCAAAGTTAAAAAAGTGTTTACCTTGAGGATGAGGAGGAGGAGGTGGCTGTTGCCCCGGTGGAATGAATCCTGGTGGAGGGGGCATCGGCGGAGGACCTTGTTGACCTTGTTGAGGAGGTGGTGGTGGTGGTGGACCTTGTTGGGGAGGACCTTGTTGAGGAGGACCTTGTTGCTGCTGTCTCATCATCAGTTGATGCTGCTGCTGCAGCACCGATTGAGGCTGCTGCCTGACCGGCTGCATCATCGGCGGCCCACTGCCGGGCATGGGCATCTGGCTGATGCCTGGCTCGGGTCCCGCCAGCAGGAGCAGCAGGGCGGCCAAGGTGAGCAGCTTGAGCAGGGCGCCACAGTTCGTTGGGCCCATCTTTGTTGGTGACCAGCTGTGTGTGTGTGTGTGCTTGTTGTTGCTGTGCTGGGCTGCTGGTGCTGTTCTGTGTTGAGTACTGATTAGATCTCTTATCAGCAGGTGAGTGGTGATAAAAAGTCACACAATAAAAGTGAAAGGGGTAACCAAAGACAGAATGGGTGATGATGCTAATGATGAACCAGAATAAATGGCCTGTCCACTGGCTTGCAGCTCTCTGAGCCTCTGATGATCACACTGTCTGGCTGGCTGCTACCGCACCAAACGCTGACTGCCGAAGACTTCTGGTGACACTGTCCTTAGGTTGCTACGCTACGCATTAGCTTTCTGCATTGCCCATCTGTTACTGCTTCTACTGCTGCTGCTGCTGCCAAGGACTTGCCAAGATGCCAGGCAACCACTTTTTGACGGCACCGAAACGACATTCAGTCCGCTTTCGGACTGTCAGCAGAAATAGCTTCTGCTGCTTGCGAATGGTATCAACTTGAGCTGGTGCACACGCACACACTGCAGAGTTGCCGGCCTCATCACTTTGCCTCGTAGCTCATTTGGCTGTTTTCTTTTATCAACTTTTCTGCTCTGGTGATAGTGATCATCACCAATGTGGGCTCTTCTACCTTATCAAATTGCTGACCAATAGTGTTCACCACCACCAGAGTGCTTACCACTTTGATCATGATCATCGGTGGTGGTGATTGAGTCACAGTTGAAGACAGCCAAAAATTACCGACAAAGAAGAAAAGTTGCCGTTGCGTTTTGTCATATTTTGGCCCTTCAGGAAAGTCGGCAAAGAATAGACACACACACACACACACACACACACACACACACACAATCGCTACACTTTGCATTCGCAGCAGCAGCAGCAGCCATCCAGTCACTCATCGGCAAGTTGTGCACTCGTTCAGGCAGTCATCAATCACGGTCACGGCCGCCAAAAGTAGAGTGATAATAAATCAATCGGCGCTGCTCTTTTCCTCATCAAGCGTCTTTTTCTCTCTGACTGACTGGGCGGCTGACCTCAGCAGAAACAGTGCTGCAGTGTGACAGTTTTGCTGTTGCTGTCTTCTTTTCCATTTCTCAGCTGAAGCAACGTTTTTTGCATGCAAAGCCAAGCTCACTGTCGCTATCACTCAGAAATCTCATCAAAGAAGAAGAGGAAAAGAAAGGAAGGGAAAAGGAGGAAAATCGAGCATGAAAGTACGTGTGAGCGGATCAAAGTTCAGATCATAGAGAAATCAGTTTGCCCAGGCAAAAGTTTTATTTATGGACACACACACTTTTGTTACCTCACACACACACTGATCATCAGCTTCATTTTTTCAATCTTTTCAATAAGCAGCAGCCGGGCTGGTGGCATTCTGCGACACCTTCTCCACCGTCTTCACGTACTGTACGGTCATCTGGTTGCCGTTGTACGGCTGGCCGCTGTTGTACGACTGCTGCTTAGGCTCACTGTACGACACTGGCTTGGGCGTATTGTACGACGGCTGTGGCTTGGGAGTGCTGTACGACTGTTGTACTTTGTACTCCTGCTGTTTAGGAGGTGGTGGTGGGGGTGAATAGGAAGCAGCAGCAGCAGGTTTTGGAGGTGGTGGTGGTGGTGGTGGAGGATAATTTGGAGCAGGAGCAGGACTGTAGTAGGTACTCGGCACCTGAGGCTCAAGATAGCTAGGACCGACTGAGCTGTAACTGAAGGTTGGCATGGGCGGCACGTAGATCTGCGGTATGACGATGGGCGTGTAGGCGGCCTGCTGAACTTCCGCCTGAACCTGGGCCACGTATCGCTGCAGCTGCTCCAGCTCGGCCATTCGCCGGTGGATTTCACCGTAGACGGAGGCCAGGGCCGCCTGGCTGTCCTGGGCACTTCCGGCCGCCTCGCTGGTCGTCGAGGCGAGGTCGAGGTTCAGCGGCTCGCCGGAGTTTGGGTACTGCGAGGCTAAATTGGTGGCAACTTCGACGTACGGATTCGGCTTTTGCTGGCCCTGGTTTGGGTACTGTGGTTTGGGTTGCTGCTGAGGTTGAGGTTTGTACGACGGCTGAGGAGGAGAAGGAGGGGGAGGAGATTGAGGCTGAAGTTTTTCATAAGAACTGGGATTGCAAACTTCGACGTCTAAGAGAGATTAAAAGATAGATAGATTGAAAAGAATGTTAGTTTTTGTTTGTACAGAAAGCATTTGCTCCTGCTTACATTTGTAGATGATCTTCACGTTTTCCTCCTTGGGCGTGTACGACTGCTGCTTCTTGTGCTGCTGATGATAAGGCGGCGGCGGAGGAGTAGGGGCAGAATAGGATTCCTTTGATGGCGGCGGCTGCTGCTGCTGCTGTTGATAAGCCTCAGCTTTCGGCTTTTGATAATCGGTTTTTGGTGGCGGCTGATACTGCTGCTGCTGAGGCTTTGAATATGATTCAGGTGCCTTTTGATAAGCTGGTGGCGGTGGCGGAGGTGCCTGCTGATAAGCAGAATTCGCTTGATAAGCAGGCTGCTGCTGCTGCTGTGGCTTACTACTGTACGACACTTCCGGTTTGCTGTACGACGGCTGCTGAGGCTGGGGCTGTGGCTGATAGTAGTTCGTCTGATAGCTCGACTCCGAGGGCACCTGGTAGCTGTACTGCTGCTCTGAGTAACTTTTCTGATAGTCATTTCCTACCATGTACGGCGGCGATCGTGAGGAGTCGTACACTGCCGCTGCGGGATTGTACGACAGCGAATTAATGGGGGGCGTTACCTTATCATAAGAGACGTAGGTCTTCGAGGGGTGGCCATCGTAACCGGAAGTGGAAGAACTGGTGGTGGTGACCTTGTACGAGGCACTGACCGGCTTCTTCTGCTGCTGATAAGCCATGGTCCTGGTGCTCTTCTGATCCTCCTGCTGGACCTTCTGCTCCTCGACCACCGTCTCCTGGACGGTGGTAATCTGCGTCTTGTTGACCAGCACATTGGGCAGCGTGGTGGTGAACTGAATCAGGCGGTCATTGAGCTCGCCCAGGGTGACCGGCCCATTTCCCAGCTGAAGGCGAAGTTTGTTGATGATCTCGCTGCTGACGGCGTCGGGGACATCCGGTGCGGTCCACTGAATATTGGCCGGGTTGATGATGATCGTCGAAGGGTCTGCTGCACCGGGGAAAGGGAGGACTTCCGGTGGAGTGTACGCCGCCTTGATGATTGGAAGTGGTGGAGTGCTAGAGTTCTGAAGAAGTCGTCCTCCAGGAGTCATTTGCTGCTGAGGTTCAGGGCTAAAAGTAAATTGCAGCGTTTGCCGCCGCTTCTGCCCGCTGCCATTCTCTTGCGGGTAATGGGGCACCATGCCCGGGTAGACCTTAGCCCGACCGAAGGGATCATGTGCCGGGAACGGATTTGATCGGGAGTTTCCCGCAGCTGAAGAGGCGTGGGCTTGGGAGTGGGCGGCTGAAGAAGCTTGGGAGAGGGGCTGATTGGTGAGTGGAATTACCGTCGACTGGCTAGGGCCTAAGAACAAAGTTAAAGAATAAACTGAAAAGCAACAGTTGAGGTAAACAAAAAAACGTACCGATGAGGCTACCTAGAATCGTCGCCCCCACCACCACCACAAATGACCAGGTAGGTGACATGATTTCTCTTTTGAAAATCTTTTGATAAGAGAAAAAGATAATCAGATTACCAAGTTTGATAAAGTTTAATAAGGAAATTTTTCCGCACCTTCTTCTTTACCAGAAACCGATTTTCCTGCTGCTGCTGCTCTTCCTCACCGACAGAAGAGAGCATGTGACTGGAGTGTACGGTTTTGCCTGCCTGCCTGCCTGACTGTTGTACAGTTTTCTTTCTTGGGCCAAACTTTCTCTCTGTACGATAGTTGTCGCTATTTCTTTCTTTCTTTCTATCCAGTCTCCTGATCAGCTGAGTCAGCGGCTTTTTTTTGACGAATGCTTTTTGTGTTTGAGAGGTTTTATCTGCGGCAATTTTTGCCGCCGCTGCTGTTGTTGATAAAGAAGAGAGGTTCTTCTTTGTGATTGATTTACTCTCCCTTTCTGTTTTGCTCATTAAGTGTTGGCTAAGCAGAAATAATATGGGAATGAGAAAAATGATTTTTGAGCAAAAAGAATTACGTAATGAAAACAGTTGCAATAAAATTGAAAAAAATGAAAATGAAATATGTAAAACAAACTAAAAGGTTTAACAGATCAGCTGATTGCTAAATGGCAATTTAATGGAAACATTTTTTATCTGAAAAAATAAAATTATTTTAAAATAAAGTTGAGAATTCAAACAACAATAGCAAAAAGTTCTTTTTTTAAATTCTTTTTTATAATTATGCTTTTGACAACAATGCCCCTAAAGTGCTATTTATCAACACCACCAAACTTCCTTTCAAGTCACCTATTGACACTCGATCATCACTGTCAAGTGAAACCGGTATCAAGTCAATCAATCTCTCTCTCATCTTATCCGTGCGACTAACAAAAAACTATCAAAAATGTCTCTGCTGCCCAATTTAGCGGCCGTCCGCGAAGTCCTCCAGGCAAGGACCACCCGCACACTTTATCTGCGCCCGGAGACCTCGAGCACCTCTCCCCAAATTCCTCTTCTCACCAAAAAAGGAGAGATCCTCTTTGTCGGCCGCCATGAGCACAGCACCTCTCGCTGCTGCTTGAAGAAATCTTCCCTACCGGAAGTTGACACTTTCTTCGTTAAAGTCTCTCCGCTGGGCCACTTCGCCTTTGCCGTCT
>JAMZRA010000004.1:11723094-11768891 GCA_024499935.1 Tyrophagus putrescentiae
GAATTAAGTGGAGTAGTAGTAAAAGGGGAAACCAGAAGAAAAAGCAACGAATTACAGCAATTAAAGTGCTGATTGGGGACAGAAAGAAAAGAAACACGCAAGATTGCAAACAACTATTAGCATAGCAGCCAATTTAATGAGACGAGATTCTAAGCTCGTCCTAATGTGCTACACAAACAATCTGCAGACTTTCTTCTCTGCTGCGACACTTTCACTTCTTAATACCCGAATTAATGAGAAAAGTGTTTCTTCTTGTTTCACTAGTGTTTTTTCGGCTTATGATAACGAGGATAAGAGAACACTGACACCGCAAACACACACACACATTTTTAGACACACCTAAAAACTGGAGAAAAAAGCCTTAAAAGATAGATTTATCTTTGCAGCCGCTGCCTCACAGTTTTAAAAATATCCACGTTTGAGTGCAAACAAAGTAAGTAAAGTGCAGCAGCAGTGACCTGCTGAAATGAAAGTGAAAAATGTAGCTTTTTCCAAATGCAAGTAAAAAATGAAAAATTGAAGTGAAGGAAGTGGAAGTGTCTGTCTGTCTGTTTGTTTAAGGAAGAGCAGGTGGTTTAATAAATGAAGCTGCTGAATTTGAAATATGAAAGTTTTTGAAAAAAAGTGAAACCCTTTTTTATGAACTCTACCTGTATCTTTAGAACTATGAACCAAACTTTGTTTCCGCTTTTCAATCTGTTTTGCAAACGTAACTATAACATTCCCTTAAACTTCCCTAAAAATCTAAAACCTCAACAAACACAAACAGGAAAGAGAAAGAAAGAAAAAGATTTTGAACTTTGCTCGGTCCAAAAGTTTCGAATCGAATCAAAACAAGCAAGCAAGTCAGCACACAGTCGACTGACTTTCTTCTTCTTCTTCTTCTTCCTACTTTTAAGCAAAGGAAACCTGTGCTGCTGTTGCTGCTGCTGCTGAAACAGCAGTGATCATCATCATCATTATCATCATCTAAAGGTGGTGCTGGTGGTGGTGCTTAAAGATGATAATGGTCGTGGTTCAAGCAAAGCAAAAAACAGGAGAGAAAGAAAAAGAATAAATGGTACAAAAATTGAGACGTAGTTTGAACCTTTTTTGACGAAGGAGGAGAAACAATAAAAAATTAAAAACAGCATTTTAAATTAGAAAAATAGTAAAAAACTCATAAAATGCAAATATTTTTTCGCTCAAAGCTTCTACTTTAGCTTGACTAATTTTACATGTGCAAGCCAGTGATGATGTTCCGTGACAAGATGACATTGGCGATAGTCAGCTCAGTCAGTGTCAGTGGAAGAGTTGTCAGTAAAGTAAAAATAAAAACAAAAAAACTCAAAAAGAAGTTAAAAATTGAGGACGATTGAGAGGTTTTGTGGTTGTTCTGCAATCAAAAAGTCTGTGCACCAATCTTAATTAGTCAGTGGATTTCACTTTTCAGCTGCTGCTGCCACTTTTCATTTGTACATTGAAATTGGCTGCAGCTCAATTAAAGATTACTTACACTACTACTGCCGCAATATTTTATTTGCTGAGATGTAGTAGTTGTAGTAGTGGTCAATTGACTCAATCGATTGAGTCAAGAAAAGGAGAGAGAGAGAAGTTCACGAACTTCAAGGTTTGAGCTGTATACTAAGTTAATTAGCTGGAGTGAAAAGCACATATTTAAAAAAGTTTGTTTAAAATGTTTAACCTGTTTAGAACAACACATGATATACAGGCGAAACTCACACTACATAATGTTTTTGTGCAGCACGCTGATTATGTACATGCGAACGTGTTGCCTATTTTTTCTTAAAAATTAAAAAAATTTTAATTTTTTTTAAGATTTTTTGTTAAAAATCTTCTTAACTCGATCTTTAAAATGAAAACAAAAACAAAATAACCCAAATTACAAAAACTTTTTGATATAACTTATTGCCAGTATGTACTTGCGAACCATTATGTAGTGTGAGTTTCGCCTGTATAATTGAATTTTTTGACAAAAATCACCGCATATTTTTAATACATTTAAAAAAATTTAAACTGATTTATTTAAATTCTAAAACCATTTTATCAAGTACAAAAAAAACAATTTTCACAAAAAAATTTTACACTTATAATCCTCTCTAGCGAAACTAATTAAGCTAAAACTCCAACAACAACAACAAGTCATTGGAAACAGCAGAAAAAAGAAGTAAAATTCAAAAAGATGCTGGTGGTCATTGCTTCAAAAGCAGCAACCAAAACGGAGAAAACAAAAAAACTCAAAAACCTTTGCAACAATCCTTTATTTTTTCTTTTCTTTCCTTCACCACTGCCGAATACAATGGCCAATCTGACAATTAACTTCTTCTGCTGTTGCTGCTGTTGCTGACCAAAAAGAAACTGAGATTGAGAAAAAGAGAATTACAACAACAACAAGTGTGCAAAGTGTGCAGTAGTGGACACAGCAGACGTCAGGACACATATGTTGTTTCAACTTTTGCCAGAGGAGACAACAGGACAGTGTCACTAGCTTGAAAATTAGTATGTGAGCGCAACTTGTCCATACATATTAATAATCAGAAAAAAACTGCAAAATTTGTGTGTGTGTGTGTTTTCACAGCAGAAACACTCAAGGTTCACTTCAGGCTGACAGCAGCAGCAGAGCAGCAGCAGCAAAATTAACGCCTAGATTTATTCTGACACTTTTTGGTGGCGTAGTGTGTTTCCACTGGGGAAAGGTGCAAACAATGTTGGTAAAATAGAAAAAAATGTGATCATAATTTGCCGCAACTGAAATTAGCGGTAAACTAGCAATAAAAAAATTGAAGTAATTTATTGTAACCTTTTTGAGGAGTTTGGAACAAGCAATGTAACTCAATAAAAAATATTGATAAATTCAAAAAGTGATAAACAGCTAGCTAAATTGATTAAATTTTTTTATATAATGACCAGTTTGAAATTTGTCTTATTAATTGTAAACAGTGCTAACAACATTACAAGCCATATGTTACTTCTACAAATACTCAAAAAAATAATTTTTTGTACTAAAAACCGTTTGTAACCTGCATAATAACAAATACGAATAAATTAATAAACCATACCTTAAACTTTAATTTAAATAAAAAAGATGAAAAGGATGATGAAGATGATGATGACGATGAAGAAAACGCTGTTGTTGTCGTTGTCGAGGCGACACAGCCACCACCACCAACAACAGCCGACAAAACAGATAGAAAACAGATAGAGCACAATTTGACACAGACACACAAACTCACGAGCACAAATACACACAAATACACACAAATACACAGAGTCAAACTTTTAGCCCCGGTTCAAAAGTCGTCACCCGAGCAACAGTAGAGTCTTCCTAGTAAATTAATAATAAAAGTAAAAGACAGAAGAAGGACAGTCAGAGACAGTCACAGTCACAGTCACAGTCACCAAATTAAACAGACTAAATATAAAGAGAGAAGAAGAGGTCGAAGCAGAAGAAGAAGAAGAAGAAGAAGGGGCCAAAGTTGAAGGGCGAAAATAGAACTTTCGCAACAGAAACAGCAAATAAACCCAAAATTGCCTTCAATTGAGAGCAAACGAGAGAGAGGACACACCATAAATAAACACAGCACTGATGAGATAGTCAAACGAAGAAGAGGAAGAAGAAGAAGAAGAGGGTAGCCAGAAAAAAAAACTAATATTCTGGCCAACTAAAACTCGACGACAAAAAAGAAGCGACCACGAGGTCTGCCACAAAACTTTTGGAGAAAAAAAGAGGAGAAAACGAACAGAAAAGCAAACCAAACGAGCTTAGGCAGCTTTAGCTTAGCTTCAACTTCAGTCGACTACGACGACGACTGACTGGCAACTGAAAACAGAAAAAGAGAACTGAGAGCTGAGAGTTTCCACTGCTGCTGCTGCTGAAAAAGTTGTCTGCTGCTGCGTTTGCAATAGCAATAGAGCAGGGGAACGTCGCCCATCTGTGGTAGCTGTTTGCAATAGAATGAGAAGGGAAGGGAAAAAGAAGAGGGAAAGAGCATGTCAAGCGTCGAGTGCTCGGCAGCAGCAGCCTTTGCACTGAAGTGAGGGAACCCCAAACGAGCGAGCGAGTGCAGCAAGTCAAGGGGCGCCTCAAACCTGACCTGAAAGAAGCAAAGCAGAGCTGTTCAAAAAGAAGAGCAACTTTAATAAAATAGAGGAGAAAGATGAGAGGAGTTCAGAGAGAGTTTTAGAAAATTTTAGAGCTGCTGCTGCTGCTGCTAATGGTAATGGTAATCTGATCCAATTTTTGCAGCCGAAGAGCTGAAGAGCTCTAAACTCGAAATCTTTTTTTTCCACTGAAAAAGCAGGAGAAGTGTCCTACTGTTTTTGGTCAGGCTGGGCCTAGCCTGCTTTTTTTTGTTTCACCTAAATGACCAAATGTGGACTTTTTTCTGCTGCTCATTAAAGCGGCTACTGAGGAAGAAGATCTCGGCTTGCAAAGACTTTTCTTCTCTAAAGAGCTGAAGATGGCTAAATTATTTACTGAGAATTTGTCTGCCGCCGAAGCTGCTGCTTCTTTTTACTTTTTACTTTAGTGTCTAAAAGCTTAAAAACGGGGGAAAGATGATTGAGTGTGGAAGAAGATCAGGGAAGATCAGGGAAGGAAAGAAGAAAGAAGATAGGAGATCAGCTTTCCACTTTTGGATGGCAGTTTTAGTGATTATTATTATTATTAAGGACGAAAAGTGAGGATTAGCAACGAAAGCAACGGGATCTCTCTTGTTCAAGCTTTTTCTGAGTTTAAGTAAAAGTGAAACAAGTGGACCTAAAAGCGAACCATTTTACAAAATTAAAGTAAAGAATTAAATATTTTAAAATTATAACAAAACTACCATTTTAAAAAAAGAAGCATAAACCAGTCAACAAAACTATCAAGTTATTAAAACTATAGGTCATACCACTATCACTCTATTTCACTATTTGTTCTATCCCAAAAACAAAAGAAGATAAAAGGGGCACCTACTTTTACTGATGATGGCGATGAAGATGACGAAGATAATGAAGATTATGATGAAGATGATGACATCGAGGTGGACGAGGTGGTCTTCAGGGATGAGGTGAAAGTTAAAGAAGAAGAGGTTGTCATCAAAGATGTCAAAATGTGACTGGAAAAGCAGTGGTGGCGATGATGATAATGACCAAATGAGGAAAAGGTAGTTTTTTGAAGTGACGATGCTCTCCCGTGAGGTGAAAAAGTGGTAGTGATTTTGATGGTGGCCCAGGCCGAGGCATTGTTAGTCCATAATCGGTAGCCAAATGGTCAGTTGGTGGTGATGGTGATAAAGTGATGACAAGGTTGACCACAAAGACCAAATTCGAATCGAGCCAGAATCGAGCCAGTTCTGAAAGAGAGAGAAATGGTCAGTCAAAGTTTGCTGCTCAAAACAAAAACAATACTCGATACTGATAAAAAAGGTATCTTGTCTCTCGAAAGGTGTCCGATTGAAGAAAGGAAAGTTTTGCAAGAAGATGGGTCACCGGGAACCTGGACTGAGTAAGTTGAAATTGGAAATAAAAGAAACAAAACAACAAGTTCTCGTTTGCAGTTTCGCAAAAACACAGAGACGGCAACTTCTGCTGCTAACGGTGCACTACTGAGGCGCCGCCGCCGCCGCCGTTGATAAAAATTCATAAACACCGTTTTCAATAATTCAAAAATTAAACCGCGATTTTGCTAATAAAATTTTGAGCAAATTGTTTAAAAATGCGTACCATTTATAATTAAAATTAGTTAAAGTTTTATTAAAAATTTTATTTAAAAAACCTGTTAAAATCATCACCCGTGACTTCTTTTAAAAAGTTAAAAATTTTGTAAATTGTAAATAACCTTTTTACTTCTTTCACTTTTTTTATTTTTAAGTTTACAATTGATCTCAAATTTACTTTATTCAAACATCAATCGTACAGCATAATACAACAAAAAATCTTAATAAATGCCAACAGACGAAGATTGTGAGCACAATCCAAAACAAGCCAACAAGTCAGCAGCAGCGGCAGCAAAAAGTCAACTCTCTACTGACTTGTCAAACACTGACATAGACACTAGACCTGACAAGCAGGTAAGTCAGCAAGCAGACTAATTACACACCGTTAAAGTCAGCAAAGCAGTGTTGACCCTGTGACTTGGAAAGCAGCAAAAGAGAGAAAGAAAAGGAGAAAATCATGGCGCCAGGGCGCCACAACACAACAACAGCTCAACTGCTTAGGCTCACTTGAGGACAGGCAAAGCCGTCGCTGCCGTTTTTTGACAATGGAAACGAAAAGAAGACAATGGCACCTGTTCAACAACGAAAAGAGAGGAGGGAAAAAAGAGGAGAGAGCTGTTTTTTGTTGTCTCTCTCTCTCTCTCTCTCTCTCTCTCTCTCTCTCTCTCGGTGTAATCGTTAGGTGGTGGTGGTGGTGGTGGTGAAAAAGGTAAAAGAGGAAGTGAATAACAGAGTGCGCACTTTTAAATGGAGAGAACGGTGAACAATGACCGCTAAAGAGAGACGCTTGAAAGAAGAAGAGGATTTTTTGCCTAAAGCGGAAAAACGGGATGATAAATGAATGAAAAAGAGGAAAATATAGAGGAGAGGTACTTTACCCTTCCTCTTTTTTAAATAATGATGATAATTGAGGTAGTGAAATGGTGGTAAATAGAGTTGAAAAAGTGGAGGTACCTTTTAAAAACCCGTCGAAATATTAAAGGAAATTTTTTTACCCAAAACTGCTCCAAAACTTCCCAAGTTATGCAACTCACTCAGAGGAATCAAGCAGGACACAAAAAACCTGGAAGGGCAAACAACCACCACAACACAAAGAAAGCTTACTCACTCAGGAAAAATGTGCCCAAAAAAATGTGCTGGGGAAACAAACAAAGTAAAGTAAAGTAGAAAAGGCAGCAGGCATCTCAAGAGTCAACTGCAGCAGCAGCAGCATTCTCCAACAAACAAACAAACAAGGCTCTTGTTAGCAGCAAAAACAGCCAAAAAAGATGACCTTTGACCGAGGTGGCAGCAGCAAAAAAAATTAGTTTGTTTGTGAAAAAGACGACGACGACGACAGCGGAAATGTGTCGAGGATAAAGTTCACATGTGTGCAAATGAAACAGCAGCAGCAACATTGGCAAATATGGCTATCGGAAGAAGGAAAAATGTGTGTGTCTTCATTTTCTTTTCCCTCTCCCTCTTCTTCTCAAGTGAAAAAACCGGTCACAAGTGTCACAAGTAATTAGCGAATGGAGGGAACTCAAAGCTTAAGCAAACACTCTCACAGAAGAAGAAGCGAGGAATGTGTCACTCAATCTCCTCGCTCTGCAGCAGAATTTGAGAATTTGGCCCCTCAAACACAATTTTTTTGGCCTTGAGAAAACTGGGGCCTAACTAATTACCTCAGATAAGGTCTCTGGAAGTATAATTTGATTAAGATAAAAAATTTGGCGTAAAAAAGAAGGTTTGAGTTTAGAGGTAAAAATGAGGCTTGTTGGATTTAGGCTCAAATTTCCAGTGCCAAGTTTTGAATTTCATTTTACTACAAAACTGAAAAAGGCAAAAGCCGTTGAACTGTCGCCTTTTTGTCGCCTTCTTCTAATGCTTCTTCTTCTTTAATTGCCTCATTTTTTTACTCTGACGTCTAATAAATGTTGTTTTTTTACGACAGAGACGGTTATTTTCGGTACAAGTCAAGTGTGAAAAGTGATTGCCCATTATGCACGTGTTCATTTTTAAAAAAAGTTGAATTTTTTAAAACAACGTTTTAAATATTTAAAAGTATTTATAACGTTTTGAGTATTGTTGTTACGAAGAAATAAAGTACATTTGATTAATGTACGCTAATTTAAAAAATTTGAATTTAAAACTATAAAAAAATCTAACTTTAATGTTTGCGCATTTTTAGTTATCTATATATAAAACAAATAAATTTTTTAGCGTAAAAATTGTAAAAAAATTAAAAAGTTTTAAACAATAATTAAAAAAACCTTTTTTAACCTTTTTTGACAGGTTAACTTCAATAAAAATAGTCAAAATGATAAATAGACTGCCAACCTAGACTACCACTACAAGCAATGTAGCAATAAAAAAACTTAAAATAAAACAACAAAGCACAATAAAAAGCAGAATAAAAGAAAGAGAGCGAGAAACTCACTCCAGTCAGACACACTTCAGCGGCACGACCTTGCCACCACCACTTCACTTGACCCCTTTGTCCAGAAAGTAAGTGAGCGAGTGAGTGTGTCCACAGTGAGAGAGGCCAAAGAAAAGTAAAATGAAAGAAGAAGAAGAAGTCGGCAAAATCGTCTTCGTCGTCGAGCAGCTGCTGCTGCTGTCAACACACAAAAACTAGAAAGAGAGGGAGAACAAGCATATGTCGCACAGATGCTCAATCAAAGAAAAAGAAACAAAAATTAGAACTTGTCTGGGCTCAATAAAAAAAATGAAAGATAGAGTGTAGCAGGGGGCCTAGGGGTCCTGAGCCCTGGCACGTGGGGTCGGTTTTTAAAAGAGGAAAAGAAAAAGGAGAAAGAGAGAAATCACACATTGGACAAACACAGAAACATTTGAGCTAGTACATCAAAGAGGCGGTCAAATTGTTGCTGCTGCTGTTGTTGTCAGAGTGTGAATGAAACCAACTAACTAGTGTGCTGCTGACTGAGCAAGTGTCAAATGATGGTCGTCAAAAAGTAATTACTAGTTTAGGAGTAGTGTTGGAGTTTTAAAATAAAATGAAATAAAATAGTGTAATTTAAAATTAACCTATTATGTAGTTGCAGAAAAAAAGTTTAAATTATATCAGCAATAGAAAATTGAATACAAATTAACTTGTGAGTGAACACTTGAAAAGCTAAACTTTTAGACTTTACATACCAAACACTGATCTCAAAAAATTGTAGTCGGGCATAAATTGGCCAGTTCAAAAACTGCATAAAATAACGCTAATAAACTAAAATTACGCAAAACTACGCAGAAAAACTTCCGATTACATAAACTAACAAAATTAAATTGAATTTAGTAAATTGTTTTACCATTTAAACGTTTTTCGGGTAGGTAAAATGGGAAAATTGTTATCAATCAGACAAGTACAAAAATAATTTTCAATAAACACAAGACAACACAAACAAATAAATAAATAAATACACACAACAAAACAAGCTCAGATAACCTCAACCTCAGCAATCAGAGCAAAAAGCTGCAAACAATCTCCTTTTTTGGAAGCTCAGTTTAGCAGTGTTAGCAGCATCTCCCAACAGTGCTGGGGCGCCATTTAATACCACCGTAGCAAAATAAAAAACAGAGCAGAGCACAACATAACTCCAATTCGGGCAATCAAAACAACAAATTACAATAAAAAAAACTTAGACTGTAAACTTTAATGTACCTGAGAGAGAGAGAAAGCAAAAGAAAGAAAAACAGATCAACAGCAATCATCAACTGAGGGAAGATAAATAAAAATTTAATGCGTAGGCAGAAGGCAGAAAAAGCGTAGCAGACCAAAAAGGTCGACCACACCTGACCTTTGACCCCTCAAAAAGAGAGGTTCTCTTTGGCCTTGCGTTTGCTTTGCTTTGCTCTGCCCCGTTACTAGCAGCAGCAAAACTTTTTCCTGGCATCTGCCGCCGTTTTTGTTGTCCATGTCCTGAACATGTGCCAGACACGCGCCAGGTGTTCACCGCCATTGCCTGCTTTTCTGCTTGCCTGATTTTTTTGTATTTAGTAAAAGAATGAAAGAGCAGTACCTCACCGAAACCTAAATCCAGGCAAGCAGTTCTGCAGCTCTGCTTCTACTGTTATCATCACCGTCATCAAGTGTAATACAAGTAAAAGTGTTTTTGTGTGTGGTAGTGGTGGAACAGTCCAAAATGTGTGTTGCAAAAAAATTGATTAAATGAGAAAACGAGGAAAAAACCAGTTAAACTAAAGTGAACAGAAATTCAAAACAATCTTTATAGCCAAATAAAAAATATTGTTTTAAATTACCTTTTAATTAAAATAAACATGTATTAAAACCACAACAGTTTCACCGGCCGGCCCTAATTAATTATCGGGGTTTGGGGTATTTATATGCTGCTTTAAAAAAAGAAGATCAAAGTGTGCACTGAATGCTTACTGATGACTGTTTGGGGAATTTTTGTTGGCTGACAAACGAAAAGAAAAGAAGAGGGGGTAATGTTGCGAGCAGCCAAAAAATAACAAGAGACTCACACGAGACTCGCTTGCTGAAAAAAGGAAAAAGAAGGGCGTGCACTCATTTGAGGGCCATTTGGAACAGTTTGCACACACAGAGAAACTAGCCACAAATGAGGGCCACAAGGTCAAACTAATATAAAACGGGGAGGATAAAAGAAATAATCATAATGATAATAATAACGTGTGGGAACTGTGTGTGAGCCTGTCTGCACGTGCTGACTAGCTGACTAGCTGACTAGCTGATTGACTGACTGACTGACTGGGCAATTACTAAATTAGAGTGAGAGTGATGATGATGATAGGTGGAGAAAAACAAAATGTTTGAGGTTGTTACAAAAATGAGTGGAATATGCAAAACTAAACTATTTTGTAATTTTAAACAAAATACTATTTTAAAAGTGCAGTGCACAAAACCTACTTTTAATACAAAAGCATTTAAAACTTGTGTGTGTGTTTGAAGATTTGATAGTTCAAACAGAAAAAAATCATTGCTAAAAATAACCAGTTTTAAAATCAAAATTCAAAATTCATTTAAAACATTAAAAACATTTTTAAAATTTAATAAAATTTACCATTTGTAATACATAGTAATGTCGCTAATAGAAAAATTAAAATCAAATCTAACAATAAATAAAAATTTGTTCAAAGCAATAAACAACAACTCCTTCCAGCTGCTAAATGCGTCTCACTGCTTCGGTAACAATCTCTCTCACACATTTCACTCTTCAATCTTTCATTGGTGAATCAGACAACAAAACAAAAAAAAAAACAAATCATTGGCACGTTTTCATTAGCCTTAACTCTTGTTAATCTCCAGCCAGCCACGCACCCCGCATTTTTCTTTTCATCATTTTTCAAGCCCATTGTTCTTATCAGTGTTCTTCACTTGAGCCATCAGAAGAAGCGTGAAGGCAAATTCCTCATTTCTCATTCAGTGAAGTAGAAAGTAATAAATCCTCCTCCACTACTACCTCCTTATTTAATCTGTAATCTGTAGCCCCTTGATGATGACTGCTAATCCTAATCCTAGTAAATGTTCAGCGAGGTGGTGATCAACATTGGGATCAACTTAAAAAAAATTTTACAACAAGGAGATTTAAATTTAGGTTTCTAGAAGCTGTTAGATTGAGATTACAGAATGAACGAATGAATACAATTGCAATAAAAAAATAATTAAATGAGAATAGACCGTTTTTAAATTACCAACAAATGCATTTTAAAATTAAAACAAAAACACAAGTGTTTTTTGAAGAGTGATGATTGATTGATCGAGACCACTCAAATCGCGACCACCGGCGTCGATGACCTATTTATTTATTGGCTGCTAGCAAAAAAAAAAAAGAAAACCAACCACACTTTGATTGGCCTTCATTTGCACTAATCATTTTTGCCCATATGGTAAAACAAAAATTCATCACTTTTTGGCTAAAAATCTGCTCAACTTAAAAAGTCAAATCAAGAAAGTTTTAACATTAGCTAACCTTTAGTATTTTCAAGTATAAAATAAAACAATAGACTTTTTTAATCTTCAATCTCCTTTGTGTCTTTTAATCGCTGTTAGATCACAGAAAAAAGAGCAACAAAAAGTGGACAACAGTTAAACAATAAAAAAGCACAAAAAATCCAAATGATATATATTTTTGTTGAAGAACCGTTTGAAATAGTCAAAATTGCACTAAAAGAGAAAATCACGACAGTTAAGTCATGACAAAACAAAACAAAACAACAAAATTGGGCATTCAAAAAGTCAGACACGAGACAGAAAACGAAGTCATCACGTGTGGCTGAAATGATAAAAAAACTTTTGCTCTTTACTAGAATATAAAAAGATGATGACGATAGTGTTTGTAGGTCTTCACTTTACTTCCGAGACCTTTAGTCACTTGTCAGTGACTAAAAAACACAACAAAAAAATGGATGAAAAGAAGGAAGGAAGGAAAGAAAAAGTGGTAGCACTTTTGTGTAGGCGAATTGTAATTGGAAGGGAATAATAAGATGAAAAGTTGAAAAGAAAAAAAACAGGAAAAAGTTGAATAAAAAGATGTACCTTTTTACATCATCTCGATCTCTTCACTTTTAAGTAAACAGGTGCAAACTTTTTTACCTGGTTGTTGGCAACATAATTAGCATAATTGAACGCAATTTTAATATTAAAGTTAAAAATTGTAATAGAAAAAAAGTTACCAAACATGTAACGTGCGATACGGAAGTGTGAGAATGATTACTATTTTTACCGTTTATTAATCAATTTTAGTTATATTACTAATTTTCCCTACTAAAATAATAAATAAAAAAAGTTGGTGTGCGATGCTGTTGCTAATTAAAAAAGAAGTAGGGGATACATAGTGATTAATTAGGCAATAAGTCAAAAATGGCAAAAAACTCCTCTTTAGCCTCTTGCTTTTTTTCTCATTGATCACCGCATCACTGACTTTTTGTGGTAATGGCAAAAGCTATCTTTATAAAAAACAAAAAACATGGCGGCAACAGCAGCCAAAGAGTTAATTGAAAAGGACTGCTCTTTCTGAAATGAGCAGCTGAGATTTGCTTGAGCTCTTTTCTTCCTCTTCTTCTTTGAGATGCTAATTTAATTTATGCTCTTTTCTTCCTTTTGAAACACACCATTTTTATTTTTATTAAGCTTTTGAATAACAAAAAAACTCTAGAAATATTCAATTAAAAATAAAAGCTAGAAAAGATAAAGGCAAATCGTAAGATTTAAAAAGAAGTTCAGCTAAACACTTTTTGCAAATTGAATAAAATAAAAAACAAGCCGGTGTCGACACCTTTTGATAGTCATTTAAAAAGCAGCTTTTTCGTCAAACAAAATTAGCTGTTTTCAATTCTGCTTGAGCTTCTGCTGCTGTTGCCGTCATCACTTCTCTAATTTGTAATTGTAATTTTAGAAAGTAAAAAGGTAATTTAAAGCACACAACAAAAAGTCAGTAGTCATCTTCAACAAACACAAAAAGAGCAAAGGAAAGAAAGAAAGAGAACAGAAGATGAATGAACAGTATAAAATGAACAGGCACCAACTTTTTTCCTTTTGTACTACAGCTTTTCTATTATTTTTGGTGTGCAAAAATAAAAAGCAATTTAATCACAAAACTAAAACCTTTTAGAAATTTTGGCAGAAAATGGCAGAACAATCAAACAACAACTTCGCCCTAACCGCCGCCCTGAACGCCCTCGCCGGCGTCGACCAGCTGGCGGAGATGGTCAAACTGCAGACGGAAATGTTCGAGGAAGCTCTTCAACGAATGGACAACACTGAGGCGGTTGATCAGCTGCGGAGGCAGTTCTACGAAAAGCTGCGCAATATCATCACTTCACCCTCAATTCCTGAACAACCTGAGCCAGAACTTCCGGTTCCAGCAACTGAAACTTCAGCACCAGAGCTTGTAGAAAATACTACAACCCCTCAAGAGGCTCAAATCACATCCTCCTCTTCTCAAACTTACCTTCCTGAACAAACTCCTCAGAGGATGTTCCGCAGGATGACGGTGTTTCAACGGTGTTATCAACGGCGGCCGTCGCCGCCGTCTCTTCGCTGGTGATCATCGGCGCCGCCGCCGCCTCTGCTGCTGCTGCCACGGCCACTGAAGGTTTGCTACTTCAAAGTGGTGATGAGGATGAGGAGGAAGGTGATAATAATGAAGTTGAAGATGATAGTTTTGAAAAAGAGGAAGAAACGGTTGATGATGAGGAAGATGAGGCGGAAAATCAGTCAACTGAACTTGGTGGAGCGGTTAGGTTTTCTGATGAGGAGGAGGAGGAGGAGGAGGAGGTTGAAAACAGAGAATCGGACAAAGAAGAAGAGGAAGAAGAAGAAGAAAACGAGTAATTTAACCAACTAGTGTACCACATTTTAAAAAACTTTTAAAAACTTAAAAATTGTTTTAGAAAAAGCTAGAAAAAAATAAACTTCCACAAAACAACAAAACAGATTTTTTCTGGCAAAAGTTGGGGCACTTTGCCGCTGGGGCGGTAGATGGCGCCTGCAGCGGCGTAGCAGCAGCAGAAGGAAAAGCAGCGGCGGCGCCGAGCACGCGGCCCACGCAGCTGCTCACTTTTGTCTGTCCCGTTGCCCCGAGCACGTGCTCGCTCGCTCGCTCACTTGCCATTTTAGTTGCTAGCTCTCAAGACTTCGGAAACGATCACCGTTATCATCTTCATCACCTCGTTCGCTTATCACACCTCCTCATCCTCGTCACCTCTCCTTATCACCACCATCAACAAGCACTGCTGCTGCTGCTGCTCACTATCACCGCCAGCCTGAAAAGATGACCATCACCTGTCTGAAGTTGACGCTCGTGCGACGGTAAACACACCGCTTTCTTTGAGGGTTCTATTTTGGATTCTGCTATTGGGATTCTTTCTTTTGGGATTCTTCTGTTTCCCACTTATCACCCACCTCAGAATCTCTCCTCTCTTTCCTGATCTCATCCCTCCTCACCACCTCCATCTAATCCAAACCTTTTCTCCTCTTCCTCTCTTTCATGTCCTCATCACCTCCTTTCTCACCAAACAAAACAAAACCCAACCTAATCACCTCAATCTCAATCACTTCAGCGCCCAGGACGACCTGAACGCCAGCTCCCTGCTGCTCGGCCAGTCGAACCGCTCCACAATCAACGAACTGGGCCGTCGGCAGGCGGTGGCCCTCGCCCACGCCCTTCCGCCGGCCAACACCTACTCGCTGGTCTACTCCTCGGACCTCGATCGGGCCCGGGACACGGCGGCCATTGTGGTGGCCAAGTCGGGGGGCGTCATCCACCGAGACACCCGCCTTCGGGAGCGCCATTTTGGGGGGCGGGATGGCGAGCTCTACCGAGCCCAGTTCAAGGCGGCCCTTTTCGAATACGGAAAGTCCACCAAAAATGAGGGCGGCCTGGAACATTACGCCGTGCCGCCCAACGGCGAGTCGGAGGTGGACGTCCGCCGCCGGCTGGCCGACTTTTTCGAACACCGCCTCCTGGCGGATCTGAAGGAGCTGGAGGACCTTTCGAACTCCTCGAACTCCTCCTCACCTCCCTCCCCCAAAGCCTCCGTCCTCATCGTCGCCCACGACTACGTCATTCGCCTCTTCACCGAGTATCTGCTCGGCTTCAAGGGCGGGGCTCAAAACTCCGAGGAAGAGGAGAAGAAGGACAAGGACGAAAAGAAGAAGCCGCCAACTCCTTCTCCTCGTCCGGTGAAGAACTTCTTCGGCGCCGAGGTTCCCCCCGCCTCCATTACCGAGCTGGTGGTCAGCTTTGATGGAGTGCTGAAGGACGCCTTCGAGGATGGCGAGGAGGCGATCACCGACGTGGTGGTGGTGCGAAGCGGGGATACCGCCCACCTTGGAGCGCTTATCTGACAGTGATCTTCAAGAAGTTGTGAACTCCTTTTTGGAGTTTCCCGAAGATCTTCCCGGTGTCTTTTATATTTCCCTTCCTCAAAATCTCCCCCTTAGTTTTTAGAGTTTTTATTTACTCCCAGAGAGACTCTTTCTCTTTCCATCAAGTTGGAAAGGGATTCAAGTTCTTATATCATTCCTCGCCTCATTCTAATCAAGCTCTTACTACCTCCTCACCTTCTTTTACCTCCTCCTAATCTCCTTTTTCTACATTCCTTCAAACCTAACTTCCAAATTCTTTCCTCCTTTCCCTCTCTCTCTTTTGCCACCAACAATTTTTGTTGCCTCATTGCTTACTTTTGCATTTTCATGCATTTTGTCTCCTACTCTCATTTTACTTACTCTTACCTCCAATCTTTTACCTCCACTTCCTCTTCCTCCTACTTTCTCATGATATTTCTCCATGATCTTTTCTGCTTATATAACCACCACCACTACCACCACCATCTCTACCAAAGGAAAAGGAAACTTGCTGCTGTCAAATATGTTTGCATATTGCACAAATATTGATTATTAAACCAGTAGTAGTAATACAACTTGAATTCTGCACTGTGTGTGTCAATTAATAAACACATGTCTGAAGTAAATTAAGCTGCCCTGCTGCCCTGACGTTTGCATATGAAAAAGGTCTGAACTGGGGCAGCCCCAAAACTTTGTAATTACACTGGTGGCGCCCGATGGCGCCCAGAAAGAAGAAGAAGAAAAGGAAAGGAAAGGAAAGGAAGAAAATGAGGAAAAAGGAATAAAACTTCTTCAGCTTCTCCTAAAACGAAAAACTTATGGCGCCCAGCATTGCAAGTGCCCGAAAATGGCCCAGTGCAAAACTCAGACGCAAAACAAAACAAATGGCGCCAAAAAGGACCATAAATCAGAGAGAGGAGAAAAGGGGAAAATTCTGGATTCTGTCCTTACCCCTTCTTCTTCCTCCAATTCTCTCTCTTATGAAGGAAGAAGAATATTCTGGGCAGAAATAGTAGTAGTGGTAGTGGTAGTTCCAATGAAGAGAATAAGAATAATCGTTGTTGTTGTTGTTGTTGTTGTTGTAAAAGAAAGTGGTAACAACACACATAAATACACTACTAAGCTAGACGACCGAAAAAAAAGAGAGCTAAAACAAAACAGTAAAAAAACGGTAATGAAAGAAGTTTTTGGCACACTTTTCCTCTCTCTCACTTTTCCTCTTTTAGTTTTTTGCATTGATGGATTGCGAATTCAAAGCAGCAGCAGCAGTGTTGGTAGTGAAAAGACAAATGACTTTAGCGTCGACTTTTGTTGGCTGTTGTGTTGTTTTTTGTTTTTTGTGTTTTTTGCTGTTATTAAAAGACGCAAGAGTGCTAGATTAAATTTTTTTTACTGTTGCTCCTTTCTTTCTTCCTTCAAATGTAAAAGTTGTAAGTTAGTTGTAGTTGTTGACCGGTTTTAAAAACTGCGATAGCACTAACAGTGGAAAAATTAAATATTAAAATTAAAAACTAAAATCTTGAAAAGCAAAAAATGTTGAACAGAAAAAACTGCGCGCACTAAAAAACCGGCATCGTTTTTACTACTACTTCACTAAAAAAGGAAAAAAGATGCAAAAATCGATAAGTCATCTTAGTCTCTCTCTCTCTCTCTCTCTCTCTCTCTCTCTCTCTCTCTCTCTCTCTCTTTTAGTTCTCTTCCTTTTTACGACGAATAAATTTAAAATCCTTTCTTCATTCTCATCTTTCTTTTTATCGATCAGACTAGTTTTTTCTTCATCATCATCATCGTCGTTGCTAAGACGACGTATGTTCGCTGTTCAATGTTTTAGCTTAGTCGATTTTTTCCCTTCTTCTTCTTCTTCTTCTTCTTCTTCTTCTTCTTCTTTGGATGTTATTCTAGGACAACTCTCTTCCCATTAACCGACAGTTCTTTCTTGCTCATGAAATTGAATAAGGTCTCGACAGAGCAGAAAAGAACGAAACTAGCAGAAATCTATTGCACAGACTAATCGATACTAAAGTGTGTCAAAAATCGAAATAAAAAACTGAGAAGGAATCAAAAGTGTCTCTCATTTTTTCTAATTGGACCGATGGGGATCGTGGTGGTGTCGTTGATGATATAAAGACATCAGAAAAGTGTTGGAGAAAAAAGTTCGACTCGGTAATTGAATTGAAGCACTTTTTTTCTCCCCTGCTCAAAGCTCAAAAAATAATAATCATTTACAGAAAGGGGGGCAAATCATTCGCTCAAATTGCAATTTAAAAAGTGTAAAAAGATAGATTTTAGCACTATCTTTTTGTTGCTGCTGCTGCTGCTGCCAAGCAGGAGATAAAGTTATTGAGCCAGAAAAAAAAGTGCAAATGAGTTTTAAAAGTTATAAAGTAAAAGAAGTTTGTGTTTTTGGAAATACCTTTTAAAATAGATGTCCGTGCACCAAGTCCAACACAAATTGTTAAAAATTTTTATGGATTTCAAAATTAAGATTAACATTAAAAACTATTTACCTGTTTTATTTGTATCAAACAGTCGATTAAAACTTTAAAATTAAACAGTAAACAACAAATAAAAAACTGACTAATTAAAACTCGATAAAAAGGCAATTCAAAATTTTCCTAATAAACAACAGCAGCAGCAGCAGCAGCAGCATCAACAACAAAAAACAAAAAAAACTGCCAAAATTGCAAACACACAAAAAACAGCGCCAAAGCAGTGGCCTGCACTAATTAAAAAGGAAAGGGGAAAAGAAGAAGAAGGAAGGGGAAAAGTGCAAGATGCATGTGATCGTTAATAATATTAAAACTCTTTCCAGCCAGCCATTCATTCATTCATTCATTCTTCATCTGTTGTTACTGTTTCAGAAAAGAGAGAATGGGTGAAAGTATCCCCAGAATTACCACTACCCCCGATTCTTTGTCCCTCTATTTCCTGTGCCACTACCACCACAACCCCACACAGTGTTCCAATTGGAACAGACGAAACAGAGAGAAGAGAAAGAAGAGAACTAGAAAAGAGAAAATCACTCGGGCGGGCGCCAGCAGTGCTCCTCTGGTCTGCCTCTTAGTCGGCTTGAACATTTTGGCACACACAGAAAAATGAGCCCGCAGAATCAGTAGAATTTATTGCCACAACCACCACAACTAAAAGAGTACTTTGAACTTCTTCTGTGAGTTGAATTTTCGTCTGCTTCTTTATTATTTTTTTTTATTTTCTGTCACTGTGCACTTTTTTCAACTTACTATTTTGTTGTTGTGATTTTGAGTTTACAAAAAGGAGATCTAAAACGACTGCAAAAAATTATTTACAATGTTCACTGAGAAAAAACAGTTAAATTAAAGTTAAACTAAATGATGTCAACAATTAAATTCTGTTTGCTGTAAAACAGAATAAGAAAAGTGCAAGAACAATGAAATGTGCTGCAAAACGAAAGTAATTCTGCTAAATTTAAGTAATAAAAGTAAATGTAAGTACCGTTTATCACCTGATAATTAAAATAATAAAAAATACAAGTTTATAACTAAAAATGTAAATCTAAATGTAAAAAAGTAAAACACGTACCGAAAAACTACTAAAAACAATATAAAAACTTTTTAAATATTTAAAAATACAACCTTTTTAAAGTGGCAAAAAACTTTTTCTTAAAACACATTGTCAGTGTCACACTTAAAAATAAAAAAACTAAAAAACAGGCAAAAATCAGAAACACATCAAAATAAAATACAATTTTACAACGGCAAAAACTTGATAAAGTAAAAAGGCTGCCAAAATGGTTGACAACTGTTTCACCTGTCAGGCGGAAAAGAGAAAAGAGAGAGAAAAAGGGAGCAAAATGCACAAAAATGCAAAGGGAAAAATGGTAATTTGGCAGTCTGTTTCAGTGGTGGCCGCCACACCATCATCATCCGCATCATCACTTCCGGGAGAAGAGAGAGAGAGAGAGGAGAACACTTGGGGACACTTCTTTTCCCTGTTGTTGTCTGTCACCCAAGAAACAAAAATGAAAAGCAGTAGTACAATAGTAGTACAACTTGAAGCAGAGAGTTTAACTGCACCGAGAATCGTGATGATGATGATGATGGTGATGGCGATGGTGATGGCAATTGCAATTGCACTTGGTGGTGATGATGTTTTGGCGACAGTGACACTGATGTGCACCGATTTTTTGCCCCAGATTTTGTTCTCTCTTTCTCTTTTTTTGTACTTCTATCAACTGCCGTTTTTTTCTAACAAGTCCTCCCTGAACAGTAGTACTTTTAGGGCGCAAATGGTGTGTAGTACACCTCGGTGTGTGGTACCGGTGTATGTAAAATGTGGGAAGTGAAAATTGAAACAGCTGAAAAATTTAAATTGGAATTAAGGGGGGACAACGCGCACATTGCAAATTTTTTCGAATTTTTTGGTTTTCTTTTCTAGTCAACAGCTTTTTTCAGCAAGATCTTGAATCACGCAGGTACATTTTTTGCCAAAACGGGTAATACCACAGAAATGATCAAGGTATCAAATGAAAGATGACAAAATTATCTAGATTTTGTCTGGCTCGGATTTTTAAATTTCAACTTTGTTGTATATTTAAAAAATATTTGAAATCTGTACATATTCTATGTTAAGTCAGTTTTCAAAGTTTTTCGTTTTTTACCATTATTCAAAAATCTTTATCTGAGAAGTTAAACTACTTAAAAATATTCCGAGTCAGACAAAATCTAGATAATTTAGTCACCTTTCATTTGACACCTTGATCATTTTTTTGGTATTACCCGTTTTGGCGGAAAATGTACCTGCGTGTTCAGAACACTGATGTCGTTACCGACAGCGATCCACTCATCGGAGGACCGTAGTATCAACACAAAACTGTTCTACATGAAATTCTCAACAATCTTTATTAAGTACATTCTTTATGAACATCATAGCCACCCCAAAATCAAAATTCAAAAAAGCAGTTAAAAAGTGCGCGGTGTCCCCCCTTAAGTAACCTGTTTTATGTGTAAATTGACAAGACGTTAAAAATAAAAAATTATTTTATTTTTTACCTTTTGTTCTACTGTTGCTTACAACAAACCGAACAATTTTAAAAATTAATTGTAAAAAAAAGTTTAAAGTGATACCTTTTAGCTCAAAAAAAACGATTGATAATTTTTTGTTTAGTTTAAAAATCTTTTTCAGTACAGTTTAGCAAACAAAATTGATAAATTTAAAACAAAGAAAAATTAAATAAAACCAGTTTTTAGCTTCAGATTCAACATCGATAATTTAACACCCCAAACTTTTCCATACTTTTGCATTTAGCCTTTTTCCTTGACTACAACTATCATCTTCTTTACAATCAAACAAAAAAACTAAAAAAACTTTTGTTCTAAAAAACAGTTTCAAAAAACAGTAAAGAACAGTGGTACTTTTTACTAAAAAAATGTAGAATTTTGTAGTAAAACAAAAAAGAGAATCCACATTTTCACCACTGTACTCTTTTTTTCAACTACCCAAACTACTACTACTACTTCTGGGTAGAATCTGCAGTGCATCACAAAATGTGTAGACTAGTGAAAATAAAAATCTCGACTAGAGAGCACGACGAAAACATTTGCATGAAAGTTTCAGTCGATAGTGCTGGTGGTGGTGGTGGTGGTGGTTACATTTTGCACACTTTTTCCTCCACCAGAACCGCGTGCTCATCTATCATCATCGCATTCACGATTCTGCTTTTGGATTCTGTTGGCTGTGATACAGCAACAACCAAAGCAGCTAATGTGTGTAACCCCTTTCACCGGGAATATTCTCTGTTCAATGTGAAAGTGGAGCGAGTGAACCAGAGAAATTTATATCTTTCAACGATTCGGCTGCCTCTGCTGCTCTTATCTGACGGGTAATTAATTATAATTATGCGGCTAGAGGAGCTGCGGAAAAGAGAAAAAAGAAAAAAAGAGAGAGAAATGGATTCTGCCGCTGAAAGGATTCTGGTGATTCTTCTGCTGCTGGTGCTGGTAATTCTGCAATCATTTTTGCTGCTTCTGATTTGCTAAAAGTGAGGCTCTCTTCTTTTAAAGCAAAAATGATTAGTGTTGTATTTATTTGGGGGATTGATGATGATAAAAAGATGAGCCAGTGGGCAAAGGTAAAAATGTTTAAAAGAGAGAATAGAGATTAGCTGCTATTTTTAGCTGACTTGTTTTTTAAAGTGCGTTATGAAGTGTTAAAAACAACGATTTAAATTTTATTACTTTTAAAGTTTTTCATGTTACTAAAATTGCAAGTAAAAAAATAATTTAAAAAGTTAAACCTGTTAATTCTCAAAAAAAGATGTAGATTTACAGTTTTTCAAAAAAATAAACAAATAACAAGGGTGTGAGTGTCGCTTCGCGCCACGAACCATCGTTTCATTTTAGCGTTTATTTTGTTTATCAGGCTGTTAAGCATTGACTGATGTCATTTGGTTAATCGGCATCGACCGACGGTTCGGGACACAACTCGCAAGCTCGTTGTGCCCCGAACCGTCGGTGCCGATCAACCAAATGACACCAGCCTTCAACATTTGAGGTTTACTTGGCTGGTTAATTTGTAAAAAAATTTTATTCAGTGTCATTTGGAAAATCCATAATAAAAAATACTTTTAGTAATCCAGTCAACTCAAATTTAACATCAATAGATAGGTATTTATTAACGTCGTTTTTAAACTAAACAACGTCATAGAATCATAAAAGATGTAATTTATAGAACCATAAATGTTAACGCAAAAAATCATATAAAACTTAAATAGGGATTTGTACAAAAATTAAAACTGACTTTAATAATTACTTCCGTAAGTCAAATCAACCTAAAATTGAAACCAATAAATAGGTAGTAGTTAACATTGTTTCCAAGTAAAACAGTGTTTAGATATCATAAACGATGTAATTTATAGAATCATAAATGTAAATGTAAAAAATCATATGGAATTAATATAAGAATTTTTATGAAATTTGTAACTGGTCATAATAATTACTTGCGTTAACCAAATTAACCCCAACTTAATACTATTAGATAGGCACTACTTTGCATTGCTTTCAGGTAAAACTGAGTTTCAAAATCTTGAACGATGTAATTTATAGAATCATAAATGTAAACACAAAAAAACATATGGAATTAATATATGAAGTTTTTAACTGGCCGTAATAATTACTCTCAAAAATCAAATCCTGTTGAGTTTAACGCCAGTAAATAGGTATCCGTTAGCTTAGTATTCAGGCAAAAACCACAACTCGATGACTTTCACGATGTATTTTTTAAAGTCAAAACAAATCGTATAGAATTTATTCGGGAAGTTCGAAATTATGATCTTAAAAATGCACCCGGTGTTCGAATCACCTCAAATTTGGTATCATTTGAAAGATGCCATTTAGCTTGTTTGTTGTGTGAAAACCGTTTCTCGATATCTTAAACGATGTAATTTATAGAAGCAAAAAAGTGCGTGCAGAGAGAGAAACATCATTTTTTTAGTGAAGTTAGATTTTTTTAGTAAAATCACCAATATTCATATAAAATACTTAAAAATTTAAAACTTTATTGCATCAAACACAAAATTGTTTTTAAAAATGTACCTTTTTAACAACGACAAGCTAAAGAAAAAAACGACAAAAAATAAAAAAATTAATTAGTACACCATTTTAAAATCTAACTTTTTCTGTTTAAACTAATAACTCTTTCTTTTATTACTTCCACCCATTTTTTTTCAGTTCACTGCACACTTTGCCGCCTCTGCTTCAGTCAAAAAAATCCTTCAACCCTTCATCATCATCATCATCATCGGCTGCTCTCTCCTCAGCTCATAAACCATTCATACAACTCTCTTCTACTACCAAAAATCAAAAATTAGTCTTCTCAGTAATAATATTACTCACAACATAATATAATCGGCTGATCCTTAATTAAAAACTGCAGCAGCAGCAGCAGCAGCAGCACCGGCCATTGTGAGTGGGCTAAATCAAATACACACTGTAAAGGAATTAACTCCAATTCTTTTTCCTGGCGCTCTCTTTCTCTCTTCGATCCTTTATCATCAACTCCTTCAGAACCTGAATAACAAAAGCAGCCCTTTTTCATCCTTTTATCTCCTCTCTTCTATTCATCTTTTTCACCACCACCACCACCGCCAACTGTCGCCAGTTTATTCAACCTCTTCTTTTGGTCTTCTGTTCCAATTGGAATTCTCCTCCTCTTCTTTTCTTCTCTTCTCCCTCCTTTTTCTGCTCTTTTCATTGTAAATCAGCCCGTCTCTTCTTTTATCACGTTCTTCTCTTCTTTTTCTCTGCTCTCTCTCTCTTCCTCACTGATTACTGCTAATTAATTAATCGTTTAATTAAGTTTTTGCTCTCTCTGTTCTCTTCTGGTTTTTTACTCTTTCTTTTGCTCGGCGACAAACAGCAACAAGAAAATTTCTAGTTAAATAAAAAGTAGTGCTAAAAAGCAGCAACAGCAGTAGTTTCTGGCAGCAGAGATAAATAACTAAAAAATGTTGAGCAAGAGAAACTTTTGACTCAAACGAAAAAGAAGAAGAAAAAAGAGGTCCAAAGTTTCTGGCAGCGGAAATTAAAAATTTAAATTTTTCTACACGAGTGAACTCCTTCTCCTTCTTCCTCTTTTTCCTCCTCTTCCTCTTCTCTGGTTTGCAACTGCGGCTGTTTTTCCATTCCAGTGGTCATCTTGTTTGTTGTTCTGTTTAGTTTGCAAACCAACAAACCAACAAACCAGCAACAGCAAAAAATCCGCTGGACGTGCCACAGTCGAGAATTTGGTTAGCCGATTGTACGGCAGTGGTGAAAAAAAATGTACAGCAAACAAAACAGAAAAAAGAGAGGGCACAGTGAAATACACACAAACACACAGAGAAGTAAATCAGTCATTTCTGCTGCACTGACTGAGCTGCTGCTGCTGCTGCTGCTGCTGGTAAATTAAATTTGCTGGCGGTGGTTTTTATTGTAACCAGAAAGAAAAAGAAGAAAAAAGAAGAAGAAGAAACACTGTGCAAACTTTTGCTGCCTGAGTAATTGCTGGCCTGGTCGACAATTGTCAGTGGCCACACACTGAATTGCATTTATTATTTTATTATCTGCATTTTGTTTTATTCTTCTTCTTCTTCTGCTTCTTCGTCGTTTTGGAAATTGTGAACTTGTGTGTGTGTTTATTTTTTATTTTCTTTCAGTGTGTTTAAAATACGGTGAAAAAGGGGGCAAAGTTTGCTGTGTGTGTTTTTTCGCTCTTTGCAAAGTGATTAAAAGTGATAAAGTGCTGTGTTGTGTCGTGTTAATTTTCTTTTTTGAAAATCGATATTGTGGAAAAAAACACCTTTTTATCGAAGTCATCAACATTTTGACAAATTTTAATGTAAGTATTCAAAAACAACAAAAAACAAAATTAGTAAACATTTAAAAACCGTTTAAAAATTTCCTATTAAATAAAAACAAAATTAAAACTAAAATTAAACAGTGATAAAAACCTTTTGCAAGGACGGGAAAACATTCAAAAAATTAACCTGCCAAAAAAAGTAAAACCTCAGATTCAATACACAATCACAAACAGTACCAATATTAAGACGTTTAGTAGTTCTTTCTCCATTGTTTTCTATTGTCTTCTATTGTCTGTCATTTCGAATAGCGCCAATTTAAGGAGCAGCAGCAGCCTCAATTCACCCTCCAAATAATTCTCTCTCTCAAATGCTCCCCAATGGCCAATTACATTTTAATCTCTCTATTCCCTTCTTCTTCTTCTACTTCTCCTCACTACCTTATTCTTCTGCTAATTATAATTTCAATTGCTCCCCATTTGAAACGGCCAATCGGTCAACGCTTAAGGAAGAAGACCCAAACCAAAGCAAAGCAAAGCCTGAATTGAACCCTAGATCTTACTCGATTGTTTGAATTGCTGACTGGGGATTAAGTAAACGGAGGAGGAAGAAGAAGAAGAAGAAGAAGAATCTGAAAATAATAAAAAAATAATCGTAGTAGTAGTAAGGAAAATAAATATTGCAAATTGCAGTCTCTTCTTCTTTTTCTGTTCTTTTCAGTTAAAGCAAAGCAAAAAGATTGTCAGTTGTCGCTGCTAATAGAGAGAAGGAGAGCAGAAAAAGGCGGAGATCGAGAATAAAAATGACAAAAAGTGATTGAGAATTGCTGCTGCTGCTGCTGATGCTGCTGAGCAGGGGTGAAAATGGGAAAAGTAGAAAAGAAGAAAAAAGTGAGATTCTGTCTGTTAAATAAAAAGAAAGATAGCCGACCACAAATAAAGAAAAGAAAGAAAGAGAGAAATCAATTACAAATTGTCCAGTGCCAACCTTTTTGTCTTTTTTTAATAGTCTCTCGAATAAAAAGGCACTGGTTGACCACCACCACCACCGCCGCCAGATTTGTCTTCCTGCCTATGTCTATTTTCTTCTTTATCTCTCTCTGGCCAATAAAATGTAAGGTATCTAACTAAATAGAAAGGAAGTGAGGTGCCAGTGGTGATTGTGCCAAGTGGACAAAGTGCAGTAATAAAAGAAAAAAATTGAAAGATTGATTTGAAACTGTGTACAAAAAAAATATTTAAAAATGACACAACTTGAGTAGTTGTTTAACCTTTTTTCAAGAAGGTGAAAGAGTTAAAACAAAAATAAATAAAAATTTTTTTAAATAAACTTAAAGCCTTTTTGCAATGTAAAACAGCAAAAAAAATAAAATAATAAATAAAAATTTTTAATAATAAAAATTTAAAAACAAATCAACCATTTTAAATGTTGGAGAAGATATAGAAGCATAAAAAACATATAAACAGAAATAAACATACACAGCAAAAACTACCACCACCACCACCACCACCACCACCACCACCCACTCAAGCAAGCCCAAACCAAAAGGAGAAAACTGGCAAATCCAATTTTGCAAACTAGCAAGTGAGCAAACGAGCAAAAAAGGAAAAAAGTGCCAACAAATAACCAACACAACAACTAAACAACCAAACAGCCAAACAGTGTTAGTCGTCGCTGAAATCAAGTGACACAGAGAGAGTCCCAACACACAGCATTTTCGCCTTAATCAGCAGACACAGCAGTGCTACTACTACTGTGCACTATTTTTCTATTCGAGAGTTCTGAAAGAAAACTTTTGCCTTTGCAACACAACAGTCGCTTTGTTCCCTTCACTCACTCACAGTCAAAGTCTGAGTCTGTCTCGCTAATTTGATTGACTCTCTCTCTCTCTCTCTCATTTGCACACACACACAGCAGTGCTCAATGTGTGGCAAGTTAGCAAGAATCGAGGAGAGAGAGAGGAGAGAGAATGCAGAATCAGGCGAAATTCACAGAATCCAACAAGGCGACAATTCTCTTCTGTACAAACACAGAGAATCCACACGAGCGCTTAATTACCAGGGCGGACGACAGAGTGAAAGTGAAAGTGAGTTGACTGACTGACTGACTGATTGACCAGTCCAAAAAAGAGAGAGATCGCATCCGAAAAGGAACAAAAACAAAAAATGGTGACAAAAAAGGGAAAGGATAACAAGAGTGCCCAAATTCAGAGGAAATGTTCTTTTTCTTTTTTCTTTCCACTTTAACCCCAGCAAACTCAGCAAACTACTACTTTTTAGACGCTCATTCAGTTATATAACAATTTCTCTTTCTACCCGAATTAGCAGTTGAAGTGCTGCTGCTGCTAAAACGCCAGCAAAATTGCCACTTGCCTGAACAGCACACACTCGAGCTCAACTCTTCTTGACACTTTTTTTGGAAACACAGACAACTTCTACAACAACAACAACAGACACATTCGCCACTCTCTAATTGTGTTACACTTTTTTTTGGCACACGTTTACTACCACTGCAACTGCTGCTGCAACTGCTGCTGCTGTTTATCTAGCAAATTATATTATTACAACTCTGCTGCACTATTTTTCCTAGGAAAAACGCCGTCTGCAGCGGCAAAAAAACTTTGAAAGGTGACAGAATGTGAGCTTGTTTGCTTCCCTGCCAGGCATTATTATTATTATTATTATTTGGGCATCGGCTGCCGAGAACATTGTAATTAGAGGAGGGAGGAAGAGAGGGAGCTGCTGTTTTGCTTTGCTTTTGCTCTCTTCTATTGAGGGAGAAAGAATGAAAAATGCTACTCATAATTCTGATCATTTTCACTACAGTGTCTGCAATGTCTGCCTGCCCTGTCACACGTCTGAAAGAGAGGAAGGGGAAATAGCTGCTGCTGCTGCCAGTGTTCAAATTCGGTGACACTGATGTTGCTGGCAAAGTTTTCGCTTCGCTAGAGAGCAAAAAGAAATGAGAAGGGAAAATGGGAAAAGGGAAACTAAACTACTAGGCTTGCCTGCACTTTGCACTGCTTTTGTCTGAGTTTCGTAGAGTTTCTTTTGCGTGTGTGTGACCATCTGTCAGAACTGCTGCTGAAATTGCTGAAGTTGAAGTTGAAGTTGCGGAAGTTTTGCTCTGAACAGCAGAGTTCTTCTTCTTCCTCCACTGCAAAAAAGTGAAATAATTGACAGATGATTTGAAAAGAGAAAGTGAGAGAGGTGATTTGCCAACAAAGAAGAAGAAAAAGAAGATGTGCCCGCTTTGAAAATTGTAGAAGATAAACTAGCAAAACTGAACAAAAGTGCTGCTGCTTTTTTTAAAGAAGTGGTGGTAGTGGTAATAAATGGCGGTGATTAATAATTAAAAATGCTTTAAAATGTTTTGGACCTTTTAAAACATAAAACAATCCATACTTCTAAAAAAACAGTACCATTTTAAAATCATTTTTAATTGTTGACCTTTTTAAAGAAGTCCTACGGAAATAACTGTAAATATAAAACAAAATATAACAAATATTTTAAAACTTTAATCAGCATTTTTTTTGTAAAAATTACTAAAACTAGAGGCAAAACTGATGGCAGCACAAAATCTCGCTAAAAGAAAAAAAATAAAATCTGTTTGCTACTACTAAAACGACTCGGAAATTACAGCAAACATTTTGCCATCTTCTTCGTTTTCATTTGTTTGTCCTTCCTCTTCTAGTAGAACTCTCAAAGAACTTCTTCTCCTCCTCCTCCTCCTCCTCTTTCATCATCTTAGCCTAAGAATTTTCCCCTTCCCCTTCAAAACGGAAATTGTCACCCATTTGCTGCTGCTGCAGACTGAAATTTTTGTTGCTGCCTAGACGAGAGAAAAAGAGGAAAAGGGCATAAAACACACTAGAAAATAACACAAAACAAAGCAAAACTAAGGCCATCAATGGAGTCAAATGGAACGAAACGAGTGCAACACAAAATGAGTACAACAAAATAAGGCAAAAGGATTTTAACTGCAGAAACTAAAGAACAAAACAAAAACAAAGTACAACAGTAGAAAAAGAAGAAAACATTGAAAAGTGCACCATTTAAGAAACTTAATTTGAAACAAAAAATAAATCTACAAAAATGTATTTAAACAGCAAAACGAACAAGCAAAAAAATGGCTCAACTGATCTAAGAGCAGGACAGCATTTTTTCTGACTACAAAGTGTTTAGTAAAAACTAAATAATGAAAATTAAAATAACAGTTTTAAGTTTAAACCTTTTTTCCACACTATAGTAAAGTTTCCACCGAAATCATAAAAATCACCCAATAATCAGGCAAACCAGGGCAAAGTAACCGGTGGCCATAAAATCAAAGCACACACACATTTTCTCTGGTAATAATTTGCGATTTGCAGCAACAGCAGCAGCAGTGGAACTCCATTATACATCATCACACTTTGTAGAAGTAAAAGTCGTAATGATATAATATTCTTAATTCTTTTAGAGGGCGCAGAGACTATTAAATCAGGGCAAAAATGGCCCAAGTTACAGTGCTGGACTGTAGACAGAACACAAACACTGAGTACATTTTAACAAAACGGGCAAAACAGCAAGTACCAAAAAATTAATTGCCATTTTTTGGCAGTCAAAAACGAAAAAAAATTATTTAACGACCCGATTAAGTGTGTGAGAGGAAGTGAGTGAACACTAGGAAGTGAATGAATGAAAAAGAAAAAAATGAGAAAACTGAAAGCCAACTGCCCTTTTTCTGAAAAAATGGATGAAAAGAGAAAAATTTTGCAGCAAAAAATAGGGAAAACGTTTTGGGTGTATAGAAAAAAAATTGAAAAACTAGATTTTTATGACCATTTAAAAAATATTGAAACCTAGTTCACTTAGCAAAAAAAACTGCCAACTAAATAAAAATTAAATTAAAAATAAAATAAGGTAAAGGGTTTAACCATTTAAATACAGATTTAACAACCATATATTTACTTAACAAAATTATTAAAATTTTATAGTAACCGTTTTAAAAGAAAAAACTACAACTGACTTAAAACAAAACGAGTAATAATCGTTTTCAAACAATTTTCCCTGTGTCATTGAAATAAACACAATAAAATTCTATACAATCATAAAAAACAAGTAGTGAAAATCTATACAGTGAAAACTGCTGCTGCTGCTGCTGCCAAAAAAGAGAAAGAAGTAATGTGTGTAACTAAAACCAGTTTTTTCCTTTTCCCCTATTCATTCTCTCAAAACATCACAAGACTGAACTAATTTCATCTCAATTACGTCGTCAATTCACCATTCTCTCTCCTGTTCACATTAAGTCTCTCTCTCTCTTTTCTCTCTCTCTCTCTCTCTCTCTCATTCATTCAGTCACTTGTGCGTTTCATTCAGGGACAGAGAGACAGAAAGCTTCGTTTCAGTTCCCAAAACACAGAAAACAGCACAAAAAAAGTTGCACTCAGAAACATTCACTTCTTAGACAGAGAGCAGACACACAATTGACTTCTGGCAGGCGGCAGGCAAGCAAGCAAAAAGGCAAAGAACAAAAAAAATTGATGTGAGGGGAGAAAAGAAAGAGCAGGAGCAGGAGCAGAAGCAGGAATAAGAATAAGAATAAGAATCAGCCGTTGGAACCGCCGAACAAAAACTAACGAGGGAAAACGAACGACTGAAAGAGAAAGAAAGAACCAAAGAATGAAAGAAAGAAAAAGTTCAAGTTGACTTGACTTGACTTGAGAGTTGATAGATTTAATTACCGAAGTATATTCTCTCTTTCTCTTTCTGCAACTGAAGTTGCTGCTGCTGTTGCTGCTGTAGAATAAAGAATAAAAAATTATTCTTATTCCTATTCCTATTCTTCCAATTCAGTTCAAATTCTGCTGCGCCGCGCCTGAATGAGCATTCAAGAGTGAGGCGGCGAGCGCACATTCTTTTGCCTAGTTTTGCTACTTCACTTGCAGCAGCAAAAAAGTGAAGAAAAAAGCAAGCGCCCAAAAATATGTCAAACGCTGGAAGCAAAAAATTAGCAAAGACTGAGACTAGCTCCAACACAGAAGAAAAAATTGGGAAAAATGAGATGCGAGGAGACCCGCCAATTTTTTACGACATTTTTCTCTGGAAAGATGAAATGAGAGAGAGAGAGAGAGAGACAAAAAGAGCACAGCTCGGGCAAAAAGATGATTTTATGAGCAGTAGCAAAAAAGAAGTTTTGGCAACCAAATTATTATTGAAACCTTATTTGGTAAAAAAGAGAGAGAAAATCATATAAATCAAAGGGCTTTTCTTCTTCTCTCTCTTCTCAATGAATATCTATTCCAGCAGCAGCCCAAAGACCCCTCTTTCTCTCTTTTTGCCCTCAGTTTCGAATAAATAAATAAATTACCCCAAATTTTTCTTCTTTTTTCCTCTTCTTCTTCTTCTTCTTCGTCTCCTCTTTCAAACGACAAAATAGAGTGGACCTAGTGTGAGTGAGCGAGTGAGTGAGTGAGTGAGCTGGCAAAAAAGTAAAATAAAACTAAGATGGAGTGAGAGAAAAAGAGGAAAAAATATTATTATTAATAGCCAGTTCGAAGACGAAAAAACGCAAAGAAAACGACGAGATTTGAGGAGTTGCAGAAAATTTTGCGGCTGAGACTAGGACGATCACTTTTTTTTTTTTTTGGTATGTTATATGTGATCGTAATGTTGAAAGGCAAAGCTGATGCTGAAAAAAGGCAGCGAATGCGAGGATATATTGCAACTGCTGAGCTGCAGCATTTGGGCAACACAAGGGCAAATAATTTGTACTTGAATGGCTGAACTACAGCAGCAGCAGCAAAAAAAGAGAAAGAAAACAGAGCAATGATCTATGGGCAAAGGTGATTTATGGGAGTATAGTGCGTAGCAAAATGAACAAAAAACCAGAGAATTTTTCTGAAGATTTGGTGCGACCTTTTGAATAGATCTAGCAAAATTTTCGCTAAAATTTTTCAACATACAAATTAGTTAACCTTTTACTGAGCATACAATCAATTTGTCTTAATTTTTAATTAGTTAAAGTTACCTTTTAAAAAAGAGTTGCTGCATCAACCGGAAAATTAAAACAAAACTAAAAAGTTATCCAAAAAATCTTAGGCTGCACTTTAATACTTCTACACAGAATAATTTGACCTTGCACAGGAGAAAACCTGCCAAACAAAAAGTGCCTCAAAAAAGGGAAAAGCAGCGGCTCAGGCCAAATGTAATAAAAAAGCAGGGAAAAAATCTCTCTCTCTCTTCAAATCCAATACACACAGAGAATTATTTGCACACAATATTACATACAAAATACAAAAGCAAGGGCAAAGTGCGGCGACGGCTGCGGCTGCTGCTGCTGCTGCCGCAAAAAAAGACGCATAAATCGATTTAATTCTTGCAGCAGCTGAGAGAAGAAAGGGAAAATGTCTAAAAGGAGAGCTAGAAATATCCAAAGATGAGAAAGTCTCTCATCAAAATAAGGAAAAAGGCAAAAAGGGGCCATATTCCTTTTTCCATATTAGCATTCTCTCTGCTTTTTTATGCAGCCTTTTTCTGGGCAATATGGTGGTGGGTGATATATTTGAAATGGTAATGCGTGCTGGTGGTTATAAGTTGAAGAAAATGGATAGCAAAATAGAGGGCAAAGTGATAATGTACATTTTCTGATTTGTAGTTTTGGTATTAATCTGTAGTAACCGTTTAAATAGCTTAACTAGGACAAAAGTCTAAAAAATTTAAAACAATCTCAGCAATTAAACTAGTGTTTTTTTATGTCTAAAAGAAATGTGTAAAATACTAAAGTTTTAAAAAATACCTTTTAATACGTTTTGCTGTTTTAATCGAAAAATTGCAAAAAAAATTATATTTTATCAGCTTTTCAATTCAAAAAAATCACAGAATTTCTTCTTTTTTCTTTCTTTTCACATTCAGACAGACAGTCACAGTCTCAGAGAGAAAAGAGAGAGCACAACAACGAGGATGACAAATTTGCTCACTTTTTCTTCTCTTTCTCTTCAACTCAATTCTCACTATCGTCTCACTTTGAAAAGGAAAAGGAAAAGAAAGAAAAAGTGTGCACTGTGGTGCAAAAGTGTGAAAAGAGAGAAAATAAATAAATAAAAAAAAATGGCGCAACAACAAAAATTTTCTTTATTCCAAAGAAAAAAGATTCAATTGAAGCGAAGTGAATCTGAGTAAAAAAATTGAATGAATATGAATAAAAAACAGTATATGAAAACTGTGTATCGACTAGTGATAATATAATAAAAAGACAAAAAATGAAAAAAAAGAAGCTTTACTACCAACTTGAAAATAAAAAGTAAACTTGACCATTTTAAAGTTTAAATGAAAAGCAGAAGGAATTAATAAAACTAAAATGAAACAATTTTTAACCTTGTTATTAGTAGTAGCTGCATATATAATAATCTAAAAAAATCAAAAACCAAAACCACCAAACAAAGCTCCCCCAACGACTGACCAGTCCTTTTTTCCGTCTGACCTCATTTTTTCTCAGATCAGGTCGATCACAGAACCCAAACCAAAACTTGCCCGCTTTTTTCTCTTTTTTCAGAAAAAAAGAGAAAAAGAAAAGCCGCACCCAAAACAACACAGCAGCACAACAAACAGAGAGAACCGAACCGAACCGAGCTGAACTGAACCGAACCGAACCGAACAACAGCTCAACTTATACAGAAAATAGAAAGCAGAGCAGAAAAAAAATCCGCCGGAATCTTCTTATTTTCCGTCCTCAGCTTCGTCTTCGTCGTCGTCAGATGATGTAATTCAAAGTGAGGGCGGCTGGCTGGCTGGCTGGTTAGTTTGCCGACTGATTTGCTCAGTGAGAGAGAGTTGAGCCAGATTTTTTCCACTTGGTTGAATTCTGGCTCTCTTTTTGGTTTGGATTCTCTCTCTCTCCTTCTCTCCTTCCAGAATTGCACTTTGGATCATTTCGATCTCTATTCAGCGGCAGTGATTCAATTTGCCAGCAAGCAAAGGCTTTCCTTCCTTCTCTCTCTTTCTCTCTCTCTCTCTCTCTCTCTCTCTCCTCTCTCTCTCTCTCTCTCTCTCTCTCTCTCTCTCCTTCTCTCTTTCTGGATCGATTCATCTATCAATAACATCCGCTGATTTAGTGCGAAAGGAGGCGGAGGCGGTGGAGAGAAGAAGTAGTGAGGAGGAATAAAATCAAAAATAAAAACAAAAACAGAATCTTAGAGCGAGAATTTGAGATTCTGCAAAAGAGGGAATCTGCAGCCGCCGCCGTGATCCAGGGGATTTGCTGTGGCCAAAATGTGAGGTAAAAAGTGCGAGAAGGAATAACCGAATTTAGGTTTTGTTTTTGCTGCTGCTGCTGCTGCTGTCTATCTTTATTCTCACTCTTTTCTGCCTGGTTACCTCTGGAATCAATTTTTGAAAAGTGAAACAAATGAGGGGGTCAGAAAGAGGAATGAAAAGGATTGATGAGATAAAGAAGCTGGAGGAGAATGACTGGCCTAAATGATGACTGGATATCCACCATTTTTGAAAGCTTGATCACGACAAAAGAAGAGAATAAAGTGATTTGATTTAAAAGTGTTAACCTCTTAGATTGACAACGTAACATGGAACGTAATTTATAAAATTTTTAAATACTTAAATTTAGTGAATAACCTTTTAAATCGGGTGTCTGATGCTATTATAATTAAACAACATGTACTTACAAACGCTCAATTTAAAACTATAAAAAACTGCTAAAAATAAACTTAAAATAAATTAAAATTAAGTTTTAAAAACTGATAACCTTTTAATAAAGAGCCCATGGAAATCCATGAAAAAAATAACAAAAAACACTTTTTTTTCTAAACAAGTCTTTTAGAAACTGAATCAGCTGCAGCAGAAGCAGCAGCAGCATCACATTTAAGCACAAAAACTTTCCAATTACGGCGCTAATTAACGCCAAGTCGCGCTAGTAGTCATCGCCACTCTGTTCATATAATGATTAAACATTGTGAGAGCAACTTCTTTATAACAAAACATTGCAGCAGCAGCATCTGCTTTTAAATTAAGAAAGAGTGAACACAGCAGTAGTGTGCCAGTCTATTAAAATCCGAAAAAGAACGAAAGAGAGATTTAGTCAATTACAATAAATTTTAATTACCAGTTGAACAATGAAAGACGAAATCCTAAAAAAACAAAATCAACAAAAAAACAAAGAGAATCGAAAGGCAAAAAACAGGACAAAAAATCTAAAAGTCAAGTTTTTCCCTCTAATTTCAACACGCACATTCAAAACACTCTAAACTTTAATTTAACCTCGTTTTAAATCTCTTCTTCTGGGCGCTTGTGAGGATTGATTCTCTCAGCTAAGCGCACATCTCATTCTGTTCACTGCTCTTTCGGCTGCTCTTTAATTTTCGATTCTAAATTCTAACAGGCAACAAAAAAGTAGTAGTAGTAGTAGTAGTAGTAGTAGTACTAGAAGAGAACTTCGCTTCCTCCTTTGCTGCCACTTTTTAATTTAAATTTTTTGCCACCACTTCTTTCACTTTACTTTCATTCTCATTCACTTTTGCTGCCTTGATTTGCTACTCTTCTTTTCCTACTTTTTTCTCCTTTGATCGCAAACTCATTACCGCCCGTCAAAAAACGTCCTGGAAAGGTCCGCTGGGACGCGTTGAAAGACTGGGAAAAAAAGGAAGTGAACAAAAAAAGTTAAAAGTATTTCAGCTGCTGCTGCTGAGGCTGAAGTTGAAGTTGAAGCAGCAAAGTTGGCACGCCAATCTTTGGGGCCAAAGTATTTAAAATGGTAAATTGCCACACTAGTTGGCTGCTGGTGCTGCATCTGCGCTTAAGTGCTGCTCGATTATGTTTTTTCTACTGCTGTTTTGAATTTTAAATTTTAATGCCTCTCCTAAATTGCCAACTAAAAAACGGCAACAACGGCATTGGCAACGGCAGCAGCAGCCTAACTGAATGGCTAATGAATTTTGATTTGCTGAGGGGAAAGGGTTGGGAAGGGAAGAGGAGGAGAAAATAAAAACAGCAAAAATTGATATGTAAATACCCTCGGCAAAAAAGAGCACAGAGCACAGAGAATACTCTCAGCAAAACAGCAAACAACGACGATATATTCAAATTATGATTATTAATGAAGGAGAGAGAAAGTAGTGGAGGAGGCTAATATTATTACTGAGAAAAAAGGGACAAAATACGAATTCAAAACACAAAAGGCAGAAAAACAAATGAACGACATTTGAACGAGAGCAAAGTGCTGCTGCTGCTGCTGCCTGGTTTTGTCCTCCTCGATGTCCCCACTTTGTTGTTTTCAAAGAAGCTCTACTTTTTTCGAGTTCTATTTTTGCAACTGTTGTTCAATTCAGACATGGACCTTCTTTTTTCTGTTATTGGATCTCAAGGGGTTTGATCTGCAAAAAGCTTGAATTTTTTGTTGTATTGCTGCTGCTGCCGTTGTTGTGTTATTTGGAAGAGTCCAAGAACTGTTCTGCACTTCTCTTCTTTTCCGGTTAACTGAGAGAGTGCAAAAAGAGCCAAGGGGAAACAACAAGAATAGGGAATAAAAAGCAAGCTGCTGCTGCTGCTGCACTAATGATGGAATCGAGAATCTTCAGCAGATCCTCTTAGAAAGTAGAAAATAGAAAGCAGAAAGTAGACGGCAAACTCTTCCAACTAACAATCATTCATGAGTAGAAGCAGCAGCAGCAGATGATCATCATCATCATCATTTATATCTTTCCGCCCCCTCTGTTTTTTAGTTTAAGTCCAAGGCAAAAGAAAACAGCAGAATTTTCCCCTTTGACCTCTCCCTCTTCCACTTCTTCCTTCTCCTTACAAGTCAACAGGGGAATTTTAAACTTTAGCCAACAACAACTACTACTGCAGCTCAAAATACAGCAAAAACTAAAATAACCGAGAATAAATAATAATAAAAAGAGGCAGCAGCAACAGCAGCCATCAGTCAATCGTCAAACAACAATCTCCTCTTCAATAATAACAAACAACAGCAGCAAATTCTTGCTGGCAGGCTTTACACAACAAAAATTCCTGCATTTTTAAATAACGCTTTTTTTGGTGGAACAGAAGTTTAGTGGCTCTGGGTAGTCAAAAGTGATAGTCAGCGCTGCATCAAAAGCTGCAAAAAATGCAATTTTAAAATTGCTTTTCATAACTTTTAGATTATTTTTTGCTGCTGCTGCTCAAAGTTTTTTTCAATGTTGAAGGAGGAAAAGGAGAAAAACAAAAGCTCTGATGATTAATCTGCTTAGCAGCAGCAGCAGCATCGGCCCTAATAAAATTTAGCATCAAAGTTAAAAGCTGCTCTTGTTCTTCACTTCCACTTCCTCTTCTTCTTCTTCTCTCTCTCCCTAAAAGGCTGTAAATTTTAATATGCTAAAGGAAAAGAAAATGGAGCAAAAAAACCGACGACTACGAGACAAAGTAAAAATGGAAGCAAATGATTGCTGCCTTATATTTATGGTGCAGTTTTGCTGCAGCACAGTTTTGGACTGTGTGTCTGTGCCACCAGTCTATAAAACAATTTGTTATGCAAACGGAGGAATGAGAAGAGAAGAAATGGAAAAGATGAGGACGAAGATGGAGATGAAGATGGAGAAATTTCCTGAATAAGCAGAAAAAAATATATAAATTCTGCTGCTGCTGCTGCTGAGGCTGCTGCTTTTGTTGTAGTAGTAGTGGCAGTGTTGGGTAGTTAAATCAGAATAAGAAGAAGAAAACGAAAACAAAAAAGGAAAAGAGCTGAGAGTGAAACATAATAAATTTTATTAGTGTAATGTGCTTGTGAGTGGGGGCTACTTTTGTTTAAAAATAGCAGTATTTTTTACCGTTTAAAAAGAGAGAGTAAGTACATAAAACTAAGTAAAGATTATAAAACAATTTTTTAAAATTAAAAATTTAAAACGTAATTTACCTTTTGACTGAATCAGTGTTTTAACGCAACTTTTTTTTAATAAAAATGCCTAAAAATGTTGATCAAACAGCTTGAACAAATCGAGCCAACAATAAGAAAAATCTAAATAAAAAAACGCTCCTAAACAACTCAAGAATTAAAAGAAAGCAGAGAGACTCAAGTGCACTGACGAGAGAATGAAAGTGTACTATTCACTTCTACTACAGTGGAGAGTTCACCAGGGTGAAATGGAGAGTGAAAAAGCGAGAGAAAAAGCGAGAAAAGGAGAGAGTAAACAAGGCCAAAGTAAAGAATGCGTTTACAGTGAACAGAGGAAAAGTAAAAAGTAAAAGCAAGAGGAGTAAAAAATCTCAAATCACAAATCATTCAGTTCAATGGCAGCAGCAACTTCAACTTCAGCAGCAGAAAAGTAAGCAACCGAAAAGTCGCGCCAATTTACAATTGCACCAATTCAAGTGCTCTCAGCTACTTAAAAATACATTTTAAGGCCTAGCCAAACAAAGCAAAGCAAGGCAGAAAAAAAAGTTAGCTTGGCTGGCTGGTTACACAGCGGCTCTCTCGATAATAGAGACCAAGAGCACAGAAAAAAGTGGGAAAAAATCGGAAAATCAAAATTAAAAACAGCAAAGTTGGCCACTGAAAAGGAAGAAATCTCTTCAATTGATGTGAGTCAGGGGAAAGAATCAAAGTGATAAAACAAATAAAAAGTACAGTAAATAAATAAAAAAGTACTAAAGTGTCTAGTGAAAACTACGTTTGAGAAATGTCGACAAAAAAAATTCAAACTGCACAAATTTTGTTGACTTTGCCCCCCTGCATGATTTTAATTTTGATCCCTTAGTACGTCCCAACAAGTCGAGCCAACATAAAAATGTCAAGTTCTAGTTTGATCTAGTTTAAGAGAAATTCCTATTCTTGCTGCCCACAGAAAAAAATTACTGCTGATGCAATTCTCAGTCGCCAATCTCTTCTCATCGACCTCAAGAGTCGTTGAACTTGGCAGTGGTGGCAATCTCGCCACCACTTGTAGACGTACTTGCACTGTTGTACAATACTCAGGAAGAATACAAAAAAATAAAATAAAAGTAGCAGCAAATAATAGAGAATAAAATGAAAAGTTCTGAGGGAATTATGAACCTTTGAGAAGTCTGCATACGAAATATATCGCAATGAAAAGGACTTGAATCCAAAATATCCTTAGCGTAGCTGAAAAATGGCCCCCAAAAAAAGAAAGTTATTGCTAGTATGGAAACCTTTTAATCGTTCTAGTCCAAAGAACAAAAAGCTGAATGCAATTCTACAAGTTAACACCAAAAAATTGCTTTCAAGGTTAAGAGAACATAGGAGTAGTACCGCACATGTACGTACTTCATGTTGAATTACTAAGTTCAAGTGAAAAACAAAAATACAAAGACAGAAAGAAGCAGCAAAATTGGAAGTAATCGAGAACGCACATAAACAATAGCGATAAATTAAATAGAGATGACACGAATGAAATAACTCTAGGCTGAAAGAATAAATTGTAGCACCAAAAAAGTATAGTTTGCGTCTGATACCTGTTTTACTGTCGGTATTGTCAAATTCAGCAAATCATTCTTCACTAGTTACAAGGCAATAAATTGACAATGGAATTAATGGAATGTGTAGTCTGTCGTTGTACATGTGTTAAAAGCTCAGTGAACATCAATGAAAAGAAATAGGATTATTAGATCTGGATGCGCTACAAAAACAAATGAAATATAGAGATGTAAAAGGAAATAATGTGTTAAATTAATGCAGAGTGTCTGCTGCTGCTTGTTGTTGTCTTGAATTAGTTTTCTCTGTACCAATTGCTCTGGTACAACCTTGTACAAAAAAGAATTTTCTACAATGTTGTTATTGTAGCTTTGTTATTGTAGTTAGTAGACCTCTTGTACCAGACTTGAGCTGGGCTGAATTGAGTTGTGAAATTGAAATAAAAAATATCTTTGTGATAGAATTTACCTTTTTCTAACCTTCCAGCTATAGAAGTAACGAAAAAATTTAAAAAAATGTCATAAACCTAACCTAAAAAGCAGCACTAAAAATGTCTTTGTTTTAAAATCTAACTAAAAACTTTGAGGCAGAATTAAATAGAAAATCAAAAATCAAATCACTTGTGCCTTGTCAGCCTCTTCAAATCAAAAATTTTTCTCTCAATCCTTTCAATCTCCATTTACTCATTTTCCTCAATCAAAAACCTCTTCCTCCTCCTCCTCAATCCCACGTTTCAAAAAACAAGCAAACACAAACAGACAAAGTCGGATCACATCAATTTCCCCTTCCATGTAACTGTTATTTTTTTGCTATTCTGTCTGTCAATTCTGTCTCTGTCTGTCTCCTGCTCAGTTTAATCCCCTTAGCAAAACTTTTGTCTATTTTAGGGGCCCGCTTGCTCTTCTCGTTTGGATTTGCTGCGCTGTTTTTTATGCAAATGAGCTGTTGTTTATCTCTCTTTGATTCGATTCCTGCTCTTTCTCTTTCTCTTTTCCCACTCTCACTTTTCCATTGTCTACAGATAATCTGCTCTCTTTCTCTCTTCTACATTCTTTCTTTCTGTTTGTCTACTTGAAAATAGCAGCAGCAGCAGCAGCAGCGAGTGTGTTTGAGTGCAAAAGCCCAAAATAAAGTTAATGCGATATAAAATAGAGTAGACAAGAGAGAAAGAGAGGAAGAGAGCGAAGAAGAAAAGTGGAAAAGTGAGCAAGTCAAGTGAAAGAGCAGCAGCACCGAAAAGCAGCAGCGGAAACTGCATTAATTTTCTAATCTTAAGCTTCATCTTAATTAATTAACTAATTCAACGAGCCTGCTCGAAAATAGCACTGTACAAAAAGCAGCAAAAAAGCAAAGTTACAGCGTGGTAATGTAGTGCAGAGAAGTTAGGAGAGAAGTAATGTGTGTGTGTGTGTGTGTGTGTTTGGAAGTGAAGTCATTGGAAAAGATGGGAATCAGAACTGAGCATCAGAAAAAAGAGGCAGAAAAACATTGACAAAAAAGTTGAGAAGGAAAGAGATTGCCAATGAGGACTAATTTACTAGTTGGTCCTCCTAGTTGAGAGCACCGTTAGTGCAGATTAGAAGGCAAAAAATTGTGAAATTGGGGAAATAATACTAGTGTTTGTAAATAGTGAAGTAACTTTTAGAAAAGTAATAACCTTTTATATATTTCTATTAAAATTTAAACATAAAAGAAAAAACAGCACCTACCCTTAGAAATGCTGATGATGACAACGAGGTGGGCGAGGTGAAAGTTGTTGAGTTGAGGTAATTGAGGTGGTGAGCAAAGTTGAAGAGTTGAGGTGCCATTGCAGTGATGATGGTGATGATGAAAATGATGAAGAAGAGGTGGTGATTGTGATGATTGTGATGGAGATCTAGGTCTTGATAAAAAAATTAGTCCAAAATTTATAGGTTCAATTGTTGATGATAAGGTCGAAGTTAAAGAGAGAGTGGAAAATGATGATGAAGATCGAGCCAGAAAAGTTTGTTCTAAAAAAAAAAAAAACCAGTTAATTTCATGAGAACACAAAAACAGGCACAATTTTCAAGCAAGCAAACTAAGACTCAGACCAAGTTGCCTGAACTCAAGCAAACTCAGCAAGTAAAAAAAACTTTGAAAAAATAATCAGTTTCAGAAAGTCTAACAAAAATAACAGGCGGCAGTGATTCGTAGTGCAAACATTAGCGAACTGAAAAAAAACGAAAAACGCCGCACACACACAGAGTACGTAAAAAATGAAATTCGGAAAATGCTAATTTAGCAGCACAGTACCAAAAAAGCCGGGGACAGATTTGTGGAGCTAAACTTTATTAGTTTATTCAATAAAGTAAGCGACAGCAGCAGCGGCAGCAGTAATATTATACACACACACACACGAAAAACTAAACTTGAGCAGAAAGATGGAGAGAGCATTTTCTTTCAAAGAGAGGTTTTTTGCTGGCACAAAATTTGCAACAAAATTCAAACGAGCGAAAACGAGCGAAAAAGAAAGAAAGAGAAAGAAAAGGAACGTGACAAACATCTTTCCTTTCACTTTTCAGAACTTGAACTGGAGCATATGTTGTTGTTGCTGCTGCTATTTTTTCAAAAAACGAAAAGAAAGTGTTTGTCTGCGTTGTTGTTGGCTGTGCACTGTATGTTTTTCAGACCCTGGCAACAGCAGCAAAAAATAAAGCTGAAAACAGCGAAATTGAATTAAACAGTGGGTACAAAAGTACAACAACAGCAGCAGCAGCAACTGCGGCAAATTCTTTTCGTTTGCACTGGTGATAAATAAATAAATAACAGAGCCAAATCAAAGTCAAATAAGAAATAGTCAGTCAATACTGCATGGGCAACTAACTAACTAAAAATACAAATTAAAGTAATTTAAAGTATAGTGAGATGGCTACCAGTTTTTAAAAGTAAGAGAAATTTTCTACTAAAATTTTAAAAATCACCAAACTTCTAAATTCCTTTTTAAAGTTTAAACATAATTTTGCAAAAAACTAAAACTAAATAAAATTACAAACATACACACAGAATTTCACCTTGCTCAATCAAAAAAGTGCAACACCTGCTCTCTCCTCTTTATTCTGAAAAAATTTAGCCAGCACACAAAATATTCCTCTCTTCTCGGTAATTACCCGAGTTTAGTCGGGCGTGGTTGTTGCGGCGGCGGCGGTGACATCATCAGCGCCCTTATCATTATCAAAATCATCAGCAGCAGCAGCTACCACCACCACCTTAAATTCTTCTTCACCTTCACGTGTCCAACTTCAATCACCATCACCAGAATTTCACTAGCAACAGAATATAACAAAACCTCTAGTCGCTGAATCGTTAGAAAGAAAAAAGGAGAAAAAATCAGGCAGTCACGCAATACATGTCACTGCTTCATTACCAAACTTGCTCTCTCTTCTTCTTCTTCTTCTTCTTCTTCTCCAACATTTACCGCCGCCGCCAAGGCTGTCAATGTCGTGCAAAAAAAGACACTTTGTTGCCATTTGCATTTTCTAAGAATATACGGGGAAAATCAGCAGAAGGAAGCAAATCACGTCAAACTGCTGCTGCTGCCGTTTTTGTTGGCTGGTTCAGTGCAAAGAAGGGACAGTGAAGAAGAAGAAGAAGAAAGTGGAAAAGAAAGAGAGAAAATAATAATATAATGCGAGAATTCACTTCACTACTGAAACTGCTTTTGTACAGAGTGTACTCTAACAGACAGCTGACATAAATAAAAGTGTATTTGGTGAAATTTAAAATAAAATTGAAACAAAGTTATTATTACCTTTTAGAAAGATTGTCCGATATGTCCATTTCGAGCAAAACAAATTAAAAAAACTTTACTACTAAAATGAGCATTAAAAAAAGTTAACCAGTTAATCTAATAATACAAGTTCAACCCAATCAAATTTTTTTTCTAATAATTCACCAACTAAAATAAAAATACTACCACCACCACCAACAACAACAACAATTCGTAATGATAAACAAATGACGTAAAAGAGAAGAGAAAAGAAAAAAGTACAAAAATAATAACCAGTACATAAAAGTAAGAGAATAAAATGATAAAAAAAAGTAAATAATGGTCAGCGTGAGGACCAAGGCGGAAAGCAAAGCTAGCCTAAACCCTAAATCAAGACCCCCAAAAAGGACGAAAAAGACGATGATGATGATGATCATTCTGTTGATGATGTACTAATGAATGGAATTGAGCAAAAAGAGAGAGAAGACAGGAAAAAGGCAAGTGCAAGTGCGAGTGCAAACAAACAACAACAAAATAGGCAAACAGTCAAAGTAATGCAGAAAAGTAACCGGAGATCAAAACGGGAGAACTGGCAAAGAAAGAAGTCCACTGCGTGATTTCATAATTTGTGACCGCTCACGAAAAAAAGAAGAAAGACGGAAGCAAAGGACGGACACAAACAACAAAAAGTGAATCATTAACTCTGACTGGGGATTAGAAGAGGAACAAAAAAGACAAAAAATCAGCTAAAAACTGCTTACGATGGCGACTTTTAATTTCAGCACAGAAGCTAGTGTCTGAAGTTATTAGTTTTTGATTAGAAGAGGAAGAAAAGAGGGGAAAAGTAGTTGTTTTTTTGGCAACCAGTTCTAATTTAGAGCGGGGTGAAATCGCCCAAAATAATAATAGCCACTAAAAGGGAGTTCATTAAATTTCAGTTTAGCAGTTTTTAGATTTTGCTTTTGTTTTTTTCGTTTTTTCATTTCAGTCGTTAGTTTTTAGTCTATCGTCTGGAAAGGGGAGCAGCATCCAAAAGATGGCCTCAAAAGATTAGTGTGCTGTGTGCTGTGCTGGGAAATGAGGGCATCCCCAGACGATAGAAAACGATAATGGTGGAAATTAATTGAAAATTATTGTTATTGGTGGGAGCTCTTAAAAAAAGAAGCAAAAAGAAGTGTGTGTGTACAAAAAAAATCTAACTGAAAAAGTGTTTGACCTGTTTGAAAGGTAGTCTAGGTAGTCCCACAACTAAAAAAATATCACAGTTTTGCTGTAAACTATTTTTTGAATAAAAGTTCAAACAAAAAACAGCTCAAAGTTAAAGTTCAGGTGCTGAAGAATAAAGGCAAAAGTGAATTACAACAAAAATATTAAAAATCTTTAAAAGCTGAAAAATATTTACCAGTTAAAGAAAGCGATCGACGACGAAAAATGGTAAAAATAGAGCAATTTAGCTGTACAGAAAAAAGACAACTTTTTAGTGCAAAACAAAAAGGTGGTGAGATGCCTTGTTTTCTCAAAAAGTTTGTTTGCAAAACTGTTTCATTTTTAGACAGCTGCTGCTGCTGCTGCTGTTCAAAGTTCAGCCAGCTGAAGAAGTACTCTGCACACAAACACACAGACACTAAACTTAAAATATAATAATGAAAAACTAAAGTAAAGTAAAGTAAAGCTAAGTGCAAATATAACAAAAAAGGCAGTCTACAAACAACACTGGTTCAAAGTACAAGATATGTTTGCTGGCTGCTCTGTTTTGCTTGTATAAGAAAGATAAATTAAAATTTAATTTTGATGTCCTGTTTTGTTAGCTGGTGCACAAAGTTTAAGCAAATAAAAAATACTCTCTGTGTGTATATGAGGGCAGAATGAGAAAGGTGTGTTTGTAAAACAAAACAAAACAAAAAAATAAGTTTTGAAAAATTGTCATTGACCTTTTAAAATGAGAAAGCTTTTTTACAAATCACCAAAAAGGACAAAACTTAACTAAAATAACATCAGCCAAAAAATTCTAACCAGATTCTGTTTGCTTTGTAATTTCAACTATAAAAAAAGTAGAAAAGTGGTTAAAACAAAGCAAAAGAAAAGGCAAAAAGCTCCCGCAAAACGGAACACCGTGTTTCATTTAAAGAATTCAGACACGGCGGAAACACATCCCAGCGTGATACGAGGATACTCTGATTCGCTATTGGTCATTTTAGAAAAAAAAGAATGTAGCGTTAATCCGTGAAATGCATCCGAAACATCGTCTCAAAGTCACGTTTCATAATGTTTCACTAAATGAGAGTTAATAGCAAAAGCAATGATACGGAAAACACAAACAGAAACGCATGACAGTGAAACAATACGAAAAGTCAAACTGAGACCCGAATTCCAAAATGCAAGTTACTCAGAAAAAGCAGCACAAATTTATGTTAAAGACCTCCACGATACCTAGTCGGTTAATCCGATACTGGGTGATCGTGGAAAGGTCTTTTAAAAAAAATGTAGTGTCCGGCTTTCTGCATACTTGCATTTCCGAGAAATCGGTCTCAAAGTTGACGTTTCTATATGTTTCACTATGTGTCTAAAGCAAAAACAATCGATACTGAAAACTACGAAACAAGAAATGCAGTGACAGTAGAACGAATTACGAAAAGTCAACTTGGACCCGATTTCCAGGAAAGCAATTATGCAAAAACCCTAGACACGTAAATTTTATTTTAAAAGACCTTCAACGAACCCTAGTCGGTAATCACGATTACTGGGTGATGTTCCCCGTGAGAGAAACAAAATATCGAGCAAACAATCCAAGCCAAAACATAGGAAACCTGAAAACAGAACATTTTCAGCAAAATCCTCGTCGAAAAA
>JAMZRA010000004.1:11769391-11782191 GCA_024499935.1 Tyrophagus putrescentiae
GTTAACGCAAACAAATGCATAAGAATTTTTTTCTTTTGTTAAACACACCACCACCACAAACATTTGAATGAATAAAAACAATTACTATTTTGCATTTATTTATTTATGCTAAAAACAAAGGTTTAATCAAAAGTGTGTGCGTTCAAATAAAACAAATAAATTAAAAACAACAAGAAGTTGAGACTGTAAACTTAAAAAATTGAAAGAATAACTGATTATAAAGTGTTAAAAATGAAGCACTAGTTTATTAAATTTTTTTGATTATTTTTTTGTTGTTGTTGTATCAATAGTCAAATTTCCTTTTATTTTTGCTTTTTTAGCATTACAAAAACTATGTTTTAAATTCCATCCTTGTTGAATTTTTTTCTTTTTTGATTCAGTTTTAAAATTTTTTATTTTAGAAACTATATTTATGTCTCCTTCTATTTCAAGATCATTTGTATTTATTATTGAGTTTTTAGTTTTTAAGTTATCAGGTAAAAAAATGCTAAAATTGGAAGTTGTTGAATCTAAAAAATATTGGTTTTAATATAGTTTTAAGTTTTTATTAACAAAATTTTTTAATTTAGTTTTTACCTGTTTGTGAATAAATTTCAATTTTTGTGTTAAATTTTGATATTTTTTTGTGAAACTTTTTTATTTCATTTGAAAAAAATTTGTTGTTTTCAATTTTCGTAACAATTTTTATTTGTTGTATTTTTTCTCTATTTTAGTTTTATCAATTGTTTGTGTGTTTAAAAAGTTTTCAATTGTTTTTTCAAGTTGTTTTAATTTAGTTTTAATTTTTAAAAATTTTGTTTTGTTGTTTAAAGTTGAATCCATCTTTGATCAAGAGAATGTGGGAATCAAAGTTTGTTTGTTGGAGAAGAAAAGGAGAAGATGCACAGGTTAAACTGTGATGTTGATGGTGGTGGTGATGTAGTAACGTTGGCCTTGTGAGGCGGTACTGCTCCCGGCGCAAAAAACAGGAGTGGCACAGGGCACGGTGCTTGGGCGTGGCAGAAACCGGCTTAAACGGGGCGCTCACAAACTAATTGCCGACTGATCTGAGAAAAAACTGTTTTGCCGGTTTGTTTGCCACTGGCTTATATGTTTTTAGGCATTGGTGGGCGCTACGAGTACTTGAGACAGCGCGAAGAATGGTTTTACTCACTTTCATATCATCTGAGTTCTACCTGGTAAGGTGCTCTGCAGCGGCTAGGCGATAGCCAAGCCGGTTGTTGCTCCTCTCTTTAGAACTTTTTCAAACGGCTTCGTTTACTTTAAAGAAGCTTATTTAAAAGTAATATTAAATTATTTGGCAAGATTGTTGCTAACAGTTACCAACCTCACTGATATTATCACCTTAGCAATAATAAGTAATAAACTTTTTCCATCTGCGGATTTGGACAACTTTTAAAGAATTCATATGCTTGATTTACAACTCTAAATATGCGTTGCATCCTAATATTAACTAGTTTTATCACATTAGTTGGACAAAAATATTTTATTTTATTTTGTTTTTTAAATAACGTTGTTAAAACCAATTTTATTATTCTATATTTTTTTAAAACTGTTTTAATGTTTGAATATATATATATCAATAATGGAAATAACAGTTTTGGAAAGAAAAGATTTTGATAATGATGTTTTATTAAGTTTAAATATTGATCAATATTATTTTAAAAATAATAATGAAAATTTTAATATTGTTAATGTGTTTTCTTCTTTTGCTGTTACACAAAATTCTTATTTTTTAGAAGTAGAACTTTTAAATGGAAATGAATTACATATTGGATGGGTAACTAGATTAACTGAATTTAATAACAAAGGATTTGCAACAAACGGTCCTTCAATATTTTTTGATCAAAAAAGCTTAAACCAGGTGAATGCATTGGCTCTTTGATAAACATTGAGCAAAAATTTGCAAAATTTTATTTAAATGGAACACTGTTTTTTAAAGTATCTGATAATATATTTGATTTCACGCCTCTTTTTGCAAATGTGTTGGTCTTCCCAAAACAACAAATTTTTTTAAATTTTGGTCAATCAAATTTTAAATATCCACCTCAAGAACATTTTGAAACTTTTTACTCAATGACAAAAAAAATAAAACCAACATTTCAATTATCAATAAAAAATGATTTTGATTGGATATGTACTCAAAAAATTGAAATATGTTTGTTTGATTATTTACAAGACAATTTAATAAATTGCAATTTGTTTCATGACAAAATTCAAAAACAATTTGATGAGGTTGTTGCAAACATTGAAAAAATGATAAACGATGAATTTAATTATAAAAAAATAAAATCCTATGTTACTAATCATTTTGAAACTTCTAACAAAGAATATTTTTTTATTCGTTTTTTTCAATCTATTATAGAAGTTATTGGCAAAACTATTAATCAACATAAAATTGACATTTTGGATTATTGCATAGGTTTATTAATAGAAAATTTATTTTTAATTTGCAAAATAAATAAAATTACTCATACATTTTTCTTGCATTATTTCAATTGTTTAAAAAATAAACTTAGTTTGGCAAAAATAAAAATAAGAAATTTGTGCTATTTAATAATGCATGTTAAAAACTATATAAATAAATACAATATTTGTTATGATGATACGTTATTATGTAATTGTTTTAATAAAAAAACTGACGACTTTTTAAAAAATGTAATAATTAATTCTTCTGAACCCCAATCTCAATTATATTCATTTATTGCACTTAAAATATCAATGACTAAATCAAAAAATTTTACAATATTAACAAATTTAGTAAATCAATTTAATATTAATATTTTTAAAAATAATTTAACAATTGATAAAATACCTTTTCAAAATTGGAGAAACAATTTTAATTTGAAAAGTTTTTTAAAAAGCACACAAATTAAAAATAACTCAGCTCAATTACAAATATATCAATACTTACACAATTATTTGCCTAAAATTTCAAAAACAGAAATAGATGATTCTCTAAACAATTTTAAATTTGAATCTTCTCAAAAAAATGATTTTATTTTTTCTTTTTTCAATTTGATGGTTCGAAATGACAGTTATAATTATGAAACTATTCGTTATAATTTTTCAATTTGTCCACCTTCTTTTTATTTTGAAGTAACTATTATTACTGTTGGAAAAATGAGAATTGGACTTGCTGTCAAACAAATGGATATTCAAAAAGTAGTTGGAGAAAATCCATTTTCAATTGGAATGATGGATTTGAACAATGTGTGTGGATGCATAAAAATAAATATAATTTTAAAACTTTTCAACCTCAATGGAGTGCAGGTGATGTTATTGGCATTTACGTTGATTTTGTAAATCGCTCAGTCATTTTTGGAATTAACACAAAAATAATAGAATTAGATGGTGACCCATTTGAAGAAGAATTTATTTTTTCAATATTGCCCTGTCATGTTGCTGTCAGTTTTTGCCAGTATCAACAGTGTTATTTTAATTTTGACTGTAAATCAATTCCTCAAGCATTTTTAAACAAATCAACAAAACTTGCTTCAATGAACAACAATATTATTTTTAACTCTTCTTTAATGACTGAAACAAAAAGTTTTAAAAATAATTTTTTTTATTTTGAAACAGTTCCAACATTTGACGAAATAACAATAAATGGTAAAAGGTTTTTCAAGCGCGTATCACAATTCCGGCAGCTGTTCAGGTTGTGGGTTTTTGCTGACGCTGCTTTCGGCCTGAACTGTTGTGAGGGAGCGGTGCTCAGGGCGCAAAGTTTGACGTGGTTTGGCAGCTTCAGTGTCCACCTACTTAGGTTTCGCCAGTAGAGCCTGAGTTTTTGCACATTGACACGCCAAATGTCTTCAGAATAAGCCGTTTGCCAAACTTTTAGAAATGTTAGAAGTGAGCAGTTTGGTGGACGAACTGGCATGAACTCATTTACATAGACCAGGCTTTTGCCAATGCTCAAATTAATGAGCACTGGCAAAGGCAAAGCAAAAACTTTACTTGTTTTGATTATCATCTTTTGCAATTTTTTGTGCAATAAAGTGCTTTTAAATTAAATTTATAAAAAGTAATAACAATCATAGTGGCCATTATGTTTTTCTTTAAAAAATGACAAATATATCACAAGGTTTTGATTATTTATTAAATTTTCAGAATGTGTTTTTTTTTTTAGAAAAATCAGGTCCAAATGACAAAAATGATCAATTTCGGTTTGAAAAGGGGAAAGCCTTAACTGCCTTAGAGCAGTTAACTGAAAGCAAAACAACACCATAATCTTGAAATTGAAATTGGACCGTTGATTGATTTTAAAAAAATAAACTGTCATTATGAAATTTTAATATGGAAAGTAGAAAAAGTTGCGTTTTCAATTAAAAGATCAATTTCGTTTGAGAGATGAAAATATGCAATTGTTAATACACTAATAACATAAGTAATGCTTTAACAAAAAATAATAAGTAATTATTTTATTTTTTAAAAATTACATAAATTTATACACAATTATTTTTTAATTTTGTTGTTGTTTTTATAATTTTTTTCAGGTTTAAAAAATCAAAGTAACATAACAAATGATGATCAAATTTCGGAAAAAATTTTTCAAAAATGGGAGTTTATTACTAGCAAAATTAACTTTACTTATATCCAAGTTCAAACTGAAAGCAATATAAACAAAAACCAAATCCTTGATAATTGTGAATATTGGCGCAGCCAAGTTGAGTTGATTTTTAAAAATAATAGCAACCTTGTACATTTATATGAAGATTACATGTGGAAAATTGGAAAAATAGAAAAAAAAGTTGCGTTTTTAACTCAAAATGATCAATGCGTTAATAACTCAATAAACTCATTAACAATTTTAAATACAACTAATAATACAACTAAAGTTAAAAATAGCTTTAACAAATATAATAATAAAAAAAGTAAATAAACATTTTAATTTTTATTAATGTAGTTTAATTCATATAATACTTTTATGACAAAATATTTATACTTTTTTTGTAGAAAACACAATCAAACAAACAACTTTGGACAGTATAACTAATAGCAATGTATCAAAAAAAGAATCAAAAATTAGTTTAAATCAATCTGATGAGTTTTTAAAATCACAAATTACAAACGAAATTTCAATAGCATACAGCAAAGTGCTTATAGGAAGCTACAAAAACGATAATTCTATTTCTTTAAAATTATGCGATTATTGGCATGACAAATTATTATTGATTACAAATCTTAAAAAAAATCCAGAAATTTTTTTAATGATTGGAACAATTCGTCAAAAACTTGAAAATGATAAAAAACAAAACAAAAATATGTTTTCTTTAATAACCGAAAAACAAGTTAAATTAGAACAAAATAATTTTGATATATGGATTAAAAATTTAATAACCATACTTATTGCTGAAGATTCTTTAGAAGCAATTGAAAAAAAACTAGATTCTAGCCATCCAAAAAATTTAATTGCTAAAGCGCGCATTTTACTTTCAGTTTCAGCAGATTTACGCAAAACCATTCAAAATATAACTTTTGCATATGAAATGATTAAATTTCTTCAAAAAAAATACAAAAATAATTCGTACATAATAAATACGACAATTTTATGTTCCATTTATAATGGTTAAAGTTATCGACACTAACGTTAAAATAATATTTTTAAATTTAGAGTTTACTCTTTTAATACAAAAATGCGCAGTTTAAACTCGGCATCTACAATTATTTGGCAAAATTTTTTTTTAAAGATTAATAGCAAAAGTTATAAATTTTATGTTTTTGAATTTTTTACTGTTATTTTTAATAAAAACTTATACTTTTACTAAACAAATCAATATAATAAATAAACATAGTAATTTTTAATGAATGTCGTATGTTATTTTTTACTTTATTGTTAAATTGTAGTTTTTATAGATTTTAAGGGAGACACCGCACATTTTTTCACTACTTTAAAATTTTGATTTTGGGTTTCTAATTCATTAAAAATGTACTAAAACTAATTGTTAATTGGTAATGTAATTTTATGTGGAACAGTTTAGTGTTGATAGTTTGGCCTTCCAATGACTGAAACTCCATCAGCAAAAACTTAATGTTTTGAACACAACGGTAACTACATTGGTATCTTAAAAAGTATGACTTGATTGAAAATGCCAAATTAAAGATGGCAATATTATCTAAACTTTGTTTGGCTTTTATTATTTATAAAGGTTTTCAGTTTTTCATAAACAGATTTTTATTTAAGATATAAGACAAAAAATGTTTGAAAACTTGTTAAGTAAAACTTTAAAGTTAAACTCAGACACCGCCTTGGCCGTGGCAGTTAACAGTTTTTCAAAACTGGGAACTGATATTCAACCTGGCATCACATGTTCACTGACAACGCACGCTATCTTTACTTTCTCCGTTTCTCTTGTAGGGTCCGGACAACGGCCGTTTTCAGTGGCCATGTGACCCCACACTACGTCGTTGTGTTTACATTTTTTTCTGCCACACTCCCCTTTCCACTGCACAACTCCCTTTTCTGTTGGGCGTTGTTCACTTCCCCCTTCCGCTATGGTTTGCCAGCAAAGTGAAAGCATGCGCAGTAGCCACTGTGACAAACGCACACACAAAATTAATTTTTTAATAACAGTAGGAGAAAAAATAGGGAATATTAATTTCTTTATGGGCTATTTCCATATAAACTGTTTGCTATTAAAATTTAACGGAATCTTTTTTAAACAAAATTGTAGATAGTCATGTTGTTTCTCTACTAGCAACAATCTAGCAAAGTTGCAATAAAACTTAAAGATAAAGTAATATACTAAAAAATAAATGCTGCAAACTACAGGCATTTTTTATTTTTTTTGCAGTGACTTGTTATGACCGATGAACTAACATATGCATAATATTAATTTAAAATAAAAAATTTATTTTAAAAATGAATGCACAAAATTATGTTCAAAATGAAACAAACTGGGTAGTGAAAAATACAGATCATGTACTTTATTATCATGTACTTTCATCTTTTGCTATAACAAACAATGATTATTTTTTTGAAGTTGAAATTGTGAAAAAAGGAAAACTTCAAATTGGATTTGTAAATAGATTTGCTGAATATGATAAAAACAATGGAATAAAAAATAATCAACATTCAGTAATATTAAGAAATGATACTTCAAAAAAAGGGGATATTATTGGGTGCTACATTAATATTGAAAACAAAATAATTGAATTTTATTATAACAGAAAAAAAAGTTATGTATTTTATAAAAAACAATTTTTTAATTTGTTGCCTGTTTTTGCAAGTGTTTCTGTTGCACCAGAACAACAAGTTTTTTTAAATTTTGGTCAAAAAAAATTTAAAAACTTATTTCATCAAAACAAAACAAACTCTTTTTATGATGTTACAGTAAAAAATAATTATTTTTTTCAAATAAAAGAAAAGTCTTGTTTTAAATGGTTTTGCAAAACCGAATTTCATTTGTTTAAATTTTCACAACAAAATACACTTCAATCTCAATTATTCAACGATAATCTTCAAAAATATTTTGATCAAATGGTAATAAAAATAGAACAAATGATAAATCAAAATAAAAATTTTAAAGAAATTGGTAAATACGTTCATAATGAATTTAATAAATCAAAAATTACACCAAATTATAATAGGTTTTTTCAATCTCAAATTGAAAATATTGGTAAAACAAATGAAAATAACAAATTAAATTTTTTTAATTATTGTTTTTCACATACATTTTTTTTAAATCATTTTAATTTTGATGAAAAAAGCATTCATACTATATTATTGCATTATTTTAAAATTTTAGATAATTTTAATGATATAAAAATTCAAAATTTATGTTTAATTTTATCTTATAATAATTTTAAAAGCAACATAAAAAATAAATTTTATTCTTTTCAGTTTTTAAAAATGTGTTGTGAATATAAAACAAAACAATGCAGGTTTTTTTTAACAAACGCTATGCTTAAATCAAACAATTATTGTATTCAGTTATATTCTTTAATTGCATATACAAAATGGTTAGATTGTGAAATTTTAAATAAAACAAATTCAGATTGTCAAATTTTAATTAAAGCAAGTTGTGAACAAGTAAAAAATTTTATATTAAAATGGAAAGATAAATATAATTTGAGCAATGAATTTCAAAATATTAAAGAAAATGGCGCTAATACTGTTCAATTGCAATTGTATGTTTGTGCAAATTTTTTTTATACAAAATTTAAAATGTGTGTAAATGCCACAAAAATTCAAAAAACAGGAAACAATTTTAAAACAAATACTTTAAAAAAAATTATAGAAGTAAATCATAGTACAAACATTAAACTTTCTCCATCTTATTTAATGGCACGTAATGATGAAAACTATTTTCAAACTGTGTTTTCAAATTTTCAAATTCCTGATTTATTTTATTTTGAAATTATTGTTCTTACTTCTGGTCCAATGAGATTAGGAGTTGCTTTAAAAAAAATAAAACACACTGAACTTATTGGAGATAACAAATTTTCTATTGGAATAGATGGATATAACAAGTTTGTTGCATTCAATAAAAAAAAATATCCTTTTGATGCATCTTCATGGGAAGTTTGTAATACTGTTGGCATTAATATTGACTCGATTAACTGTAATGTTACTTTTAAAATTAATGGAAAAATTATTAAATTTGACAATGATCTATTTAAAAACGATTTTATTTTTTTAAAACAATGTTATGTAGCAGCCAGTCTTGGAACATTTCAGCAATGTTTTTTTAATTTTGATTGCAACAATAAAAAAAATCAAAAAGAATTTATAAATCTTAAAAATTTAAAGAAAACTGAAAAATCTTGGTTAAATTTTGGTGAAGCAAAATACAGAGACCATAATGTATGCGGTAATAACGAAAATTACTTAAAATATTTTTTTTTAATTTTGTTTTTTTAAGATCAACTATTAATATTAAATGTTAACAAAGTAATTTTTAGTAAGTTTAAAAATTATTCATATTTTTTTAAACGTTTTAAATTAAATTAATTTATAACGTGTTTTTCATATATAGATGAAACAAAACTGTTTAAAAAAGAAACTCCTAAAAAATTTGAAAAGTTATACGATAAAATTACTAATGAAATTGAATATTCTGTAAGCAAAATTTATTTGAAAAATTATTTAAATGATAAATTGATAAGTATTAAAAACTGCAAATATTGGCGAAATCAAATGAATAAACTTATAATTTATTTAATTGACCCTGCATCTTTTTCAAAAAAATATATTGAATATATTGAAATTATTGAAAATCAATTAAACAAAAATCATGAAAAAACCTTGTTAAATACTAAAAATAAAAATGATAATAATAAAAACATGCTAAAAAGTTTGCCAAAAAATAAAAAATTACCTGAACTTGACAACATGATTCAATTAAATCAAAATAATTATAGTATTTGGTATAACAAATTAACTGATTTACTTTCAGTTGAAAATGTATTAGACGCAATTAATTTTCCATTAAATTTAAATAATCCAAACAATATAATAGCTAAACAAAGAATTTTGCAATTTGTGTCACCAGATTTACAAAAAATGCTAAAATTTTATGAAACAGCATTTGAAACTTTGCAATATATTCGTGAAAAATTTGAAAAGGTTAGTCCTTATTTAAAAAAAAGAAAATATGTCATTTAAAATATTTAAAAGATGTGTTTAATAAAAAAAATTGATTTAATTTTTATATATTACACAAACCTGCATAAAATTTTATACAAATTTAATTTTAAATCAATTTTTACTCAAACTTTTTAATTTTTTTATGTTTATAGAATTTTATATGTAAACACTCATTTAACATTAGTATTAATAAAATTTAGATTACTGTACTTAAAATTTCAATTTTTATTTTTAAATAATTTTATAAATGTAAATTTAAAATTTTACGGGTACTCACTGTAGTTTAACCTAAAAATATGGCACCTGCAACTGATTAAGATTAAAGTGATAGTTTAAAAAATAATTTTTAAAGTGGCAGAAAAAAATTTAATTCTGTTATTAGAAAGTACGAATGTGTTGCCCTGTACAAGCACTACTTCCGCTTGAAGCTTTTCAACGCTGCGACTTTTGATTTTAGTTTTCTTCTAAACCGTTTTACTTTTATTTGTTCGTACATTGTTCTATTGACGCAAACAAATGCATAACAACATTTTTTGTTGTTTCTCTGCTAAAGGAACACCACCACAAACATTTAAATGAATAAAAACAAATACCTAATTTACATTTAAGTGGTATGCTGCTGCAGCAAAATATCAAAATAACCACCAAAAAATTATCAAAAGTGTGTACATTCAAAACAAAACGGGGCAGATAAATATCAAACAACAAAAAGTTGAGGCAGTATAAAATTGAAAAAAAATTGAAAAAGCTAACTAATTTTCTAGTACATTCCACTTGCAATCAAGTAGAGGTACTGACCCTGATTCAACCTCCTTGAACTCCTAACCTCTTGATGACCAGCCTTGATCAGATCAGCCGCCTTCTCCGCAATCATATTCACCGGCGCATTGGTGTTCCCACTAGTAATGGCGGGCATGATCGACCCGTCTACCACCCGCAACCTCCTCACCCCTTTCACCCTCAGCTGCGGGTCAACCACGGTTCGATGATCATCCACGGGGCCCATCTTGCAGGTGCCCGCCGAGTGGTTCAGCGAGGCGGTCAGCATCTGCGCCAGACACCGCATGTACGGGCGGCTGTACAGCGGAAAGTAGTGCTCACAGCCGGGAATGACAATGTCGCTGGGCACCACACCGAACCTACTAAAAGCCGGCGAATGGGCTATCATTTTGTAGGTCATCTCCAAGGCCTCTGCCGTCGCTTCGAGGTCCTCCTCTACGGCGTAGTAATTTGGCTCAATGAGCGGGTGATCGTAGGGATCGGTGCTGGCGAGGCCAATGTAGCCCACACTTCGAGGCTGCAGAATGACGGGAAAGGCGGTGAAGCACTCTCGCTGGACAAAGGGCGCAAAAACGGTGGTCCACATTTGGTCAGTGAGGCCGACGACTTTGCGGAATTTGTGGCCGTCGTCTAAACAAAAAAAAATTTTGTTAGTTTTATTTTAAAAACTGAAAATTTGTCTTTTTTACCTGAACTCAAACAACCGGAGAGAAAGAAGATCTGAAAGTCGGGCAGCCCCGGAACTGACTGATTTGCGTAGCTGGTTCGTATAAAACCCGTAGCATCCAGACCTCCATTACTGGAGATGGGCCCCCTTCCTAGAAGTCCATTCAGCAGGAGATTAGGCCCGGTGTGAACGCGGGACTGAATGTGCGTCCAAAACTCGCCTTTTGGCTTTTCTGCCTCAGCGACAAAGTTTAGCCCAAACATCATCTGATGGTCCTGAAGGTTCCGGCCCACGGGAAGATCAGCCAGGACGGGAATTCCAAAGCGTTCCAGCTCCCGTCTTGGACCGATTCCCGAAAGCATCAGCAGGTGGGGTGACTTGATGGCGCCCGCTGAGATGATCACCTCTTTTCGGGCGTAGACGCTGTGCCGTTCTCCAAAGCGGTCAAAGGTGACGCCGGTGGCTTCGGGAACGCCTCCCTTCCCATAATTACCATTCTTAAAAAGAATCCTCGTCACAAAGGCGTAGGTCAGCACGTGAAGATTATCTCTCCCTCGAATGCTGTTTAAGTAGGCTTTTGCGGCGGAACACCGCCCACCTCGCCGCATCGTCGACTGCGGAATGGCAAAGCCGAGCTGCGAGGCGCCGTTAAAGTCCAGCACGCGGTGACCCAGCTGTTGAACTGACAGGAGGAAGGCCTTGGCCAGCTGGCCGATCCAGGTCGATCGCTGGACCGTCAGCGGACCTCCACGCCCGTGAAAGCCGTTGAAGGCAATGTCCGGGTCCCGGTTATCTTCTGCCTTCATAAAGTAGGGCAACACCTCCTCGTAGGACCAGCCGAGGGCGCCGTGGTTCAGTGCCCAGTTGTCAAAGTCGAAGCGGTTTCCGCGCACGTAGAGCATGTAGTTGATGGTGGAGGTGCCGCCGAGGACCTTGCCCCGGGGCCAGGCCATTCTCCGGTCCACCAGGCCGAAGCAGGAGTGCTTCTGGGGCGTGGTGCGGAACTGCCAGTCGATGGGCGTCTGCTGGAGCATGAAGATCGACTGGGGGTTGTCGGTGACGACGTTCTCCGAGCCGCCCGCCTCGAGGAGCAGGACCTTGTGGTGGGAGTTTTCGGAGAGGCGGTTGGCGAGGACGCAGCCGGCGGCCCCTGCCCCCACTATGATGTAGTCGTAGGTCTGGTGAACGGAAAGAAATTTTTTATTAAATTTTTAGACTTTTGATAGACTTGAAAAATGCCAACTTTTTCTTTTTTAGTAAGAAAAGTTTAGCGTTTTTGCTTTTTTTTCTATTTTTAGTCTTTTCACTTTCGCTCTAATTAATGCTACTGTTGATGCGGCTGCTGCTGCTGCTGCTGCTGCTGCTATGGTTGTCTTCCTAATCTTTAACATCTTTTCGTGCTTTCCTTTTCATTTCTCGCCTTTTTACTTTTCCTTTCCTTCCTGTCTACCTGTGAGTGTGATAGATTGTGATTTGAGTCTTCAACAGCAGCAGCAGAAGTCAAAGGTGCCCTCGGGTGCTGCTTAAAAGGCTAATGAGGTTAAAAATAGTGCGCCTGCATTTTTGCTGCTGACTTTTGCCTGATTGAGTGTTTGATCAAAATTTGGCAGCGTTTTTATTAATAAAAGCTCAGTAAAATACTGCTACTGAAAGGTTAAGTTGAGGACAGCCTTGGTGAAGATTAAATCTGCTAAAAAAATAATTAATTTAGCTTATGAAAACTATCACTTTATTTTTGAAAAAAGTGATAATCTGCGTAAA